>ML685799.1:6677421-6898255 GCA_007922175.1 Pelusios castaneus | reverse complement strand
TCTTTCTACAATAGACTAACACGGCTACCTCTTTGGAATTTGACAGTGTGGTAAGTCAAAGTAACTAAATTGATGGGAGATACGCATTCTGCGGCAGATTGAGTATCTACTGTCGACTTAGCCCTGCAGTATAGACCAGGCCTTAGTTAATAAACCTAAAGAATCTACATAGTCTGAAAGAGTGAAAGTGAAACCACAAACTATTGAGTGTAACTGTGAGTAGTGTATTATTATGGACTGGTAATATGTGGGACTTTGGGCTTCAAAAATGCGGGTTCAGCAAGACACAGAAGAGATACCCATGCATGGAAAGTGCTGGCAACTTGAATAACTGAGGTAGCATGATGTAAAAAGACATCTTCCTAAACAACATGCTCTTGCTCAACCACAAGTTGTGGGATTGGAGTAAGAATCATTTAGTAAAATTCTATAGAACGTATTATGCAGATCAGATTCAGAATAGTTCCTTCTAGCTTTAATCTATGGACTGTGGATATCTTTATGGAAAAAAAGAATATGGAACTGAATAGAGAATGCTATTCTTTCTATAGAATTCTAAAAATAACCTATACACTTAGAACCGCAACTCATATAGCAGAAATATTATTCTCTTTTAAATTCTGTTGCCCCGACTGTTCTAACTCCATTGTCTTCAGTGGTTCTATAGGTTTTTTGCTTCCTTTAGTGCATTCTTGGTTTCATAGTTGGTGCATTCTATAGAATTCATCCATAAGAATGGGGAAAATGGAACAACCACAATGAGAATCAGCCTATTGTTTCGCTTATTTTCAGTTTGTTCAGTATTGTTCAGTTCCAGATTTCTTTGAATGAGTTCTTCCCTCCTATCTTCTCCTCCTCCCACAAAAAACAGGATAGAAAGATTGGGGAAATGGGTGAAGATATGAGGTTATGTGAACTGTTTATTCAAACATAGAGCAGGAAAGGGGTTTGGGAAGGTTGATGATTTACAGTGGAGGCGAAAAAGAAGGGAGAAGTATTTTCTTTATTTTTGATGAAGAGCCTTGTTTTGGAGTTTGTAGAAAGTAAATTTCTATGATCTTTTAAGATTGTCACAGGACAGATGTGAATGAATTTGTCTAAATTGAATTGTCTTTTGCCTCAGAAGGTTAGAAGTCTTGGATAAGATTTGAATAATTACCTAAATATTTGTATGCTCATCTGAACAGAATGGAGCAGCTTTTGGATTACTTCGTTAACAAGACTGTAGTGGAATGCGTGTATTGCTAATATTCTTCACAGTTATTTGGGAAACTGGGTTTAAGTAATCTGTTTTGGGATATCACTGCCACCAACCACACTACGATCTGAGCATCTTCCACATAAAAATCAATAGCAATAGTGCAATCCCTAGTGGACTTCATAGAGTCTCTTTCCTCTGCGATGGGGAGGCCTGAGACACAATTCCAAGGGTTAAGACAATGTCTCATTATTAGGGAAATGAACCCGTAGTGGTAAGGAAGGCAAAAATCACGGAACAGTCATGGTAGAAAATGAGCAAAATCATGGTATAGTTAGTTATGGCCACAAAAATGTGAAATTTTTAAACAATAAAGTACTACAAAATGTAACATTGACGTGAAACAGTGTTAATGCAATTGTTTTGCCTTCCTTGACAAAGTAAATGATTTTGAAATGATATATGCATAGTTTGCAATCATTTTTCAAACAAAAAATGAAAAACTCTAGAGAACAAAATAACATTCTTTTTAGTAAAGCTCCTTTTACAAACTGTTGCAATTTTGGTTTAACAAGTTATACATAGCCAGATTGTTCTTTTTAATGCGTTGTTTGTTGTCCGCAAGCACATTTCTATAAGATGAGAAGGAGCATTCGATGTCCATTCTGTTGACTGGTACTGCTCCGCATGGCAGGGCAAATACTGATAGGGCTGGGGATCTGACCATCATGCGGATCCAGACCTGGAGAATGTCTTTGTTCCTCAAGTCCTGAATTGCTGCATAGTGAGCCTGATGTTGAATCTGAGCTAGAATGTTGTCTTTAATTAGTGGTCTATTTCCAAACACCATGGTCTCAGAACCATCAAGGTGTTTTGCTTGATTTGTCTGAAATACACAGCAGGCACTCAAGAAAGTGGCAGCAGGCTGGTAAAACTGAGAGGTTGAGTCAGTGTCTATATATAACTGATTTGGGGAGGCGGGTTCCAAGATTGTTGTTTTTGCTGTTGGGTGTTGACAAGTTTCTGAGCATTTCTCAGCCTACAACACAAGATCATACATATGAGTTGTGATTTGATTTGTATGAACTATGGGCTCTTCATATGCTATAAGCAACTTCCTGATTTTGGGTGCAAAATTTTTTAGAGCCTGGAGTTCTTCAACAACTGCTGCAAATTGGCAAAGTTGCATAATACCTTGAACACTGGAACTACAGCTACAGCCATTCTCCCTCATTGAAAAATGAGATATAACCCTCTATGTGTTCAGTGTGATAAAGAGCTGCTTCGAACCAGTTGTTCCATCTGACTGTTACTGGTGTTAGTGGGATAGAAGGACTTTTCCTTCTTTCCATTAGAAACATACAGAACTGGGCTCTTCTGGCAGGACAAGCAATGAAAGCACATTTTACAGCCACAATTAAATCATTTACTTTCAAAAATATCTTTTGCTACAGATCTCCCACAAGATTAAGCAAATGTGTCATGCATGTAAGCTAAAAACCTTGCATGTAAAAACAAAGGCTTCAAACTTCCATCCCAAGCTTTCCCCATATACAAGCCATCATCTGTCACAAAGGCATCAATGCAATCAAATGGTATTGCAAATTTTTCAACTGTTTCCTGTATTACATTGCTGATGCTTTTGAAACCGACTGCATCCAAAACGTCACAATGTAACAAAACAAAACAAAAAACTCAAACCAAACCAAAAAAAATCCAGCTTGTGCTCATCTGCTTTTAAGTACCTACATTTTTTCACTGCTTGTTGGACAGCAAGAATGTTGAGTACATATCAGTATTCAACATCAGGAGTTTCATCTGTCACAATGCTAATCCCTTCACAAGACTGCAATTTTTCCTTTAATTCTTCAATGTGGCAGTCAAATATTTTGGGCAAGTAAAACTTTCTAAATTAATCTGCACTTGGTATAATACTTACTTAGCTCTCTAAACTTTCTCTTGGGCTTGCAGAGGTATATCTGCAATAGAGAAGGTTTCTGTTAATTTGAACATTTCAGTTCTCATATACAGCTGCTCCTCAGTCTTGCTGTTAAAGAGGTGTGCAACTGGTTTTTGCTTTTGAATATATCTACTTTTGTTCATTTTTAATCCCTCTAGACTGTGTTTAAAATCAACAGGTACACTGCATGACAAACAAAACATCTTATTTCCACTTTCATGGAATGCCTTAGCAGGACACTGCTTTGCTCACTGCTGAGCTGTTAATGTTTCCAAATTGCTAATTTTTTAATTTATACTTCTCTTCATCTTACTTAAAATAAATTGCTGTAACCACTTCTTTAAGGAGATGTGTCTCTTTTGAGAAATTCCAAGTTGCTTGTGGCCTTGATTTAACTCCCTGGCCCAAGCAGAAACAAAGGAGCGGACCCTCTGAGAAAATGGCTGTGACCTCTTGGAGTCTGACCCACAGGTTGGATGGTGAGCCGGGGGATGCAAGAAATCACCCTGACTCTCAGCTACAAGTGCCTGAGACTCTCAGGTTATTTCTACACTTGTTAATTTAGGTCGACTTAAAATGTCCACACTATAAAATTAAGTCGACTTAGGGGGAACTTACAAAGTCAACCTAGAGCATCCAGTGTGGATCATCTAGGTCGACTTCTAGGGGCTAGGTGGACCTGGGAGAGGTCCATGGGGGCAAGAGGACACCCCTTGCCAATTGCTATGGGGCTCAGCTTTTGCTCCATTGTACCCAGGTACAATGGGGAAAGGGGACAGGGACCCTGGCAGGGCATAGGGGCAGGGTGGGCAGGGCTCTGCCCTGCCTTGGGGGGGGCATCCTAGGATCTCCCTGTGCCACCCCCCCTGCAGGGAGGGAGTCCTGGAGAGCCCTAAGTCGACTCTAAGTTGACTTAGGGCTACTCCAGGTCTACACTGGCTTAAGTCGACTTTAGAAAGTCGACTTAAGCCTAAAGTCAACTTTAAACCAGGTTTAGTAAAGTTGACTTAATTTTCCTTAAGTTGACTTAAGCAGCTTGCTTAAGTTGACTTAAGGAAAATGTAGTGTAGACGCAGAGTAAATTAAGTCGACTTAAGCAAGCTTAAGTCGACGTAATTTACAAGTGTAGACGCACTCTCAGAACCCTGCTGAGGCAGCTGAGAAGTCCCTGCATGTGTAACCTTCGGGTGGGCTAAATTCATTTAGTTGCCCTTCTCCAGTGCCCCACAGAAATACACCCCAACCCCTGTGGAGAAAAGCAGCTGGAAACCCAGGATCCAGTCTGTACAGGACTCACAGCGAAGCTTGCTCAGAGCTACACTCACACATTAAAATACTACTACATTAAACATAACAATGAACTTTATTAACTACTAACTAAATGAACCTTAACCTAAGAAAACAAACTACAATTAACCAAGAACAATCCCTTGCATGAAAGATACCCAAGAGTCCCAAAGTCTGTGTGGAGTTCACCCAACTCTCAGCTACAGTCTCTGTTCCAGTGTGGAAGCTTGCATGGCAAGAAATCGCTGTCCTCTTCTTCCTTTGCTGGGATCCTCTGTAGCATTACATGCAGGCTCTCTCTTCTCCTCTGCAACCAGCCCTCAGTCCCATATGCATGTCTGCAAGGTCTGGTGCAAATAACTCCTTTACATGGAGAAAACATCTTGTTCACTCCTGGCTCAGCTCCTCTCCAGAACACTGAGCACATGGTCTCCCCTCAAGGCAGCTCCTGCCTGCTGTCTGCTCAGGCTGCTGCTCTCCAGTCATCTGACTGACAACCTCACATCACACCAGCAGGGTACACTGTGGAGCATGCTCAAATTGCTACCACACCCTGCCTCTGGAAGTTTCCAGTTGTGGGTCGCTAATCTGCCCAACAACAGCAACCCACCCTCAGCAGGTCTCTCAGAGATAGCCTTTTTAGGCATATGGGTTACACATGCACGGTTTGTAGTTCATGTGCTCCCCACCATCAGACAGCAGCAGGACCCCCTGCAGCCTGGCACTATTCCCCCCACTTCCCTACAGCTGGTGCTGATGCGGTCTTGGGCACCCCCTACTCCTGCAACCAGCCCTGATGCTTACCAGTTGAGCCCATAACCGGCATACATAGCCAGCATACATAGAAGTGGAAACCAGGAGCCAGCATCCAACTGCTCAGCTCAATGTGGTCCTGTGGCTGCGAGCTCCTTTTCAGCTTTCACCTCCATATCACTGAGTGGAAGCTGAAAAAGGGACATTTCACAGAGCTCAGGGATGTCACGGGAGATCATGGTTTCCATGACTTCCGTGACCTTCATGGCATTTTCTGATCCCTACTCACTATTATTATTTATTGAGCACTACCAGTGCGATCAGCAGATGTCCTTACAATGAGCCCTTTAAAAAACCTGCAAAGTTCTGAACATGCACAGTGGAACTGGAGGGTATGTTGCACCTTGCAGAATTGGGCTCTAAATTTTAATTGGGGATCTCCCCCCACATTTTGTTGGATTAAATAGCCAGCTGCATTGATGGGCTCTCTCTCAGTGGCACTTCTCAGCCCAAGGAGAGGGCAATGGAAATCTGAAGTGTCTAAACAAATGATGGCTGTTGAAGTGGAAAGATTATTGTGAAGTTAACAGCTGAGGGAGACAGATCTTTTTAGTAGTGAAGTTTCTTGCTTTGCCCTTTCCTTATCATCCAGTACAAAAAACTGCTTCTCGTCTCCAGTTTATATACAGCTCAGGCTTGTTTCAGAGTCTGCAGTGAACAATTGGTGAATCTCACTGCTACCAGACCTCATGGCTGGTCAATCAATGCCTATTACATTATATAAAGCAGAGCGGATGGGCCTCTTATAATTTTAACCACTGACACATCTACCACCTGACACCCTGCAAGAGTCATGCATTTCTAGAGTCTGCAAGAACCAGCGATAAGACTATCAGGAAAATCATTTGTGGCTACAAGGTGTCTTAGATAAACACGCACATGCAGACCAGAAAGATAAAGGTGCAGATCGCTGTATTGCCATGTGTTCATTTGCACATGCATTTCTTAACAGGGAAGCTGAAATTACATTTTCGCATGGGCTATCATGGTTTCCTATCAGCAGAAACAAAAATTTGCAACATTTCCCTCTCCCACCAGGCATCAAAATCACCTGTTTCCAACAGTGCACAGTGTTTCTTTTCTCCTTACATTTGTAAGATAAGAAAAAAAAGTTTGCTCCACTTTCTGTCCCCCCGGCCTCCATTGGAGAATTCACTAAGGCAGCAGTCAAACTATGGGGCAGGCTTCTCAAGGGAGGTGTGGGAATATGTCAAAGGAGGCATCTGCGGTGTGCTTCTTTATGTATTTATTTTAAGAGGTCTCTCAGCCAGGGCCATCCCTGGGAGGGCAGGACACAGGGCCAATTGGGCCTATGGGGGCCACCAGGGCCTCCCCCTCTGCACTGGCGAGGGGAGGGTAGGCCAGTCTAGAGGCTGGGCTCCAGACTCCCACCCTTCTCTTGAGCCGGTTGCTCTGCTCCAGGGCTGACAGCAGGAAGCCCTACAACCTAGATTCAGACTTTCCTCTCTCCTATAAAAATCCCTCCCCAGGAGGCAGCCCTCGCTTAGGGTGTCCTTCTGCTCCCCCACCACCTCCAGGTGAGGCAATGGAGCTCTAGCTGTCAGCCCCAGGGTGGTAGTTGCAGTGCAGAGGGAAGGATGGCAATGGGGCGCGAAGTCTACTGAGAAAAGCGTTATTGCCAAATATCACTTTTCACCTGGCCACCCTTACTTGTGCGCTGCTGCTGGTTGGTGTTGCCTTTGAAGGTGGGCACCCAGCCAGCAGCCCCTGCTCTTTGCTCAGCTTTCAGAGTTGGGTGGTGGTATATGTAATGGGGGGCAGGAAGACAAACTTCAGACACAAATAAGGGGGGGCGCCATCAAATAAGTTTGGGAACCACTGCACTAAGGAAAGAGAGTCAGGTCCTCAGCTCGTATGACATGGCAGAGCTCTTGCAATATCAAAGGCTATGTCCACACTGGCAAGTTAGTTCGAATTAAGGAAGCTTAACTTAAGGAACTAACTAAAGCTATGGCTACACTAGGCTTTCATTAGTTCGAATTAAGGGCTTCCTTAATTCGAACTAATAACTTCGAATAGGGTATTAGAAGTAAGGGTTAATTTGAGCTAGTTAGTTCGAATTAACCAATGTGGCCATGTTAATTCAAACTAATTTCTTAATTTGAACTAACCGGCCCATTGAAATCAATGGAGATCGCTAATTCGAACTAAACAAGTGCCATGAATGAATGAATGCCATGAATGGCACTTGCTTAGTTCAAACTAATTTTTTCTAGTCAAATTAAGCTATTCGAACTAACTAAAATTAGTTCAAATTAGTTAGTTCAAACTAACTAATTCGAACTAATTTTAGTAAGTGTAGACATATGAGACTGTACCAGTTTCCGTCAGCTAATGACCGGACACAGTATCTCCTAGCCTCTCAATTTTTGTCCAGCAAATCCCTAATCCCCTTTACCTGTGATTAATAATTTCCAGACCTCCCTACTCCTAAACTCTTGTTTTATCTCTCTAGAAATAGTGCTTATATGACCACTTTTCCTATAGGGTCTGGGGACCTCTCAATCTTCAATGTATTTATTTTGATAACACCCCTGTGAGGTGAGGAAGTGATATTATCTGAGGCTGGGAGTGAAATGGATTTCTTGTCCCACAGGAATTTCTGAGATTTGAGAAGCATTCCCAGTTCGAATCTCTTCAAGATTTTGACTTTTTTGTTGTTATCCTTTTTCACACTGACAAACCAAATATAACATTCGGTGCAGGTCAATCAAAACATTGTTTCGATCATTTCAAAATGTTCCATTTTGATTATTGACCTTTCACCTTCTTTTTTAGTACACATTTATTAAAGATTTCAAACTGAAAAACCTTTTTGACTGGAGAAAAAAGAAACTTTTTGAAAAAGTTGAAAGGCAATGTTTTTGACAATTTCAAAACTTTCTTCTCCAAAAGAAATGGAGTCAGGAGATTGATTGGAATGGATCCTGTTTGGCAAAGTTTTGGTTTTGATAAATTAGCAGTTTTGTGGAAAAAAGAAACTTTCTAACCTGCTCTGCTATCCCCATTTTACTGAGCACAATAAAGGGCTAGACTCACCTCTAGGACTTAAGAAATGATCATTGCAACACCAAACCCATAAGCACCCTGCCACCTAATGGAATTCAAAGTCAGAGCTGTCCCTTGGGAGGTGGAGCCCAGGGACAATTGGCCTGTGAGGGTCCCCAGTACCCCCGCACTACAGAGAGCCGGGCAGGATGGTACAGAGGCCAGGCCCTGCGCACCCGCCCTTCCCCTGAGCCAGCTGCTCCACCCTAGGAGTGGGGAGGACTGATCCAGAGGCCCGGCTTCACGATCTCACCCTGCCCCACTGCCTTTGGCAGGCGGGGATGGGTGCAGAAGTGGGGCAAAGCACAGCAGTGGGGGGGCAGCAGCGTGGGGCCTGTGCAACCATGGGGCTTGAGGCAGTTGCCCTGCTCCTCCTATCCCCCACCAAAAAGATGGCCCTGCCCTGAATAATGTTCCTTATTAGGCCCCCCTCCCTCAGTTCTTGATTTACTGGTAGAAGCAGAGTCCGGAGTCCGGCAGCAGATAATTCTATGGATTTATTGGGGTAATCTAGCAAGAATTCCAATTCTTCACATCAGTAATTTTCCTTCCTCTCCCTTACACTATAAAAACTAAGGTCAAACAGAAAGTATCTTAACCGATCATTTTCTTGAAAATATTACAAGATAATTTTTTAACCAATCCTAATATACTATAACCTAATTCTCTAGCCATTCATACCCCACCAGTTTAACAGATTACAATTTATTGTGCAGACAGACAGAAACAATTAAAGAATCAGACAGAAATTATCAGGAAAAGGGAAACCATACAAAATGTAGATTTTCTAACCACAGCTGTTGACAACTGTTTAAAAGCCAGACAGAATGCTATTAAACCAAGTTCTTTTTAAGCCTTCTACGGTCTTTATCTGGAGATTGCCTTCTAAACAGCTTGGCATTACCTAATTTTAATGCAACATGCGGCTATGACCACATGCTTTCTCGTTTATGGCTGCCCCTGGTTTTGCTTAGCCAAAATATAAGGCCTCAAAGCATCCGAGTGAGAGAAGGTCCAGAGAAAGGCAGCCTGTGTTTTGATTCTTTGTTTTGATACCCCTGTAGCTAGCTAAGGAATAAGAACATATTCAAGAATCATAGGCCTTTACAGGAAGGCCTATTTCTAACTCTCCTGAAATACAGGATTCACGGAAGCCAGTACGCTGGCTGGGGAGCTGCTTATGCTAGCTATGCTAATAGGAAAGACTGAGGAAAAGTGCAGAGCATAATGGTGCTCAGTTTTTACAGCTGAGAACCTACTCCTGAAGTTAAGTACCTTAATCAGCTTAGTCCTTTCTTGGGCATAGGTAAGGGTACAGGATCCAAACAAACAATGCCCCAGCCCCCATAGCCTGATTTAGAGCAGGGATTTAAACCCAGGTTTCATCTTCCAGATAAGAGCCCCAACTACTGCTCTGTAGGGCACAAAAGGGTCACTATCTTTTGTATGGGCCACACATACTGGATTGGGTCCCAGAGGTGAGACAGGCAGAGAATCCTGCTGGGCCTTAGGTGTGAGCTAGATGCCAAGCAGGATTTAAGTGGCTTTTCACCTGCCTATTGGCAGAAACTCAAGTGCCTTGGAAACTGAGGCACCTACAGGGTTAGGCAGTGGCTGAGTGGTGGTTTTGTGAATGTCTGTGGCCCTTAGATGTTGGATTTAGGGCTAAATGCACCAGGAGGACGTATGTGCTCAAATGAATCACTCAAGGCCATACAGGAAGCCTGTAACAAAACAGGGAATTAAACCCAGGTCTCCTAAGTCCTATACTCGTGTCCTTATCACGGGACCACACTTTGGCCTCCATCTTGCCTTTGGTTAGTCTCCAAACCTGGTAGCTGCTTATGCAAAAGGACCACGGTCAGCAGAGGGTCCGTTGACTTCAATGGGAGTTTGCTCATACAGAGCACCAGGCAGGATCAGGGCTTTAGGCATATTATTGCAGTCTTTACTGAGACTGAAAAGAACTTCCTTGACATCAGAGTGATTGTTTGCAGCAGAGTGAGGCACTGCTCAGGGAGAGCTAGGTGGTCAGAACCTGGGCTTCCCAAGTTGTGAATGAACCACAGGCCATCAGCTGTTTTGGGACAGGGAAGAGGACAATATCAAGAGCCAGCTGGGCACACAAGCGATCAGTAAGAGCAGCGCCGTGTCGGAGCAGTCCCTACAGCAGTGCCGGTAGCAGAACTTTTTAAAGTCAGCTGCTTCCACATAGGGCTTAATCATGGCTTTGCCATGAGTCCAGGAAAGAAGCAACATGATGTTGTGTTGTCCCAGGAAGACTTTGAATCATAGGCTCTATCCTGGTCCTCTTCTGCTCCAGGGAGGAATGAGCTGCCCAGCTTTATAACTGCCATAGTGTGTACTTCCTGCCACCCCGGCCTGTGCATTTGAGGGATTAGTCTGCTTATATATGTAACTTCTACTCTATTTGGAGGGGCCAGAGGAAGCAGACTGATTCACAGGCCGACATGGAGGGTGAACGGGGTGGAGTGGGAAGGCTCTACCACGTTCTCTTCCTACCTGTAAGCAAGGAGCAGGGATGTTCACTCTTATTTATTATTGCTACTTCAAACCTTCTTGTTTAAAAAGTCACTAATGAGCAGTAATGCAGAATTCGTGAAAGATTAGAGTCAGATAAGTGCTACTCAAAGAGAGTAAAGGTTTCCCCTCAGCTGGTCCCACTGATTTCAGTGATACTGAAACTGGCTGAAACACACAAACAAAAACAAAACAATACAGAGGACTAAAGTATCAACACATCCTCTAGCTGACTTAGTAACACCCATAGGTTATTGTACCCGAGAAAGCACCTGGTACAGTCAGACAGATGGAACTCTTATGGGGTCTCTGCGTTCCTTGTAAAACAGGTTGGAGTCTCCTATTTTCATCACTTTGGTAAGCAAAAGAAAATGATGAAGAAACTAGACTCAGTCAAATATTTGAGGTGGGGTGGGTGGAGGGGAAAGAACAAACTTGGATTTGATTACATGGCAATCTGCATCCCTTAAAACAGACTGAATGCAACCAAGAAAAGGACAGCATATTAGCAACTTCTTAGCAACAGGATCCAGGGAGACTTGGACAAATTGGAACACTGGGCTGAAAGAAACCTCATGAGGTTCAACAAAGACAAGTGCAAAGTCCTGCACTTAGGACAGAAAAATCCCATGCACTGCTACAGGCTGGGGACCGATCAGCTAAGTAGCAGCGCTGTAGAAAAGGACCTGGGGGTTATGGTGGACGGGAAGATGAATATGAGCCAACAGTGTGCCCTTGTTGCCAAAAAAGCCAATGGCATATTAGGCTGCATCAGTAGGAGTATTGCCAGCAGATCGAGGGATGTGATAATTCCCCTCTATTCGACACTGGTCAGGCCGCATCTGGAATACTGTGTCCAGTTTTGGGCTCCCCACTACAGAAAGGATGTGGACAAATTAGAAAGAGTCCAGCGGAGGGCAACAAAAATGATTA
Organism: Pelusios castaneus; assembly: GCA_007922175.1. Classification (NCBI taxonomy): domain Eukaryota; kingdom Metazoa; phylum Chordata; order Testudines; family Pelomedusidae; genus Pelusios; species Pelusios castaneus. Next base: position 6,886,454 of record ML685799.1, on the reverse strand, counting down.
GGGGGCTGGGGCACATGACTTATGAGGAGAGACTGAAGGAACTAGGCTTATTTAGTCTACAGAAGAGAAGACTGAGGGGAGATTTGATAGCAACCTTCAACTACTTGAAGGGTTGCTCGAAAGAAGAGGGAGCTAGGCTGTTCTCGAGGGTAACAGAGGACAGAACAAGGAGCAATGGTTTCAAATTACAGCTGGGGAGGTCAAGGTTGGATATTAGGAAAAGCTGTCTCACTAGGAGGGTGGTGAAGCATTGAAATGGGCTATCTAGGGAGGTGGTAGAATCTCCATCTTTGGAGATTTTTAAGGCTCGGTTAGACAAAACCCTGGCTGGGGTAATTTAGGGGGAGTGGTCCTGCTTTTTAGCAGGGGGTTGGACTAGATGACCTCGTGAGGTCCCTTCCAACCCTATGATTCTATGAACTTTGGGGCTCTGAGAATTATGCAGCTAGGCAATGCTGACAGTACCTCAAGGTAAAGAGAAAAAACCGCACATCACTGCTTCTACTGTTTTGATTCTCACATACGCACATATGTAACAGCCATCAAACTTAGTCCCAGTCCTGTAAAGGCAACCGGACGGGCAGACCCATACCATCCAGAGAGGTAGTCGCCTTGGAGTAAATGCTCCCCTCCTTGGAGCTTCTCTGGTATGGTGCCGAAGTCCTGCAGACAAGTCACACTGAAGTCTTGCTATTTCAGGGGTACTCAAAGTCCAGGACTCAAAACACAGAGGTGCATCAGTTCTTTCATCCTTCCTGGGGCTCAATCTCTTAGCCTCCTTCCCAGGCCCTGGGGAGTTTTCCCCCACTCTTTTATAGATCATCGCTTCTCAGGACATTTCTTACCAGAGGCCCAGCTCTTCCCAAGCCACAGACCCTCTGGAAGTCTTTCTTAGAGTCTCTTTTCCTTCTGCTGCTTCTCCCTTCAGGGCCAGATCCTTCCTGTGCCTGGCTGTAGATTCTTCCCCACAGAAGAAATACACCAAATTACCTCTCCCTGCGGGAACTTTCCCAGCCTTTCATGGAAAAGTGAATTATTTTCCCAACTGGACCTGATAGCAAAATTACCTCTAGATACCATTAGATTGGTTAATTGTACTCTCAGGTTTCTATTAACCTTTCTCTGCCTGTGTGGGGTTTATACATCCTATGACGATTATCAATACAGTGGTTGTTAGTGTTTTCTCTTTTTGACCTCAGCAGCCAGTCAAAATCTGGGGCCTTATAAGTTGTTTACAAGAAATGTACAAAGCCCTGTTTCTCCAAACAAAGGATGATCCAAGAACAACAGGTTCAGTTTCTTAATTTACAGCCTCAAACCTCTTTAGCCACCACCACACTGCAAAACAATCTAGCTTTCCCCATCCTCCCAGGCTGCTGTCTGTCTCTTTTGCTTTTTGCCTCTGCTTCTGTTTCCCTCTCACACACCTTACTTAAAATAGTACTCCACCAAAGCCTTCTACCCACACAGTCCAAAACTCCTGACTCCCTTTTATCTTACCTATGGTTTATGATTAATCTGTCCTGTCCCTTATGTTAATTGAAGGGTAAATTCACACTCCTTCTCAAGGGCTATGTTTACACTAGCAATTTAGGTCAACTTAAGGAGCCTTAAGTTGACCTAAATTACTCCCCATCTATTCCAGACTTTCATTAAGTCGACTTAAGAAATTCCTTAAGTCAACTTAATGAAAACTTAAGTCAACTTAATAAGAACCGCCCATTAGGTTGACTTAAGCCTTTAGTCGACTTAAGGACAGTGTGGATGTGGACTAACCCTTAAATCGACTTAAGGGTGGTTAGGTCGACTTAACAAAGTGGACTAAGTCGACTTAGTCCACTTTGTTAAGTCGACTTAATAAGGTCGACTTTAAATCGACTTAAAGTTGACCTTATTAAATCGACTTAACAAAGTTGATCTAACTTTTTCTAGTGTAGACGTAGCCAAAAAGTTTTGAGAGTCATGCAGCCATCAATACCTCTCAGAGCTATTAGAGCTGGTTGAAAACTTTTTAATGAAGTATTAGAGCTGGTTGAAAACTTTTTAATGAAAATAATGTCAATGGAAGATGTCTTTTTTTAGCTAAGTGAAAATTCATAGGAAAATTTGTTTCTATCAAAATGTCTCAGTTCTCAGCAAATGAAATATCCCCCCCCCCCGCTTTCACAGAGGCAAAATGGGAAAAGGAAAGGGGTACATGAAAGGAAAAACAGGGAGGGGGAAAACACTTCTCCCCCATTTCAGATTATAGTGAAAAAACAGGGGAGGGGGAAAACAGCATAAATTTGTTAAATGAAAAAAAAACCCATGCAAAATACACAACTGTGTTTCTACTAAATATTATTCCTAGAAGTCTTTGTAAGGCACCTGTGGGATCTTGGCAGCTGTCTGTTCCTATTAAAAGTATGTTAGAAAATATCATTTTATGTTTAATGTTCGTAAGACATGGTATAATTCCTCTGTTTGTTCAGTACCAGTCCAGATCTTTAGCTAGTATAAATCAGCCAAGCTTCATCTACAGGACAGTTTGCACCAGCTAACTGTATTTCCTTTATTTCAATTTTATACAGAAATTTGGGGCTTGATCAACCCCTCATTCCCCCTCTCCCCTCCAAAGGAGCAGCAAACGTCAGAATCTCAGTGACGTCAGCATTGTGGAGGGGACACAAGATAAACTGCAGCTCAGTGTGAACAAGGGAATTTGCAATATGACATAAAGAACATGATCTGTTTTGGACCACAGGGACTTGCAGATAACAAAGAATCAGATAATAGAGTTTCATAGAAACTGGAAGGGACCATGAAAGGTCATCAAGTCCACTCCTTACCTGTCATGGCTCTGCCATGAGTGCAGCTTGTCTAACCTGCTCTTAAAAACTTCCAGTGATGGGAAATTCCACAACCTGCCTAGACAACTTATTCCAGTGATTAATCACCCTGAAAGTTTGGAATTTTTTCCCAACGTCCATCCTAAACCTACTTTGCTGTCATTTAAGCCCATTGCTTTTTGTCCTATCATCAGCAGTGAAGGAGAAAAAATTTGAACAGTACTGCTTCTAAATAAAGCAAACATAATTTTTAATACACCATCCCCACACATTTTTTTCATTATATTTTGCTGGTTGTGGAGGGGCATGTCAGATTTTCAGAAGTGCACAGCTCCCTTTGTGTCATTCACAGCCCAATTTTCAAAGAGATCTCGGCACCCTATGTGCCAAGTTGTTCTGAAAATCTGGCTCCAATGGGGGCTGCTGAGTTCCTTTGAAAATTCTGGCCACATCATCCAACAGGGAAGTAAATGCCCATATCCTACAATTGGATCCACACCGATGAATTTCTGGCCAGGCCAGTTACAGTACAGGCACCTTTGTCAAGAGACTGCTGCTATGTCCTTTTTGTCAGTAGAAGTAATTCACCAATTAGCTGTTTTCCAACCCTTCCCACCATCACTTATTTTATCACAATTGTGAAAAGAAAACACACACCACTGTCCCTGAAAAATCATATTGCATTAAAAATGAGGGGGTAACCTGTTCATAAACACACTTGCTCATTTGAAAAAAAAATGTGCATTTCTACTCAGGCCCACCCTGCATTTCTAATTTGTAAGTAATCCTTCCTCTTAGGAGCAAGAGCTGGAGAATCCAGCGCATAATTGGGTACAGTAGATGTGCCTTTAAAAAGAAACCAGTATAAAAAATATAAAAAATATAAACTATGGGTGATAAAAATTGCTGAAACACAAAAGGCCTGTTCTAAAGCTCATTGAAGTCAATGGGAGACTTTTCACTGACTTTAGAGATTTTAGAAAGGTCTTAATAATCTAATGTGTATGTATAAGAATTCTTATAACTTATAGTCAACAATCAGAAAAGCATGTAAAAAAATCCTTTAAATGAACTGTAATTTCAAATGCAGTACAGTTTTTCAAGATTTCAGTTATCATAGAGAACATTTTGTCTGAGTGCCTAGGACATAATTCCCTTGAGAGAATCTAAATGTTTCCCCCTCTGTATATTTTTAACTAACATTAAATTATGTGTGGCTTTTTTTTTTTTTTTTGCACAGCAATTGGCAATTTGCAACAATGAATTTCAAATTGAAGCTTTGTTGCTAGCTGTAAAAATTGAGAATTCCACTGTCAAAATTGAGAACATAAGCAAACAAAATGTTGGCATTTTAACACACACACACACCTCTGAACCCTATGAATGGCTACTAGTTAACCAACCATGATTATGTATAAACACCCCCATTCCATGTAATAGTTGTTAATCCAAACTGATAATTTACATAAGAACACAAACAGAGAAACAACACTTTAGATCACTCAAGGAAGTGAAATACAATGCATTTTAAAGTGCAAAATACAACAGTAAATACCTAAGCTGGAAAGGAACATGTGCACCCATTAACATTTACATGTTAACAATCACAGAAGAGACATTGATTAGTTAGGTATTAAAAAAGTACAATCATTTTCAAGAATACACACAGCAACTCCGTGGACTTTAGAAAACATGCTGCCTGATCTAAGAGCCACCAAAACTATATTACTGCTATCTACATAGCCCCCTAAAAAAGAATAGTGTATTGACCTCTCACCTCTTAAAATTAGGTATTTTGCAAGCAGTGGTTCACTGTATCTGAAGACTTAAGTTATTTTCTGCTCTGTTTTCTATCTGCTGTCTGAGAAGCTGTCTTCCTATCAGTTTCTTAACTCTTTGAACATAGTGGAAGTTGAATGTCAGTTTGAGTCCGTCACACCTCAGGTGCACAACAGGAAGGAAACTTGTGCGGTTGCAAGAATTAGGAACCTTATCTTGCTGAGTGCATTCCACTCCCTGTGAGCCAGAGAGTGAAGGGTCCTTTGTGACTTAAAAGAGATGCTCAGCCTGAGGCAGGATTGGGTTCTAGCCTAATGCTGAGAATTTGAACACCAATCACACCAAAATTTAGGTGTTTGACTCATTTTGACTTCTCCAACTCTTTCATTTTTTTAAAAAAAGTTGTTGTTCTCATATTACCCAGATGGGCTAAAAGTAAATCCTCAATCGTTCTTTAGTCATTTAACCCACATGGATCAAGTCTGGGGTGCTTGTGGAGAGATTGCTCAATCAAAAAGGCAGTGTTTCTGAAATCAAGGGCTATGTCTACACTGGCAAGTTAGTTCGAATTAAGGAGGCTTAATTCAAACTAAATAAAGCCATGGCTACACTAGGCTTTAGTTAGTTCGAATTAAGGGCTTCCTTAATTCGAATAATAAATTCGAATAGGGCTTAAGAAGTAAGGCTTTAATTTGAACTAACTAGTTTGAATTAGCCAATGTGGCCATGTTAATTCAAACTAATTTCTTAGTTCCAACTAACTGGCCATTGAAATGAATGGGGATCGGTAATTCAAACTAAGCAAGTGCCATGAATGGCACATGCTTCGTTCGAATTAAATTAATTCGAACTAACTAAAATTAGTTCGAATTAGTTAGTTCAAACTAACTAATTCGAACTAATTTTAGCAAGTGTAGACATAGCCTCTCTGTTCTGGAAGCCTGTCCCTTCCCACTCCTCCCAACATCAAGACAAACAAGGAGTCCTGTGGCACATTTAAAGACTAACACATTTATTTATTGCATGAGCTTTCATGGGAGAAAATCTCACTTCACCAGACGCTTGAAGATGGGGAACTTATAGAGTGGGAGGAAAATAAATGAAGGGAAATGTAAGTCATAGGATCAGGTCAGACTGTTACAGCAAATCAAAGCAGTAGTGAGGCAGATGTGAGCCCCCTCCACTCCTCCTCTGGGTGTATGGGGACAGTGCTGGGACCGCTCAGCTTGAAGCTGCCCCAGCACAGTGATCCCCGCGGGCTGGCTCCAGTTTGGGTCACTTCCCCCAGGGTGTTTGCCCCTCTAGGGGACCAGGACAGAGCACCCCTGCCGGGGCCTCACCTGGGCAGTGTCCACTCATCCATGGCCCCAGCACAGCTCAGCCCAGCTCTTTCCAACTGGTTCTGCTCCTGGCTGGCCAGTGCCTCTCTCCCTACATGCCTGGGGCCCCCACCGCTGCTGCCCAGCTGGAGAGAGCCCAGCGCCAGGGAAGGGAGAGAGGGAGGCGGGCGGCTGCAACCCGGCTTCCAACTGTGAACCGGGACTGGGAAGTGTGGGCCAGTTTGGCCTGTGGGCCAGGGGTTGAGAAACCCTGCTCTAAGCTGATGGTGTCAAATTTGCATATGAATTCCAATTCTGCAGTTTCTCTTTGGAGCTGTGATTTGTTATCCATTTGCCTGAGTACGGCTATTAACAGCTTATTGATGGAATAATCAGGGAGATTGAAGTGCTCCTTTATTGGTTTTTGAGTGTTGTTATTTCTGATGTCAGATTTGTGTCCACTTACTCTTTTGTGCAGAGACTGGCCTATTTGTCCAAAGTATAAGGTTGGGAGGGGTATTTCTGACACATGGTGGCATAAATCACATTGGTAGATGAGCCTGTGAATGAGCCCTTGATGGAGTAGCTGGCTTGATTAGGTCAGCTTAGTGCTAAATAGAGACTAGTTTTTTTGTTTTTTTTCCCATTACCTCCTCCTTACGTTGTTTTCCACTGTTTGAATCTAAACAACTGCTTTGATTTGCTGTAACAATCTGACCTGATCCAATGACTTATACTTCCCTGCATTTATTTTCCTCCCATTCCTTAATTTCCCCGTCTTCAAGTGTCTGATGAAGTGGGATTTTCTCCCACGAAAGCTCAATACATTTGTTAGTCTTTAAAAGTGCCACGGGACTCCTTGTTTGTTTTGTTGAACTAGACAAACATGGTTGCCTCTTTTCCCCACATTAGGAAATAAAATTCACATTTTAGCAGGAAAAAAGTAATGAGAAGAGCAGTGGTCACACAGTACATTTTTAGACCTCCAGGCCTCAGGGCCCATCAGAAAGTGTTTGTGCTGTGAGAAGGATGATCCAGTTATCTCTGAGAAAGAGGGATGAGGATCTGCAAATGAATACCTTAAGATAACAAAAGTGACCTTAGATGGTTTCCTCTTCAGAACACTCCCTGCGTATCACTGTTTGAATTCAGCCAAAATACCGTAGCATCTTCAAATGGGGATTGTACTTGACCAACTGCACACAAATACAGAAAAGTTTAATTAGCTGATGCTTGTAAGATGCTTGGAGGAAGCAGTAAGCATTTTATTATTCATCATTTCACTCCTCTATCTACCTCATTTTATCCTTTTATTCCGCCCTACAAAGAGCACATTTCCCGGAAGAGTGATAGCATCATGACATCGGGGTAAACATGTACTTCCTCAGGGGTAGGGAAGGGGGAAATCCAGTCATTTACAGAAACAAATCAGAAGAAATGTAAGAATGTAAAATAGAACCTTTTTTTTAATCTGAAAAATAAATCTTTAAAAGAAATGAAAATAGTAGGGGAAAAAGCAAAAAATAAAGAGGATTGGTGATTAATAATTCACAAAGAAGTGGAGAAAATAAAATAATGCCATGAGGCAAAATATAATGGGTGAGGCTCCTTAGCTTAGCCTTAAGTGGATTTTTTCCAGTTTACACTGCTAAGCATCTGACCTGTTCATCTACACTGAACAATGTCATGAATGACTGAAAAACGACAACAAAGTAAAAAGGTTAACATCCCACAACAAAAACAGAACATAAGGAAGTTACAAATACATTTTAAAATAAGTATTGGAAAACCTCTGCCTCCTTTACTTACCGTACAGGATCTGATGGAGGTTATGATGTTGTGAGCGCCTAATAAATATAAGAAGCACAGTTTTGGATGCCCTTAAGATTTTACTGTCATAGGAACAAAAACACAGAGTCTGATTTGACTTGAATGTTACTCCAATAAAATCACCTTGCTGTTTTGGCTGTGCTAAAAATGCCTAGAATGCATCACTGGGAAATGTCAGAGATACCTAGTCAGCTGTAGTGTTGATTCAGTCCACAGAGGCTAGGCTATCCCATAGATGGGATATATTTTCCTGTCTTTGGTGTGTTTTTCAAGCTTTCCTTTTTATTATTTCACTCACATGATGCAAGTGGAGGCCCACTGACACCTGCTAACTGTTCTGACAGGCCGCCATGGCTGAACACTTTATGCCACTTCTGTATAGGACATCCCATAGCGTTGTATTTCTCAAAATGCAAAGAACAAACACTTTAAATAGGATTTAGGCTCCTATGTCATGTTAGCAAAGTATTTTAAAAGCAATAAAGGGCTGGATTCCTGAGAGAGAGAAAGATATATTTATATATATATAGAGAGAGACAGTGTTTCAGGAATCGAGGGCACTTACGTATTAAGCATCCAGCCTTAACTGCATGGGGTTGTTAAATGAGATCATCTGGGAAGATTTTCTATTTTCCAAAGAATGTGATCTATAAAAGAAAGTGTGGTAGTTAAGGAAGCCACCTGAGTTAGTCAGTGGGGGTACGTCTACACTGGAGTCTTAGATTGAATTAAGGAAGGTTAAGTCGACCTACATAATCCTGCATCCACACTGGACTTTTACTAAGTCGATTTAAGTGCTTCCTTAAGTTGACTTAATAACACCACCTCTTCCGGTCGACTTAATGCTTAAGTCGACTTTATTAAGTAGACTTAATCCAGTGTAGACGGGGGTGGGGGTGGGGGGAAGGGTGGCCTAAAGTTGATCTAATTGGCCTCCAGGTCCCCTCCCAGCTACCCACAATGCACCACTCCTCCGTTGACCTAGCACCTGACAGCATGGACGCAGGCAGTTGACAGGAGTGTTCAATGTGGACTCTCTAAGTTGACTTAACAAGGTTGATGGACATTGAAACATATTATTCTCGCATCATCTCGGTTAGACAAAACTCTGGCTGGGATAATTTAGGGGGAGTGGTCCTGCTTTTTAGCAGGGGGTTGGACTAGATGACCTCGTGAGGTCCCTTCCAACCCTATTATTCTATGATTCTATGATTATTGCAGTAACAGAAATGACTACAAATTCCTTAACAAGCACTTTGCAAGGGAGGAAGAAAGAAGATACAACCTTTCCCTCAAGGATCTTACATGGGGTTGGGGGTCGGGGGCAGAGATAGTATAGCTTTAGTTACATATTTTTACACAGATGTCTGGGAAGGGAGGAAAAAAAGGGAAGGGTGACACAACTGTGACTAGAATTTCATTCCATTTACAGAAAAGAGAAGGCTTGCCTTCGCAGTAACCCTATTACCATGGTAACCTACGGCTCAGGCCGGGCCTTTTTTCCAGTGCTAACTTTTTACTCTCCTACACCTATGCTGTGGAAGAGCAGATTCAATTCCCTCCTCCAGTTGAGGGGAAAAATGGAATTTGAATTGGGATCTCCCACTTTCAGGAGTGTGCTCTAACCACTGAGCTATTAGATATTCTAGGCTTTCTCTCAGTGGTATTCCCTCAATCACACCTGTTGAAGCTACTCCACTCTGTATTAAATAATTAAACAGCCAGAGAAAAGGGAAGAGAGATTGCCTCTCTGGTGGTTTGGGCATCCAACCTGGGAAGTGGGAGACCAAGGCTCCTGTTTCTCCATATCAGAGCCAAGTCATGGGCAGCCAGCTGAGTGGCAGAAACGAGCAGGGTCTGTAAGTGTAGCTAGCTGAGGTTCTCTCTAGTTCCACAAACTTCCTGAGTCTTCTCCAGTTTTAAATAGGATATACAGTCCAACTAGGAATGTCTTGTCAATCAGGCCCTCCAGGGGTACACATCCTGTGTTGTGTATGGGCCCCGAAGACTTGTGATTCGCTGAGTGTTGCTGTGGTTGAAGCTGTTTGGTGGTGGCATGGAGGTGACTATTGTCCAGGTTCTGGGTGTGCTGCTCCTCAGTCTGTGCTCCAATGACTAAGATGGTCTGGGAGTGCAAGGATCTGGGCAGGTGGTGTCTGGGTCTCATTAGGATTGGATGAGTGACTTGGAAAGGAGTGTATGGAAGGAGCCAGGCTAGGATTGCTGTAGATGGATGGGAGTAGGTTCCAACCACAACTTTATGAGGGGGATGGCACACTGCAGTTTTACTTAGAGCAAGAGATTGGCTGGAGTAGCCGCTGCCTTTCTCTGCTATCATCAGATTTCTGTTCCCCGTGTAGATACCTATAGACTCAAAAAGCCCTTAACATTCTCCTTGATAAGCTAAATAGATTGCACTCCTTGCCTCTTGCATTATAACAGTGCTCGATCACTAAAAAATAAAGGGCTGGAGCTCATGATTTCAACAACAGAAATAACAGTAATTGCCAATTCTTCATAATCTATACAAATTTATCCCAAATATGATTATATCAATTTGCTGCACATGCTGCCTCTTCAGGTAGCAATTTCCTGTCACCTGCTGACTGGAGACTTGCAATCTACTTCTTCATATGTGGAGCAGGGTTGAAAGAATGCACAGGAGCTCCAAGCAAGCCAATGAGCATGAACAGTGCAAATCTTGAGGCAGTCACGAAAGAAGGTGCAAACACTGTTTATTGCACTGAATTCTCTTTCTTATTAGCTGATATCACAGGAATTGTTTCAATAGGAAAGACTAGAGATTTGAGTTCCTGGAGTGCTGATTTGCTATCATTGTCAATATAGTCATGAAAGCTTTCTTTAACTGGCTCAAAACTCCGATGTCACTTGTCATGTAATTCCCTTCAGCTTCCTCTCCTTCTCATACCAAGGGCTTTGTGTATCTATTGGCCACTTACTTGGAGTTAAGATCTGTATATGATGGATCGACTCATTGAAACTGGAGACGTTCTGTTGATTATGCCTGTCAGGAAGGATAGCACAGAGTGGAAAACCATGTCAACAGCAGCTTGCTAGGTTTCTGATATATGTAGCTTCTCCATTTCCCATACAGTTCTTATCATCTCTCACTACTTTTGAGCTAAGGTGACATCATCTCTGTGTAGGTATTCCGATACTTTACTTACCTGCATCAAAAATTCCTAAATTAAAACAACCTCATCAGAAGCCAATTGCTTAAAACCCCTCTGGAAACTCTGCTGGGTTGTGGCATCTAATGACTGATATTTAGATGGAAATATGAAATGCATGAGAAGAAATGCATTAATTTTACACATGGCTTTCATTCTCAATCCCATACACAATCACCGAGAATAAGCTATTAACAGGAATGTTGACAGGCACACATACAATAAAATAAACTGATGAAAATCAGAAGATGATTTTTTCCATTATTGCATGGAAATCATCTAAAAATATCAATATTTATTTTGAATCCCTGTGCATTTTTATCACTCATAAGATCTTTACCAATAAAAACAAAACACCAACTCCATGCTTGAAGAGAGTGGATGGTGGTTGAGTGTGTGTCTGACGAAAAGAGGTGAGCAGGGTAATGCATATGAGGGGATCTGAATGGATGAGGATTTGTTTTGGGATTGTGGTATATGAGTTTTCCTGGAGATATATTGTTGAGGGGAGACTTTGTTTGGGATGGGTGTGGGGGCAAGACAAATATAGGAGGTTTGTGAGTGGAAGAAGGAGCAACTGAGGAGTCTCTCAGTGAATGTTAGCATTCTTTTGCATATGAAGGAAATGTGAAAGTAGACCAGAAATTTCTACGCTGGCATATTTCTGCATTTAGGTCATGAAACACACTATAAAGATTAAAAAAGTCAGGAAGAAATCGATTCTGTTAACACTTTAAATTTATGCACCACTACAAGTAAACATATGTTTCTCTTTTTCCCTTTTTCTGCACAGTAATGAAGTTTTAGGTAATAAAATGTGTTGCCTGAAGATAAGAGGTATTATCAGAAACACAGTTTTGTCAATTGAATTGTCTTCTATTACTTCCATTGAAGCTCTAGCAGACTTTTTGATTCCTCTGATTTTTAAGAATACTGAAGAACACAAGATTCTGGAAGTGGAATATGCATTGTTAATTTATACTGTTTAACCATGATCGAGCCACAGTATAATAGTTAGCAAATCACTTTTTATTATGAATTAGTTCTTAGCATTTAACTTGTGCTTCTTTATACTGCTATATCTGCCACTGAACATTTTATCTTCACTTGCAATATTGGTTGTGTATTTATTTAGAGTTTTGTCCCATACATTCAACTGTTTTATTTTATTAACTCATTTAGTTAAAACTGAATCAGATAGCTGAATGCCAATAGAACAAGGAAAATTGTGGTTTTACACTTTCACTAACTAGAACAAAGTGTTTTTACCATTTAAAATCCACAGTGTTGAATAAACACCCCTATAAATGTTTAGGCCTTATCAGGCATTTACCATCAGCCAAGCTATGCTAGATTCACAATAAGCAAGTGCCATGAACAATTCAGAATCATTTATAGACACTTCAAGCAACACAAAGACATTTCACTTCCAGGGTCAAGTTCTGTCCTCATTTCACTCCTTACTTGAGTCTGCGGAATTTCACTGGTGTAAGAGAGTAGAAATGGGTTGTCATTCTTTGGTTCTTGTAGTGCTATTTTGTAAAAACATCTAAACAGGCTCCTTGCTCCATTTGGAAGAAGCCAGAACTGGATGGCACCCAGAAGTGTGTTATACATTAAGAATTCTGGGTCTCTGATCCTTTGAAATCAATAGAACTTTTCACAGTGTGTATGTGCACAGTTGTCTGCAGGATAGGCAAGTCACAAGGGACAACTCATACCGATGCAAAATACAACACAAATTCCAATGGTGCTGGGGAGGATGAGTGACTGGCAGGACACTGAGGTCTCTTTGGGTACGTTCACACTGGAGCCTTAGGTCGACTTAAGGAGGGTTAAACCAACATACCGACCACCGTGTCCACATTGGGCGCTTATTAAGTCAACTTAAGTGCTTCCTTAAATTGACATAATAACACCACCTCTTACGGTCAACTTAACGCTTAAGTCGACTTTATTAAGTCAACTTAATCTAGTGTAGACAGGGGGTGCCCTTACATCGACTTAACTGGCCTCCAGGCCCCCTCCTAGGGTTATCCACAATGCACCACTCCTCCGTCGACCTAGCACCTGCCAGTGTGGATGCTGGCAGTCGATTGGAGTGTTCAGTGTGGACTCTTTAAGTCAACATAACACGGTCGACTTTAAGTTGACTTAAAGTCGACCGTGTTAAGTTGACTTACAGAGCCTTCAGTGTACACATACCCTTTGTCTCCTGGATCTTGCCACCCTAGACAGAGAATGGGGAGGGCAGGCAGGGGAATGGCCAGTGAGGCTGTGAACTACAGAGAACTACCATGAGAACCCTTTGTTGTTGTAGCAATTACTATAGCTCAAGTGTTGTAACAGAAGCCATGGTGGATGTCCTATACCTGGATGCGGGGATTTTTTTTTTTCAACCACTGATAGGTTCCTTTGAGTAAACCTCTATTTTACAGAGGATCAGAATTTCACTAACTTCCCAGAAGTGTTAAAAGGAAAGTGGCCATCAGGTCACCTGTTATCCTATGATAATGGTGCTGGTGTTTGTTACACGAACACATATCCCCTAATAGTGAATCTCTTGGCTAGTTTCTTTCCTCTTTTAAAAACTGGAAAAATGGAAAAGGGTTATATTCCCATTTTTTAATTCAATCTTTCATGAGAGACACACACACACAGCATCAGATAAGAAAATACATGGCTTTCAGAGTCTTCTTTACTATCGTATAAATCCAAACTAAAATATTAAAGTGATAATTTTTTGACTTATCTTTTGGAAAGAGATTAGTAATTTTGTGTGGCTCAATTCTTGGGTGCCTGATTCAAGGCACCTTAAATGAATCTGCTTTTCAAAAAGAACTGACTACCTATTCTTTCAAAATCAGGCCTTTCAAAAGCATTTTAAATTTGAACAAACAAAAATTAGGTCACTCCAGAGCACTGCCAAATTTTGGAAAATTTGGAATGATCATTAGGATTAGCAAATTTTGCAGCCAGAGTGTCAGGTTGGGGAAAACCAACATAGCTCCATCAATTAAGATGATTTACACTAGCTAAGACACTGACCCTTTTCTTTGTGTTAGGCCAACATCTTGAAGGTAGTGGTAATATTTGGTTGGTACTTTACAACAACATCCTCACAGAAAGAGTTAGAAATTTAAGGTAAACTTTGATTAAATAATTTAAATATATAAAATAATTTAATATAGTATTGCAACCTTCTTAGAATATAGACAACGTTTAAAGAAAAAGCATTGTTCAACATAAGTTATCAAAATAAGTTCCTTTTTTTTCAACAGATATTAATCTCCGTCCAGTTTCAAAAATCTCTTAAGGTAAGATCAAAAAATAAAATGGAAAGAAAAAAATAGAAACTTTTTTTTTAGTGCAGCCAAGTTATTCATATAATAGATGCCATCCAAGGTTATTTAGATTCCAAAAGTTCACACAGAAGTTCTCTTCTCTATGCGCTGCACCAACATGGCTAAGGGGTAATTCAAATACAAACATTCACAGCTGTCATAGCTGCTTGCTCCTCTTCTTCCTCATACCCAGCCTTTTTTTTTTTTCTTTAAATATATCTTCAAGCAGTTTGGCTGCTGAGGCACAATCTAAAAAGACAAAAGTCTTTCCGTCTTGGAAAACAAACCAGGGATATGTCTACATTAGCAATTTAGGTTGACTTAAGGACCCTTAAGTCGACCTAAATTACTCCATGTCCACACTGGGCTTTCATTAAGTCAACTAAAGAAATTCCTTAAGTCGACTTAATGAAAGCTTAAGTCGACTTAACAACTACCCCTCCTTAGGTCGACTTAAGCCTTAAGTCGACTTCTTAAGTTGACTTAAGGATGGTGTGGACGGGGAGTAGCCCTTAAGTCAACTTTATTAAGTCGACTTCATGCCAGTGTGGACTCTTATGTCCAATGTTAAGTCAACTTAATAAAGCTGACTTAAAAGGAGCCATTTTGTTAAGTCGACTTAATAAGTTCAACTTTAAGTCGACTTAAAGTCAACCTTATTAAGTCTACTTAACAAAGTCGACTTAACTTTTACTAGTGTAGACATACCCAAGGAGTCTTGTGGAACTCTTAAAGACTAAAAAATTTATTTATCACAAAATAAATAAATTTGTTCATCTTTAAAAGTGCCACAGGACTCCTTGGGTATGTCTACACTGGAGGCTCTGTTAAATCAACTTAACAAGGTCAACTTTAAGTCACCTTAAAGTCAACCTTGTTAAGTCGACTTAGAGAGTCCACACTGAACACTCCTGTCGACTGCCTGCGTCCACACTGGCAGGTGCTAGGTCAATGGGGGACTGGTGCATTGTGGATAGCTGGGAGGGGGCCTGGAGGCCAGTTAGGTCGACTTAAGGGCACCTGCTGTCTACACTGGCTTAAGTCGACTTAATAAGGTCGACTTAAGCTTTAAATTGACCATAAGAGGTGGTGTTATTAAGTCGACTTAAGAAAGCGCTTAAGTCAACTTAATAACTGCCCAATGTGGACGCAGGAGTCTGTAGGTCAACTTAACCTTCCTTAAGTCAACCTAAGGCTTCAGTGTAGATGTACCCCTTGTTTGTTTGGCTGACCTAGATTAACATGGCTACTCCCTTGGAAAAAATAAAAGACTGTCTTGATCTGGCACTTTTTTTTCTTTTTTACAAAAAAATCACTGCCAATAAGTGAATGACAGAAGTAGGGAGGAAAGATAAGAAGCTCTTCTTTTGCATCTGCCCTGACCTTAACATTTTCAAGTGGTCTATTCTAGACACGGACAGGTCACACCATCCTCCCCATCAATTTATCATCAGTCATCAAGCCAGATGCCTGGTACCATATCCTCAGAAGGAATTTCTGCAGGTGAACTTTATTCAATGCATCCAGGAAATGAAGCCAATCATGTCACCAGTAATCCTAACCCCTGGAGATTATTACCTATGGATGACCATTGCCAGGAAATGATTGGTGCAATGAAATTTTGAATCTTGGCAAATCTTTACCATTAGGGCAAACCTGTGACTAGAGCCATGCTTGTTTTGAACCCCAAGTGAGCAAGTCTCTGCATTAAATTAAAAAAGTATTCTCAGTTTTGAACAACTGGTGGATATGGATCATTTATTGTATCTGTCCACTTATGAATAGGTCTGTTCCTCTGGATAGGGAACTGTCTGGCTAGTTGTGTGACTACTACCATCTGTTTCTAAGACTCTTGGTCTTAAGAAGGGTGGACCAGAAGGGAAAGTCTTGTAAAAAAATCGTGAATTCAGAAACAAAAACACTCTTTTTGTCTTTGTTACTGCAATGAGGTTTGGTCATCCCTTGGCATG
Organism: Pelusios castaneus; assembly: GCA_007922175.1. Lineage (NCBI taxonomy): Eukaryota > Metazoa > Chordata > Testudines > Pelomedusidae > Pelusios > Pelusios castaneus. The sequence goes on along the minus strand of ML685799.1, from coordinate 6,870,193 downwards.
GCCCCTGAGGGAGGCCATGCCTCCTTGTAGCCTGTGCAGTAGCAGAAGGCAGGGCAGCGTAGCAAACAGTTAGGGTTCTCCAGTAGGGATCAGTGCTGAGACAGTGTATGGGCTCAGGTACGGTGAGCAACAACATAGGCCTCCTGGCTTAGTTGAGGGAAGTTGGCCACACCAGAGGTTGAGTGGCAGTGGGTAGGGGGACCCACCCCCACCATACTCCACCAGGTCCCAGCCAAGAGCTCTTACAGTGGTGGAGTGTTCCACAACTGGGTCAGCTGGGCTCCAAATGAAATGCACCAAATTTGTATTTAGGCAGGAACACAGCTGGACTGTAGTCAGCTATCTGTGGGCTACTTCCTACATTCCTTTTCCAGTGCCCTGTAGTGTGGGGTTGTCCTCCATCTCCCCTACACACACTGCATGTGCCTGTCCCAGCAGATCTTCAGTGTCTGTGTGGTCAGGCACCTCCAGCAGTTCTGGCCAGTCTGTGGTGCAAAAGGGGTCCACTATGTCCTCTCACTCCTGCAGTGGCCAATGAACATCCTCCTCCCCGAGCAGCTCTCCCCAACTCAGCTTCAATCCTGGCTTTTATATCTCCCCTTCCTGTCCCATCTCTGGTCTTCTGGAAGATGGGTTGTGATGCACCCAGTTCTGTCCACCAGGAGACATGTCAGTCCCTTAGCACCCACCTCCAATGAAGGACTCACCTCCTTATTACAGTTACAGAGAGGGTTTTGCTAATTGGAGGAAAATATATCTAGATTTCCTTGGAAGCTTTAGTTCTCTATTTTTCCTCTGTGCTAGGATAATTATTTCTTGGTCTGTATCAATGGATTTTGATGCTTGCTCTGATAGTGAAGGTTGTCCCCGTTATTAATTTCTCTAATGTTTTCTCAAACAGCTCCTTACTTGCATGTACGTGATATCCACTTAGGATAATGGATTGATATTCTTAGATATTACACAGCGTCTGATACTCCTGGATATAAAATGGCTTCCTTGTAGCCACCATATCGGAAGCCACTGCTCTGGTGACAAACCACATCAAGAGTTTAACCAGGACAGAACCTTAAACGTCTCACTCCAAGCAAAGATCATACCCATAGATGTTGAGTGACCTCCTTGCCACCAAATAGGCTTTCTTAGCCCTGGACTATATCGTAGCACAATTTTGGCATTAATCAAATGAAGATAGGCAAAGTATTTAGAATACCTTGAGTATCACCCTCCAATTGCCTACCGCCTACTTACCGCGGTGTCTTCAGTGCACTGAATCAGAGGGAAATGCTTTCCTCCGACTCAGTGCTAGTCCTTCTGCAGAGGCGGTGTTCCAAGATCAGCTTCCTGATTGGCTGAGCGGGTCTTCACAGGCCTGATCAGTCAATTTAGAAGATTGATCTGATGGTGGCAAATTTGTGGCCATTAGTGAAGACCTGTCCTTATTAAGGGCATGTCGATACAAAGAGTAAGTGTGTGACAAGCTGGAGTATAAATCGATAGTGCTCTAGTCTGCTGTGCACTAACTTGCTATATGGACCTTGCCACCACATACTAAAATTCCATAGTGTGCTGTGATCAATTGCTGTTTGAAAAATCTTGGGTCTGAGTAGTTATAATAGTAACTAATAGTAGTTAAATCTTGGGTCTGAGGCTTTGAAAATGCTATGCAATAGGTCCTCACTCTTACGGTCTACACAGAGTCTTTTGAAAAAAAAAAGTCCCTTTCTGAAGGTGTCTTTTACTGGTGCAGCTACTGCTGCATCAATAAGACTCCCAAAATATATGAAATGTCTTTGTTTTTATATAACCTTTCAGTTTAACCTTTTGTTTTAATCAAAAGTGCTCATTTGAATCAAAGGAGGTGCATACAGGAAATCAAGTATCTAATAATGCTTGAAAGAGAAGATATTTTATTAAAGTTAATGAGCACCTTCTAAGCCACTCTCATTCTGTCCTGAAAAAGTCTTGCATGCTTCTCCTTGGCTATTTACATCCTGGCCTAGGGACCATTCAACCTAAGAAAGATAAAAATATCTTGATTGTGGGAGTAGCTTGCTAGACATCCCCATGAGCTTGAAACGTTGCCTGCCTGCTTCCCCAGCAGCCAACTAAGTATTGTAGAATTGACCTACTACCGCCTGAGGCTTTATTCTGGCTCATTTTGAACATGTGAAAGGATTTCTCACTTACCTCTCTGTAATCCCAGATGATGCAGCTTCGTAGATCATCTACTCTTGTCCCCTGATCTGATACAGGACTAAGTATTATCTAGACCACCATGACAAAAAGTCGATCCTGTTCTTAAAACCCTTCAAGGACAGATTCCAAAGCGGTATCCATATTAGTCTAATTCAGCAAAACAAACAAGGAGTCTAGTAGCACCTCTAAAGACCAACAAATTCATCCATTGCATGAGGTTTCTTGGGAGAAACTGACAAAGTAGGATTTTCTCCCACAAAAGCTCATGTGACAACCAAATGTGTTAGTCCCCCCAAAATGCCACTAGACTCCTTATTTGTTTTTCAAGGACGGAGATTCAACAGCCTCCCTAGGTTATCTGTTCCAGTGCTTAAATATCTTAATATCTAGGAAGATTTTCCTAATGTCTAACCTAACTCTCCCTTGCTGCAAATTTAGCCCATTGCTTCTTGTCCTATCCTTGATGGTTAAGGAGAACAATTTATCACCCTCCTCTTTCCAACCTTTTATGCACCTGAAGACTTGCAACCTCACACTCATAGAATCATAGAATAATAGGGTTGGAAGGGACCTCACGAGGTCATCTAGTCTAACCCCCTGCTAAAAAGCAGGACCACTCCCCCTAAATTACCCCAGCCAGGGTTTTGTCTAACCGAGCCTTAAAAATCTCCAAAGATGGAGATTCTACCACCTCCCTAGATAGCCCATTCCAATGCTTCACCACCCTCCTAGTGAGACAGCTTTTCCTAATATCCAACCTTGACCTCCCCAGCTGTAATTTGAAACCATTGCTCCTTGTTCTGTCCTCTGTTACCCTCGAGAACAGCCTAGCTCCCTCCTCTTTGAAGCAACCCTTCAAGTAGTTGAAGGTTGCTATCAAATCTCCCCTCAGTCTTCTCTTCTGTAGACTAAATAAGCCTAGTTCCTTCAGTCTCTCCTCATAAGTCATGTGCCTCAGCCCTCTAATAATTTTTGTTGCCCTCCGCTGGACTCTTTCTAATTTGTCCACATCCTTTCTGTAGAGGGGAGCCCAAAACTGGACACAGTATTCCAGATGCGGCCTGACCAGTGTCGAATAGAGGGGAATTATCACATCCCTCGATCTGCTGGCAATACTCCTACTGATGCAGCCTAATATGCCATTGGCCTTTTTAGCAACAAGGGCACACTGTTGGCTCATATTCATCTTCCCGTCCACCATAACCCCCAGGTCCTTTTCTACAGCGCTGCTATATAGCCGATCAGTCCCCAGCCTGTAGCAGTGCATGGGATTTTTCCGTCCTAAGTGCAGGACTTTGCACTTGTCTTTGTTGAACCTCATGAGATTTCTTTCGGCCCAGTGTTCCAATTTGTCCAAGTCTCCCAGGATCCTGTCCCTGCCCTCCAGAGTATCTACCATTCCCCCCAACTTGGTGTCATCCGCAAACTTACTAAGTACGCAGTCTATTCCATCATCAAGATCATTAATGAAGATGTTGAATAGAACCAGCCCCAGGACCGACCCCTGGGGCACTCCACTCATTACCGGTTGCCAACTAGACATCGAGCCATTGATTCCTACCTGCTGAGCCCGTTGATCTAACCAGTTTTTGATCCACCTTACGGTCCACTCGTCCAACCCATACTTCCTTAACTTGCTGATGAGAATGCTGTGGGAAACCGTATCAAAAGCCTTGCTAAAGTCAAGGTATACCACGTCAATGGCTCTTCCTGCATCCACAAATCCAGTCATCTCATCATAGAAGGAAATCAGGTTGGTCAGGCACGATTTGCCCTTGGTGAATCCATGTTGTCTGTTCCTGATCACTCTATTTTCCTCCAAGTGTTTCAGGATGGATTCCTTGAGGACCTGCTCCATGATTTTCCCAGGGATTGAGGTGAGGCTGACCGGTCTGTAGTTCCCCGGATCCTCCTTTTTCCCTTTCTTAAAGATAGGTACTATATTTGCCTTTTTCCAATCCTCCGGGACCACCCATGTTCGCCACGAGTTCTCAAAGATAATGGCCGGTGGCTCTGCAATCACTTCCCCCAACTCCCTCAGCACCCTCGGATGCAGTTCATCCGGCCCCATGGACTTGTGCACATCCAATTTCATTAAGTGTTCCCTAACCTGACTTTCCATCACCGAGGGCCACTCTTCTCTCCATTCCGCATTACCCTGTGTAGTAGCCTGGGAGCTGGCCCTCCCTGTGAAGACTGAAGTAAAAAAAGCATTGAGTACTTCAGCCTTTTCCGCATCATCCTCCACGAGGATGGCTGCCCCATTCAGTAAGGGACCTACACCACCTCTCATCCTTTTCTTGCTGCTGATATACTTATAGAATCCCTTTCTGTTATCCTTCACATCTCTTGCTAGCTGCAACTCCAATTGTCCTTTGGCCTTTCTGATTTTATCCCTGCAGTCTTGAGCAATATCTTTATACGCCTCCCTTGTCATCTGTCCAAGCTTCCACTTCTTGTAAGCTTCCCTTTTATGTTTCAGCTCCCCGCAGAGTTCCCTGCTAAGCCACGCCGGTTGCCGTCCACATTTGCTGTTCTTTCTGCACATCGGAATGTTATCTTCCTGTGCCTTTAACAGGGTTTCTTTAAAATACAGCCAGCTGTCTTGGACACCTTTCCCCTTCAGATCAGCCTCCCACGGGGGACCCTGCCCATCAGCTCCCTAAGGGAGCCAAAATCTGCTTTTCTGAAGTCTAGGGTGTGTGTTCTGCTTCTTTCCTTCCTTCCATTGATCAGGATCCTGAACTCTACCATCTCATGGTCGCTGCTGCCCAGGTTGCCATTTACTTCTACTTCCCTGATCAATTCTTCTCTGTTTGTGCGCAATAGGTCTAGAGGTGCAAGGCCCACTCAGGTCTTCTCTTCTCTACATTAAACAAACTCACTTTTTTCAGTCTTTCCTCATAGGCCATGTTTTCTAGTTTTTAATCATTTTTGTTGTTGTTCTCTGTATTTTCCTCAATTTGTCCACGTTTCCCAAAGTGTGATGCCCTGCTCCTTTCCCTAGGGAGCTGAGGACCCACTTCCATATCCATAGAATCATAGAAGATTATGATTGGAAGTCAGGAGGTCATCTAGTCCAGGGAGTGATTTGGGGGATTTTACAGGAAATGTTTCCAGTCCAGCCTAAGCTAGTTATGAGTCTTACCCCTAGCTGGCTGAATAACATCTTTCTTATCCTTGGACCCTCTCCATGAAATGTTCAAACACTTCTGAGCTTTTCTGTAATTGAGTTATGGCTTTTCATGGAAAAGGGGACCCAGCATGTTGCTCCAACTCTGAGCCCTTTCTCCTGTCAGTGCGATAAGTACAGTTCACCCCCCGTAAGCCTGTAAACACTGCCTCATATAGAAAATTCTGCTTAGATTTAGTCCAATGTTTGCAGAACAGCTCTACCATCCCAGACTGGGGGCAGAGAAATCCTGTAGAGTAGACACTACAGTGGTGGATCCAAGTGGTTGAAACTAATATACTTTCAAATGCCTGATCCTGGGGAAGGGAGAAGAGGAGGAATTATTGCAAGTTTTTACTGCATGAAAATGAATCAAAATTAAAAAGTTACAAAACAAAATTGTCAGGAGAAATCAAACCATCAGCTTGTTCCTCTGCTGGAGACAAAAAATCTGGTGGCCTGAACTGAAGGGCGGGGCCTAGTCCTGGAACCTGAAGCAACAGTATTGGACCCCCTCCAAATGCCACAGGTGAAGGCATTATTCCATTAATGAGAAATGAAGTTATGCAACAGGAAAAATGCTTATTTAATTGCAAAATAGAAAAATATATTCCTAAAATCCATTACCTTGTTTTTTGAAGGTCAGTTAATGAGAAGAATTGATATTCCTGTGTGCTGTAATGTGTCTCTGGAGTTAGTCTCCTCTGTTATAGGTCTAACGGGTATTAAAGAAGCAGCAACAGGTGGTCTGATAATTGGTGGAAATCTAGGTGCAGGGTCAACTGCAGGTGCAGTAAGGGAATTCCAGCTGGATGCTGGTAAGTTCCACAGAAGGAAGCATTGTGAGGACCCAGTGCCTTCTCTGCACTTATATTTGTACAAAGGTGCTGAAGAGGTGCAAGATTTTGTTCTCCTCCATACTGATCCAGATTAAGAAGTTTTGGAGGCCCCTGGCTTTCAGTTTCTGCCCACCTCTTCTTTTCCTCATACACTTGCTTTAGCATTTCAGGGTCATATTTATTCAAATTCAAATGTATCATTGAATCAGCCTTGTCTCCTAGTGTATGAACTGGATGACTTCATATAACATATATAACGGGAGTGGGAGGAAAGTCTTGTGGTTTAGGCGCTGGCTTGGGACTCGGGAAATCTCAGTGTTCATGTATTGGTTCTTCCACATATTGCCTGTGTGAAGTCATTTCATATAAAGACATGTCACTTAAATCTTGATTTTTCAGGGGTGAGGAGTACCTGTCACTTCTGCAACACACGAAGTCAGAGTCCAGCAAAAATAAAACGAGGACACAATATTCATATGATCTTATATATAATAGCATGACATACCCGAACCAATGGCAGAATTCCAGAAATGTGTAGGTTTTTATCAAATATGTAGAGACTAGGTCTCAAACTAGGATACAACAACAAAGCTGTGATGGTAGAGAAATCTGCATACTGCCTAACAATGCAATGTAATTATATGAACCAAAACCCATAGTGGCAAGTCATTCTGCAGTAAATGGGTAAATTATGGAAGTTAATTGCAGTATAAGACACCCAAAGGGCTAAGAGAAAATGGTGTTATTTTCACTTTTTCAGCTGAACAAAGATGAAGCCTCACTCTCTCCTTCTGAAAAATAAAGTGAAAGTGACTGCTGATGAGTCAGGTGCTCTTGATCATAACGGGTAGCCTCAATCAGAGAGAGTAAAAAAGAAGTAGATGGTTAATTCCATCATTTATATTGTCCCAATTCAGTTTAAAGTACATTATAAAAGGTAGCTTGCTCATATTTTGGGGCATACAAAGAAAACAATGGAGTCCACATACTAAGTGTCTATGAAGAGTTCTTGTGCCTGAATTAAAAACTGAACAAACACATACACACATGCACAAGCTGGTTTTAAGTATTACTATATTCAATTTTCTCAGCTCCACTTTAGACTAACAGGTGTAGAACATTTTCTATAGAATTGTGACAAATTTTGCATCTTTTTGTGCTTATGAATTTTCCACAGTCTCTTTTATGATTTTTCTCCAAATTTCTGAGAACACTCCTGTCAGCACATTTGTTCACTAGAATATTCCTGGAAAGTTAACATAACAGTGGCAGTAATCATAATAATAATTCAGCAGAAGAGAATTCAGTGTTGTATTTAAGCATATATTCTCAAAAAAAAAAATCAGTTAATTACCTGGGTCTAATAAAAATACAGATTTTGACACCAGGTGAGACTTCTTATGCAGTTCAAGATCAGGACACCTTATTACATTTTCTGTAATTTTAAGTTTTCTTGTCTGTTAGGCAAACTTGAAGTAATAGGTTCAGATTCTCAGCTATTGTAATATGGTGTAGCACCAACAAATATGTTGATTTATACCTTCTGAGATCTGTGACAATGAATTTAAAGTTAATTTCTTTAATTTTGTTATACTTGTTCTCTTCATGCATCATTCTATGCCATATCTGAGACGTATCTTTCAGAAAAGGTAAGAAGATGGCAACAACATATTTAGTTATTAAAAATCTCATTGCACTTTTTGCAAAAATAGTGATATTAATGTCAGTGTTTTGGCCAAATTCTGGAGGCATTCTTAGCAGCCTTATTTACCGTAATGATGGACTGCTGTGGTGCACTGAATCAGAAGGAATTTCCATGAGGCCCTCATGGTAAACCACAGGTATAACCCATTTCAGTCTAGCATTGAGGTGTCCAAAGGATGAATCACAATGGTCCATCTCTGAAAGAAAAGTACAGTTTTTGGTTAGCTAAAGAGAAGACAGGTTATTTTGGGCTATTTACTGCCATTTAGGTGTTTAAAAACAGCAGTAGAATCCCAAGGAAGAGTGATTAAGTAAGATCCTGACAAAGTGCTTCACCTTGACCAGTAGATGCACCCTTCTTAGGGCGAGTCTACACTTATAAATTAAGTTGACTTAAGGAGGCTTAAGTTGACTTAAACTACTCCGTGTCCACACTAGGCTTTCCTTAAGTCAACTTAAGCATTTCCTTAAGTCGACTTAAGGAAAAGTTAAGTCGACTTAATAACACCTCGATTTAGGTCGACTTAATACTTAAGCCAGTGTGGACAGGGATTATCCCCTAAATTGACCTTATTAAGTCAAGTTAAAGTGTTAAGTCGACTTAATAGGTCAAAAAGGGGCTATGTCTACACGTGAAAAGTTAAGTCGACTTTTGTTAAGTCAACTTAATAAGGTTGACTTTGTCGACTAAAAGTCGACTTTATTAAGTTGACTTAATAAGGTTGACTTAACTTTTCAAGTGCAGACATAGCCTTAGAGTCAGATCACAGCTCCATCCTATTCTGTATAATGCTTTCCTTCCCCACCAGCATCACCCCTGTCTTTCCCAAAGTTGAATCTGAGCCTACTGCTTTTCAGATATTTCTTTTAGGCTCTGGCAACCAGCTTTATTTTAGCGTTTTAATTTCCTGTGTGACATTATTTTATTGACTTCTTACTATTTTTCATTTTTACGGATGTAATAAAAATAGAAAAGAAAAGCGTATCTGGCTGATTAGATAGAGCTTTGTATCCCAGGGGACATTCTACCAATGGACCCCTTCGGTTTAATAGGTTATTTTAAAGCCAGGAGCAGAGCTCCTTTGGAACCATTTTATTTAAAACAGTAGCCATGTAATTACAACATTACTCATTTAAATACTACAGATGGGTATTCTTGAATATATCCATGAAAACAACACAAAAGAACCCAAAAACTTATAAGTGGGTTTATAAAAGGTAGTTGGGCCCTGATGAAACAAACCATGCCTGTTCATCAAAGCAATTAAGCACATGCTTTAGGTGTTATGTCATTAAATGCATTAAGATTGTCAGATTCTCAAATAATGGATTGGCATATAAGTACTTTTGATGAGTAGACAGATAGCTTAAAAACAATGAAAAAGCATGTAACTAAATCTGCTGGTCCTCAGACAACAGAAGATGCCTTTTTGGTCTCACTATTTTTTTTCTGAATATGCTTTGGAAAAATGCCGAAAGCAATTAATTCACACAAGGGGTTGATTGAAAGTTTTTATTTGTAAGGACAATATTTTAGGTCCCCCTTCCATATATAGGTGATTCACTATAAATAATTGTGCTGCTACTTCTGAATCTTCAGTGAAAATGATTAACCAAAAATGGAGGTGGAGGAAAGAAAAAGAAGAAATCAACTCTTTCTTTCCTTCTCCATCCAATTTTCATCTGCACCATACCTGAGACTCACCAAGAAGAGACTGGATCATTTCTCAAAAGCAGCCTCATACGCTGAGAAACTTTGCTCTAAGATCTTTTACTACCTTGCTGTGACTTTCAGGATTGATCTTCCTCAGCAACTATCCCTGACCAGTTCCAAAGACTGAGATTTTCAAAGGTGCCCCAGATCCCACTGAAAGTCCATAGAAGTTGGGCAACTAAGTTGGGTTGTACCTTTAAAAATCTCTCCCACAAACAATAGCTAATTACTGAAGTGTAAACTGGCATAAAGTGGGAAAGGTGGAACTAATGATATTGACCGTCCTCTGAAAACATTTTGAGATCCATGGATATAGAGGTTTTCATCCATAGCTCTCAGAGCTCCTGATTCCCAGTCCACTGTCTATCCAGTTTTTTTTTTGTTTTGGTTTGTTTTAAATCCGTAGTGTAAGAGGTAATGAGTTTGTAATCAAGTCACAGCTCAGTCTTTTTAATAGGCTAAACCGTGAGCTTGTTAAGTCTCTCATTGTAAGTCACTGTCTCCAGCCCTTAAATAATTTTGGTGGGTCTTCTCTGGACCCTCACCAATTTTTCAACATCCATTTAAAATTGTGGCCAGCAGAGCTGTAGACCTCCGTAAATCACCTCCATAGACCCTGCTCCAGCTCACAAGTTGCCTCTTCATATACCCAGGCATTACATTTGCTCTTTTTGCGGGCAGGGAGAAGGATAAAAGGAATTTTGCCACATTCCCTTTCAAAAATATATATCTTTCTTGGGGAGGACTTTTATTTATTTATTTTATCTTGCAGAAGGATTGACAGACACCATTAGAGAAACTCAAGGCCACTGGGGAAGGATCGCAAATATAGACCAAGATAAGTGATTTTCTGCTTAGAAGAAACAAAATTCACTGCTATATATCAATGTGGCATCAGAGCTGCAGCTTCCTTTCCCTTGTAGCAAAGCCAGCTCTGTACATTTGGAAACATGCCTCCATACTGCAAACAAATCAACCAGCAACAGATCGGGAGGTTCAGCTATTGACACTCATAATTCCACTCATAATTACCATAGATGGGGAGTTAGAAAGCAGTAAATTCCAGGAGACTAAAAAGGAAAATAAAACCATATCCATTCTTATCATGGAGATGAACAGCATTGCATTTGATAAAACTTACATACTCTAGGACACTATGGAGTAGTATAAAAGGAGAATAAGTGATCAGCAGAGAAATACGCAACCAGCACATTGAGCCAAATTCAACCTGAAGTCAAGACAGTTACACAGGGATAACTCTGCCACTGTGAAACTAGGAAGGTAAGTGTGGTTTGATGTTAAACAGTGCTTCTTAACCTTAACCCTTCCAGTCCTTTTCCATTCAGGCATCCCTCCAGTCTAGCCAGCATCTAGGCTTAACCTTTCTCCAAATATGTCTCAGCAGTAGGTAAAGGATGGGAGAAGGAAGGCTCCTGGAATCTTAAAGTGGTAGCCAAAAAATAAACTTTATTAATCTCCCTCTTTGGGGTGCAAAGGGTTAATAGTTGTGCTGCTAGCTGAGCTAGACTCAGAAGTCAGCTTCACAAGTGACAGGAAAACCACAGATGATCATCCAACAGTTTGAACACACATTGACTTACACAGGAATAAAACTTTCAGAATAATCCCTCTTCTTGGACTCTCTTAATAGCCCAGAGACAAAATATAAAAAGACAGAATCCAATACATAAAACAATAAGCGTGACAATAATTCCTAGAGCTACTCCAATTGTAATACCTTGGGTTAAAACTGAGGTAGAAGCGTTATTCATATCCAACTATATACATGTTAAAGGGAAGGGAAACAACCGTGAGAAGAAAACGTGGGGGATACTCGGGTTCACATACGTACCAAGACTATCAGGCAGGTGACCAGCAACAGCATGATGTCTAAGACGGAGGTTGTAATCGACTCGGGCCGGCACTCTCGGGAGAACTCCTACTGCAGGGTGATCAGGCGTGGCAGTTAACTCGTGGAGACTCACTCTGCTCCATGCGGCATGGTGGCTTTTATGGCCTAGGCCACTTCCTGCCAAGGGCTGTGATTGGCCAGATTTTGCTGCAGTAGGAAGGGGGGCGAAAGGCTGCCCGGTTCCCCCTGTCCTTATTTGGGCAAAGGAATTTTCACCAGCTCTCTAGGTTCCGGGTCAGAGCCTTCTACACCCCTGGGGGGGGGGGGGGCAGAGCAGCCATGATTGACTTGCCCTCCAGATGCCCTCACATGGGTGAGGGGGGTGACCCACCCCTTTGGGAGCTGGCTGAGAGCGAATCAGGGTCCGAATGAAACCTGTGGCTGGTCACAAGCCTAGCAGTCATGAGTTACTCATGTGAGCTGGGGAGAGTGTCTGGTAAACAACATCTGGTGACTTTCTATCACAAGGGAGGTGGTGGCCATTTTATGGGGTGCTCAAAACAGCCCCTTAACAATATGGTGAAGGGGGTTAGGGGTCTGGTCCTAAGTTAAGAATCCATGGTTTAAAACACAGCACTACGAGCTAGAGCTTACGAGTTCCATCCCAGCTCCTCCACTCTTTCATTATCTGATCATGGGCAAGTTAATTAACCTGGTCATGCCTCAATTTATTTATTAGTTTAAAAAAAATAGAGGAAAGGGGAACTATTTCCTCATCTCATTGGCTTAATAAATTAATGTATAAACAAGTGCTTCAATATCATTGGCTATATGGTGCATGTTCTTCCCTCAAAAAGTATTCTAATGAGGCACAGAGAATTCTCCTCAGAATTTTTTTCCCCTCAAGTCATTGTCAGGAACTCTGTTTGTTTGTTTTCCCCATCTTCTTCTGCAGCTTGCAACCTATGTTGTCCATCAGGGTATATCTCACTACCTCATTTTCCTGCCATGGCCAAGGCCCCTAGAATTTATGCACCTTTCGTCTTTCCTATTCTCTGCCTGTGGCACACAATAGTTTAGCTTCAGGGGACTGTAAGGCTATGTCTACACTGGCAGTTTAAGTCGACTTAAGGAGGCTTAAGTCGACTTAAACAAAGCTGCGTCCACGCTAGGTTTTCATTAAGCTGACAAAAAATTCCTTAAGTCAACTTAATGAAATCTTAAGTCAACTTACTAAGAACCGTGGGGTAGGTCGACTTAAGCCTGTTTAGGTCAACCTAACCCTTCTTTAGGTTGACCTAAGCCCAGTGTGGACATTTAAGTTCACTTTGTTAAGTCGACCTAAAGGCAGTTAGGTCGACTTAATAAAGTGGACTTAGTCCATGTTCATGGCAGCACTTTGTTAAGTCGACTTAATAAGCTCAATTTTAAGTCGACGTAAAGTCAACCTTATTAAGTCGACTTAACAAAGTTGACCTAACTTTTCCTAGAGTAGACATAGCCTAAGACTTTAGCCTAAATCCAGGTTATTGGTTTTAACATTCTTAGCTCAAAGTATCTTTTTTAGATGCAAAAATAGCCTTTTCTGAGAAAAAAGGGATTCTTCTGTTTAATTTTCAAAACAATTTTTCCCCTGCCCAAATGACCTTTTTCCCCTTCAGTGTTCATTACTGTTTTCCCCTCCAATCCTTTTCTTTCTGCTCCTGTTTTTCTGGCAAGTGGAAATGAGAGTGGCAGAATGAAACAAAAAGAAAAAAAAATGTCATTTTAACAAAACTGTCAAAAAAACCTGAAAAATTCCACAGATAAAAAACAAAAGAAATCATTCCTTTTCAAAGTTTGTGCAATGAAAACTGAGAATTTCCCATGAAAATAGTAGCGTTCTTCAAGCTGTGTAATGATCTATATAATGGCAAGGAGGTGGTACTGGCTTATTGTAAAAAACACTGGAACTTTAATCCCCCCACCATCTTTGACAGAAAGGGGAAAGACCAGATGATTTCAATTCTGGCCTTTTGACCAGTAGTAGTATGTAGTAGTTAACAACAATCAGTAACCCCTACTTACTCAGCAAAACCCTTCTAGCATCAAATAAATAAATAAATACAAATACTTGGCTTCTCTCCCACAACCATTACTAATATGACCTCTGTATAAAAGGAGGAGGGAAACAAAGTAGCACAAAAGAAAAAATCAGCTTCTCTTATGTCCTCAACATAAAGTTGTATTTCAAAGTGCTTTTCAAGCTCTTTGGATACAAACTGACTTTTGAGGGGAACAGGAAGGAAAAAAGACAAGTAAAGAAACTCACCAGCTTTTAAGCCTTGAGCACCAATGAATTATTTCCTCCTTCATTTCTTTACAAGCCTGCTTTCTCTTTTCTGTATAGTTTTCTTAACATGGCAAAGTATTAACTTAGTGGTAAAATAACAGCCTCATGGAGCTATGAGAGGATGCATTTGACTTTTTGCTGAAAAACAATATTCTTTATGAGGCAACATATAGTGCAGTAGAAATCATAATGATTCTTGGAAGAGTGAACATCTTAAGAGCCTGGGCTGTACAGAGGGGCCTTTCAATTGTTCTACCATCACTTTAAATGCAGTGCAGGTTAGTCATCACCTGAAAATCCTACTCCAGCCAGATTATCTGGAGCTAAAAGCCTGCCTCGCCTCGTAAATAGGGGGCTTCTCCCATCTGGCAGCTTTGCACGTTGTAAAATGTGGCCCTGAGTTCAGAGATGATGAGAGGCACTTTCAAAAATGGCTCCTATGCTGATAACCCATGGTCTCTTGTCGTGATTAAATTGCTTGTTGCTAAAGTCCCTCTTGATCCCCAGAAGAGACCCAAGTAGCTCTGTGCCTGAATTTCCTCATCGGGATAATGAACATTCACCTAGCTCCTGGGGGGCTTCCAAAGTTTAATGTTTGCCAAGATGGAACATGAGAGGTAAGGATAATGGCATTAAGCAATGCAGGGAACCTGATCCTTAGAACAAAATCTGCAGAGAAGTCTTCTGCTTGAGCAGAAGTGAGATTATGTGAAAGAGGCAGAGATGGGTAGGCTGTTGCTAAAGGAAGAGGAAGAGGCTTGGGAATAGACCATGGCTTTGATTCCCCATTGCCTGACACCTGTCAGAGTCATCACACCCAGTAAGAGGAAATGGAAAAGGGCTAGAAAATGCCAAACAATGTTCATGATTACAGATGGCACAGATGCGATGACTAACCAATGGGCAAGGGAGAATCAAGGTCTATGATCTGTGAGGGCAGATGGAAAAAGTCAAAAGGGCAAAAGGGGAATTTAGAGCTCAGGTCAATTTTGAAATGGACTCAGAAGTGAATGTAAATCAGTGGCATCGTTTGAACAGGGGGCCATGGTGGTGTGATACTGCCCTGTTGTAGATGCCTCATCACTGGTTCACAGTATAAAGTACATTTTGATCCCTTCTAATAACCAGTCCACATAGCTGATAATGACCTGCCTGTGATCCTAGTTAATGCTATGGCTTTAGTGATGGATCTGTTACACTGGTGTTGAAGTTCCTGAGTTCAACCTGACAGTCTGCTTCCTGTTCTTAGCATTTCAGACACACAAACTTCCCAGTGATTTTGGGGGGAGAAGGGGAGTAATTGCTACATAAATGGAAATCTTCAGTGTGACATGCAAAAGGGGTTCACTTTGTGAAGATGTGGGGAGAGTCACAAATGTTCTAAAGTTAAACGGGCCCACACAATAATGTATTTCCCCTAAATTTTGCTGAATGCTTGCCAGTGTCTTCTTCAAAGCTTTCACACCACCATATCAACGTTAATGCTTACAGAATTTCTTTTCATCCCCTACACTTTTTTTCTCTAGCCTTCTCATAGTTTCACTTATTTATACAAAAGCTGTCAGAAGCAGAAGAAAATACATTTGAAAGAAAGCTGTTGAAAGGAGGAGGTAGAGAAGCTGAATGGGATTAATACCGTTCTGGCATCTTGCGACATCTTTCACTGTGACACCTTTCAGGAAGGGCCATACTTTAGCCTGTGGCAGAATGTCTCCTTAACACCCAGGCTGTGTCCTCTGTTTGAAAAACAGCTGGGGAGCTGGATGAGAAAAGCAGTTGAAAGCAAGCACGGCCGAGGTGGCAGCAAACAGATTCAATTTCCCCAAGAGCGCTCAAATACCTAGTTATAATAGAGCTAAATATCATGTGTTGTAGTGTCCTGATGGGTATATTGACTTGTTTTCCTGTGTGTCAAGAACTTTCATTTTGTCTTTATCAGCAGCACTTTCAGAACAGGGCAGTGCATTTTTGCAACTCCACCTGCAGTCTATGAGTTCGTCACGTAACAACTACTGGAGGGGAATATAAATTGTATAGTATTGTTATTCATTTGTCAAGCAACATTGGTGCACTGCACATTATAAGGTACACAGCCACCTGGTTTATTTATTATTTGTATTTATTGTAGCATATATGAGCCCCAGTCATGGCCCAGGACCCATTGTGTTGGGAGAAAAAGTTCCTGCTCTGGGGAGTACAAGTAAACAATATGATCAGCATGATCTCACTCTGGTTATTGCCAGTGTTTTTAGAGGGCTCACAGCATAGATGAGTTTTCAGGAAGGTTTGGGAGAAGGAAAATTAGTTATTTTTGGCATATGGTGGTGGGCATGATATAAGAATTTGAATGGAAGACAGATAGCGTGATTCTTCTTTATTACATATTCCTCAATTGTGGAAGCTCTGGTCCTAGCCAGGGCTTGATGCTGTACAAACACAGAACAAAAAGATGGTCCTTGCCCCAAAGAGCTCACAATCCAATGCACGACCATTTTACCCTGATGCAACTCAATGGGGCTCAGTGGAATTACACTGCTATAAAAAGAGAGAGGAGAGTCAGGCTCACCAACAAGGACACAGGGTAAACTTTCAAAAGCATCAAAGTAATTGAGGTTTCTCTGTGATGTAAGTGCTTTTGAAAACGAGGCTTTGGTGTATAAAGTTCCCCCGAGGATACGTCTACATTGAGTCAGTAGTGTGATTCCCAGCTTGAGTGGACATGCTCCTGCTATCTCTCATCAAGCTATCATGCCAAAAAAAAAATAGTTGTGTTGCCATGATGTCATGAACTAGATGCCTGAGTATGTTCTGACATAGTCCAAGAGGGTTTGTATCCATGGCAGCTAGCCGACGCTGCCACTTAAAGTTACTATGTATGCATTACTATTTTTTATTACGCTAGCATGATAAAAGTTAGTATACGTATGTTTACTAGAGTTGGGAATCACCCCTTAACGGTAGATGTGTCCTGAAAGTCTTGGGGGTTTTGATTTTAAAGTTCCTTCTGTGCAGTCCCATACATGCCTGGAGGTCCTTCTGATCCAAGGTTCAGCTTGGCAATGAGCTCTGCTTGAGTAGATGCCAACACTCACAAAGATCATCACTGCTTGCAATTTCAATTGAATTCTTAAGCAATCCTTTTATGGAGCTATGGATGTTTTACTGTAGATTGGAACTGTCAAAATGCCCACCGCATTCCTTCACTGAGTGATGTTTCCTATAAGAAGTCCCTGAGGCTATGTTTAGCCTACGAAACCTATGCCAGCATAGTTATGTTAGCAGAGCCCCTTGGTGGAGACACTGCATATGGTGATAGGAGAAGTTTCTCTACTATTATAGAAACACTGTGTCCCCAAACAACATTAGCTAAGCTGACAGAAACACTCATCTGTTGGTTTAGTGGCATCTACATGGGGTTCTGCCGGTATAGCTATGTGGCTTAGGAGGTATGATTTTTTCATACGCCTAGCTACATTGCTATGCTAGCAGATTTATTAGCATAGACCAGGCTTTATTTATGTGAGTAATCCTTACTTATGTAAGTGGGATTACTGGTGGGAACAAGGGCACATGGCTGACCTTTGGGAAGGCTAGAGTTTACTCCACTGCCCTTCTCCTAGGCTGCATCTACACTTGTAAATTAAGTCGACTTAAGCAGCTTGCTTAAGTCGACTTAAGGAAAATAAAGTCGACTTAATTAAAAGTCGACTTTATAACACCGCCTTTGAATTCGACCTAAGGCTCAAGTCGACTCCCTAGAGTCGACTTAAGCCAGTGTAGACGTGGGGTAGCCCTAAGATGCTCTAGGTCTAAGTTCCCCTTTAAGTTGATTTTAATTTTAAGTGTAGACGCACTAAGTCAACTTAATTAAAGTTGACTTAAATTAACAAGTGTAGACATAGCCCTAGTGCCTGAAACAATTCCCCTTGGATGCGTCTACACTGCCAGCTGCTTAAGTCGACTTAAGGAAAAAAGCCGACTTTGTAAAAACCTCCTTTTAAGTTGACTTTCTGCTTTAGAAAGTCGACTTAAGCCAGTGTAGATGTGGAGTAGCCCTAAGTCGACTCTAAGTCGACCTAAGGGCCCCCAGAGCACAGCCACAGCCACAGCCTGGCATGCCCCCCCATAGGGCAGGGCAGAGCCCTGGCCACCCTGCCCCTATGTCCTGCCAGGGTCCCTGTCCCCCTTTGCCCCCTATACCAAGGTACAATGAGGGCAAAGGCTGAGCCCCCTGGCACTTGGCAAGGGGTGCCCCCCCTGCCGCCATGGACCTGTCTCAGGTCCACCTAGCCCCTAGAAGTTGACCTAGGCATCCAGTGTGGACGCTCTAGGTTGATTTTGTAGGGTCCCCTCAAAGTTGACTTAAAATTTAAGTGTGGTCATCTTAAATCAACTTAACAAAGTCGACTTAAAGTCGACTTTGTTAAATCGATTTAAATTAACAAGTGTAGACATAGCCATAGAGAAGCATATGGAGACCCAGAATTCACTGATCAAGGATTTTCAGCAAGGATTGCCTAGGGATAGCCTCCCCAGAATCAAGCCCCTAAAAAGCCAAAAGGAATTAACTTAATTCTTAAGTACTAACATTCTTAATTGTTACAACATAACTTGGCTATTCTATAAGTCACATCCATTATCTTCAGTTATATGTAAACATAAATATAGACAACCAATTAAATCTAAACAGGTTTGTCCCCACAGAAACAGAAAGAAGACATGCTAAGTTCCAGAAAGTTTAGACTGAGTTCACTGGAGTCTGTTACAGTCTTTGATCACAAAAGTCTGCTCAGTTAAAAGCACTGCAACATCTTCCCTACACTTGCTTGTAAAAATCTTCAGCTGAAATCCATGTAGATCCTTCACCCTCTTCTGCTGCAATCACTCAGTTATAGCTAGTTAGCTAAGCAATTAACAAACCACTCAGTTAAGTGGAAAAATCTTTAAAAAATTCCCTGAACACAAGAAAGATACAAAACTGAGAACAGCAAGATATAAATGACTCTTTCCCCATCATCACATTTATATAAGAAAAGAATTGGTGAATCATACTGCTTGAGACAATTCAACTAAAACAGTTTAGCTAAAATCAAACATTCCAAGTACACAATTAAAATAAAAGAAATTAGGTTTCCCTCCCAGTTCACCCTTTCTGTAATTAACACTGCCAAGATTCCCATTTTGGAGGGTTAACAATATCACTAACTTATTGCTAAAGGTTTCAGAGGGAGGGGAAAATGGCCTGCTTTCTGCTTCTGGGCTCAGTTTCTCCTAACCCACACAGGGCACATTGCCTTTGGAATGAAGCCGCCTTGACTACTTGCCCTCATGGCATCTGAGTCCAGCTACAACTTGAGCAAGCCCCAAACTACCATACCCAATTCCAGAAACTTCCGAGTGTTAATTGTGTATCCGCCTAGCAACAATGATCTAGCCTACCTTTACGGAGCAGTGGGCAGTGTCCGGGATTCCTTGTTTGCTGTCCTTTTAAGGTTCCCTCCATTTGACTTACACCCATTCCTGTTTTCCCATTTGTTGTCCCCTGAACTTAGTTGAGTCCCTGGCTCAGCAGCTCCTCCCTTTAGGCTTAGGATTTTATCCGTGGGCAGATGCAATACAAACTATTATGCAGGCCCAACTCAGGCCTTCCAGCCCCTATAGATTTCTGAAAGAGATATCTCCCTATTAGGCATGTGGGTTATGCAAGTTCAGATTCTTTGGCTTGTCGGCTAGTTTGCTCTATTTGTAAAGCATCCTGTGATAAAAAGGCACTCGATAATGCTAAGTAATTATTTTAATTAAAGAAATCTGGGTTTTGGATGAATGGTTCCTGAAGGGTTAACTCAATCTTAATATTAAGTGTACATCTGTGATGGGTTTGGGGCTTTCTAGGTTTAGGGCAGGAGCTGGTCCTTTCAGAATGATTTATAGTCCTCAAGCATGGAAACCTATCACCAAAATTGTCTCATTGTTTCCTTGTACTCCTCCATCTGACTGTACTCACTACTTGTCTCTTATCTCATACTGCTCCTTCCCTTCCGTGTTTGTTCAGCACCAAGCGCAGTGGGGTCCTGAAACGTGCTTAGGCGCTACAATAATACAAATAAGAGAAAAAACCAACCAAACAAAAAAAACCAACAGCAGCAGGAAAGATGGTCACTGTCTTCCATAGTTTTAGATTTTAAGGCCAGAAAAGACCTGTGTGACCATCTAATCTGATTTCTTGTTTAACACAAACCACAGAAGCTAGTAATTCCACAGACTGAAGCAATTACTTGGTTCTTTCATAAAGTTGCAATTTTATTCTTTCCTAAAAAAGGAATAGACCATGTAGTTTTTCAAGAGTTGAGATTTTCCCCCACCTGTCATTGTTAAATCTTATCTGCACTTCTTTGTCTCCTCTATTCTTTTTAAAGACTCATAATTGGTACGATTATCTTTGCTATGAGAATAATTAGCCATAGCTTTTTGACACGTTAAATGGGGAATGTGGCATTTTAAGCAGCAGGCACTGAACCGCGCAACAATACCACTTTGAATAGGAGCACATAGGTGAAACAACAACTGCTAATTTTAGCAACTTGAACTTTATATCTTTATAGAAAGAAAAATAATAGCACAATAGCTTTTGGCTGAGAAACTGAAGTAGCTCATTGGCCTCATTTTAAAATAGGCTTTTTAATATTCTTGGGGAGGAGAGATGGTTGCACAATGTCTCCAGCCAATTCTTGATCTTACCTCCAAAGTAATACATTTCACCCCTTCCTTCCGTCATTGGGGAAAGCTAGCATCCTGAGCATCAAATATTTTCATAGAGCAACATGTATAGTGTGAATGGCAAACATCATGCCAGAGCATTGGGAATAGGTGGTGTTTTTAAATATGAAAGGCTACTGTAGGTCAAATTGTCTAGTATTGAAAAGGGTGTCACAGGCTTTGCAATGTAAGGAGCAGGTACATGTACAATATTCTCTGATAGCTGAGAGAAGCCACATCAAGCTTGTTAGCTGCAGAAGGAAGCTGGTCCCACTAAACTGTATGGGAATGCTGCAGATGGATTTTGACAGGACTAAGCGCTAAAAACAGACAGGCCTTAATTCAAATCTCCATATTTAAAAGTCACAAAAATGCTTCCGTAACAATTGCTAGCATGGGTCATAAATGGGGACTGAACCCCAGTCCTCTAACACTATAAACATGAGTATTCTACCACTTGGGGAGGCATAGGAGTAATTCCCATAGCTGCTAGCAATACTAGACTTATGTGTTCCATGGATACAGCCAGAGAAGATGACATAATTCTAGATAATGAGTTACTCTTTTGCATAGGTGATATTGGAGTTTGGGTTCCAGATTCTCAGGACAGCAGAAGTTGGAGGCCTGTACTCAGCCCCTTTTAAAAATGAAGGTGTAGGAGCGAAAACATCACTCTCCAGTGAATGCTCTGGCAGAAGTATGAAACTCTTGAGGGAGTTTCACATCTAACTCATAACTGTATCTTTAAAAGAAGTTGGGGAAAGTGACAATAAGAAATAAGGAACAGTGGTCTTATGTTTAAGACATTGGACTGGGACTCAGGAACTGTGTGTTTGATTTCTGGCATTACCACACTCTGTGTGAACTTGGGTAAGTCATTCTGAGCCTCAGTTTCCCATCTGTAAAATGGGCATAATATTTCATTTCACCCATCTTTGTTTGTTGTGCCTATTTAAATTGCAAGCTCTTTGATGAAGGGACTCTTACTATGGATTTGTGCCTAGTAGAATGGGCCCAGATTTCAGTTGTTATCACAATAAAAATAACAATCAAATCCTCAGTGTTCTGAATCTCCCAGCAAAGAAGAGTAAATCAGCAGGAACTCTTGATTGCTGAATCTACTATTCTTCTAGAATGTTTGGTCCGTTCATATAGAGATTGATATCAATAAGAATGTCAGATTTTGAATATTGCAAGATATTGTTCAGGAAATAAGCTACTTCCATTTTTCTTAAATTATAGAGTTAGTTACAAACATTTTGTATTATACCTGCTTATTTTGTACATAAAGAAATGTTCCGCTTATGTAAGATTGTGTGCAAAACTGACTGCCTTTTTAAATTAGATATCATAGAACGAGTGCCATATCTTTAAGAAGACGCTGTTTTAAAATAGGTCTGAAACCTTGCCTTGTTCTTTCTCCAGAGTGTGTGTTTAGGGCCCTCCCTTGTTGAAGCGGCTTCTCACCTCCTGTCACTATTTTGACACTTTGATACATCACCTGGGAATGCTGAAATAGTTGGTCTGACACTGGTATCACAGCTTCCCATCTTTACATAAAAGCATCTATTACAATACTTCAACAACTAACCCATGATCTAGACACTCATGACAGACCATAATAGGTGTGCTAACCCAAGCAAAGAGGAGAGAATTTTCTTTCTCAACTCTCTGGCAAATCACCTTAAGTCAAGGCTAACACAATCATGACACAGGTTCTGATACTTATGGTTTGCATAGAGTCCCTTACAACTGAATCATTGTAGCAAGACTGAAACTTATGGGCTATGTCTACACTTGCAAGTTAGTTCGAATTAAGGAAGTTTAATTCGAACTAACTTAAGCCTTGGCCACACTAGGTTTTTATTAGCTCAAATTAAGGGCTTCCTTAATTCGAACTAATAAATTTGATTGCTTAGTTCGAACTAACCCTTAATTTGAAATAGTTAATTCGAATTAAGTCAATGTGGCCATATTAGTTCGAACTAACTGCTTAGTTCGAACTAATCAGCAGATTGATCTTCATGCAACTGACTACTTCAAACTAAGCAAGTGCCCTGCATGGACATGGCTAGTTCAAACTAGCATTCTAGTGGGGCCATGCTAGTTCTAATTCGAACTAGCTTTTGTAAGTGTAGACATTGCCATGGAAACTTTGCAGGGAGTAAACAAATGCTGTAAGTAATGTTAGGCCTGGTCTACACGGATCATGGTTTTCGGTGGGCATTAAAAGGAGATACACAAGCTAATTAAAATAAATTGTGTATCTCCCTGCTCTCCCTTCGAGTCAGAGCTACTCCACTTGAGGGGGTAGAGTTACTCGATCAACTTCCCGATTGACTGAGCGAGTCTTCACAGCCCTTTCAGTTGAACTAAGAAGTTTGAACTGGTGGCTACGAATTTGCCAGTGTCAGTATGTAAAAAGAGAGACAGGGCTGACCCAGTGGCTCTTTATCCCCAATGTGTCTAAATGTGTTCATGATTGATAGGAGCAATCCGGGATGCTAAAATCCATATCCAAGTG
Source organism: Pelusios castaneus (assembly GCA_007922175.1). Classification (NCBI taxonomy): domain Eukaryota; kingdom Metazoa; phylum Chordata; order Testudines; family Pelomedusidae; genus Pelusios; species Pelusios castaneus. Next base: position 6,847,101 of record ML685799.1, on the reverse strand, counting down.
TTGTATGTGTGTGTGTTGGAGGGGGGGGGGGTATAACTCAAATTTGAGAGGTTGGCTCAGGCCCCATCACTAATACAACTGGATAGCAGCAATTAAAAAAGTAATGAGACATGAGGTGCATCCTACCCTCACCCATATGCAACTCCCATTGATTTCAACGTCATTAACAAAGGGCAGAATTTGATTATTGAGTTTGTCTCTTGCCTATATGCCCATGCAGTGGAACAAGGCAATGTGTGACAGTCACTGCTTGGGCTGGTTGCTGCACAGGGGAAGGGAGAGAAGCCTCTATAGGAAAAGAATGGGAAAATGGGTGGAATCTTGGCTTCCCTCCCAACCCCCATCCTATAAACCACCACCCAAAACAATTGAGCTGGCATGGAGGGTAAAAAGTCTGTTACCAGCCTATATTCCTCCTGGGGCAAAGTGGGAATATGGAATTGAAGCATCTGCTCTTAAGCTACATGACACCATTTACTGAGTCTATCCTTGAATTCCTGCCCCCCTTTTTTTTATAGACCACTACAGTAGGTATTTAGCTACACAGTAATGAAAAAGATGTGACAGACCTCTTGGGTCATAGACTGCATCCCCATGCAAAGGGAAGATATAAGTTGTAGCCCCTAGCTTTACCTATGCTTTGCTTGCATGCATATATCAAAACTATATATCATACATGTATCCCTCTTTATGGGGTTAAGAAATCTTGTTATGTTTTAAGAGGAGTTTTATACTTTTATAGAGGAATTATACTTACCATAAGTTAGCATATCTTTTATATTGATTGCTGAAATGCAAAGTTACCTTATAGGCTTGTGTAAGAAATTATATAGCTTATATGAAAAGCTAATAGGCGTACACATAGAACTTGGAAAGTTAAGATAATATTAGATTAAAAACGAGACAGGTTGGTCTGTTTGTTCATCAGTGTTCAGTGAGGCATAGGTCCAGAAGGCTATATTTTGATCATGACACCCAGGTCAGCAGACAAAAAAAATCCACAAGACTTTCCAGTTCGGACTCTTTTGACATTTGATAAAATCCCACAAAACCCACAAAAATATCCATATATAATAATGGAACATTCTGGAGGGCAGTCATATACATCAATCATACGCACAAACCCCTTGACCAATGACATAGATGTACTCTTACAATTTCTGGGATGATCTCCCCATATTTGGGTTATACAGGAGGATCTAGCCTGCTCTATGTTGAGAAGGGTATAAAAATCCAAACCCTGTTACTAAGGGCAGCTTTTAGTTCCTAGCTCTTCAGCTAGCCTTTTCTCTAGAAGAACACCACACACCAAATAATTTATTTCCCTTATTAGCTAGTTATCTTAAGCTGCTTTCATAAGTTTAGATGTATCAGCTAAAGTTACTGAACTCCACACCCTTCCAATCAAGTCAAGACCCTGGATGTCCCTCTCGACCAAGCCTGGAAATCAGGGTATAAGTATCAACCATAGATTTGAATATCATATTTAGCTCAGCAAACTAATAACCGCATAAGATTTCCTGTATGTATCAAACTAGAAGTCAATTGTAATTTGGAGATCAAATTCCAAAGGGGTAGCCGTGTTAGTCTATTGTAGAAAGACAACAGAGTCTTGTGGCACTTTTAAAGACTAACAGATTTATTAATCGCATGAGCTTTCGTGGGAGAAAATCCCACTTCATCAGACGCTTTGAAGATGTATTTACTCAACTAACCCTTTTCTCGATTCTGTGTTCATCATTTATGCTTTTGGTAATAAAATGATTTTATAAAATACTTTAAACTCTCTGTGTGACAATTCTGGTTGGGCACCCCTGAGAGTTCCATATTTTAAATATTTTCTGTGGTCAGATTTGGGCAGGAACCCAAATTCCCTGGGAAGACTCATTGGTAATCCCAATCCAAATTCCAAACCATAAAAAATCAGGCTACAAAGCTCAGATAAAGGACATTTTAGGCTAAGGAGGCTTAAGTCAACTTAAATTAAGCTGCGGCCACACTAGACTTTCATTAAGTCGACTTAAGAAATTCCTTAAGCCAACTTAATGAACGCTTAAGTCGATTTAATAAGAACCAACTGTTAGGTCGATTTAAGCCTGCTTAGGTCGACCTAACCTTTCTTTAGGTTGACCTAAACCCAGTGTGGACAATTAAGTCCACTTTGTTAAGTCGACTTAAGGGTAGTTTGGTCGACTTAATAAGGTCGGCTTTATTGAAAGCTTAAGTCGACTTAATAAGAACCACCCTTTAGGTCGATTTAAGCCTTCAATCGACTCTTTAAGTCGACTTAAGGATGGTGTGGATGCTGGAGTAACCCTTTAGTCGACTTTATTAAGTCGACTTATGAGTGGTTAGGTCGACTTAACAAAGTGGACTAAGTCGACTTAAAGTTAAGTTGACTTAGTCCACTTTGTTAAGTTGACTTAAAGTCAACCTTATTAAATTGACTTAACAAAGTTGACCCAACTTTTCCTAGTGTAGACATAGCCTTAGATATTTAACTAATACTTCCCATTGTCTTGGACAGAAAGTTGACAAGAGAATGAAAGATAACAAAGAAGATGGCAGTGCAACATTTGTTTTGGGGAGAGAAAATTATTCTTAATTTTAATGTCTCCTTTAAAAGCGCACAAGTTTTATTTTTCCTGGTTATTTATGGACATTTATACAAATTTTATATTCTTCCCTGTATTTCTAGTATGACCTTTCTGGTGATTTTTCTGGAACATGTTTTGAAATAGAAGCTATTCCTTTTTGTCTATGCAGCATGTTCATAATACCCAATAGATTTTAATGGAAACCACAGTGAAGTTAGTGGTACAATAGAATACAAATACACTAAATTCTGCTTCCTCTCTTAAAAGAGAAATCCATATATACTGCTTGCCTTTCATTTTGTAGAAACCGTTCTGACGTCTGATACTGGATAATCACAAGCATGCTATTATTGTAACCCCGCTCTCCCCTTTTCTCTGGCCCTACCACTTCTTGCTGTCATTCATTGCATCACAGCTAAAATTAGATTACAAGATCCTTTCCCCAAGAAATATATCTTATTTGTTCTGAAAAGGGCCCAGCAAACTTTACCTGCTGTATTAAATAATAGTGCATGTCTATCAGTGGATGAAGTTGACAATGTGTAATACTGTCAGATGTGAACCTACAATGACGCTCACATTTGGTGTAATGTCCTGAACAGTTTTGAGAGGTTCAATTAAATAACTACCCAAAATTATAAAAAGTTTTAGCAATAGAATACAATATCTTACAGGGAACCATTTTACAATTTCTAAAAATTGCCTCAGGCCCTGCCTAAACAGAAAACATGTGGTGCTTTAAAACGTCAGCAGACATGTTAACTAACATGCTTTTAAACCCCGCTTAGCACCAAGTGTAAACAGGTTTTAACACCATAAGAATGTCTTAGCTAGCTGAGGTAGTTGACAGTTTTATTCATCATTGTCTTTGTTTGCACTACGTGGTAAGTAAAGCTTAAAACATGTTAATTAGCATGTGTCAGTTAATGCATTTTAACACACTATTCCTTTTCCCACTCTAGACTAGCCTTTAAAGTTGCATATAATATTGAAACAATCATCCAAATAAGATGTTGGCTACGTCTACACTACAGAATCTTGCTAGTATAACCCCCTGGGCTATGTCTACACTAGAAAAAGTTAGGTCGACTTTGTTAAGTTGACTTAATAAGGTCGACTTAAAGTTGACCTTATTAAGTCAACTTAACAAAGTGGATTAAGTCGACTTAACTTTAAGTCGACTTAGTCCATTTTGTTAAGTCAACCTAACCACTCTTAAGTCAACTTAATAAAGTCGACTTAAGGGTTACTGCAGCGTCCACACCATCCTTAAGTCGACTTACTGGGTGGCTCTTATTAAGTCAACTTAAGCTTTCAATAAGTCGAATTAAGGAATTTCTTAAGTCGACTTAATGACAGGCGGGTGTAGACATGGAGTAATTTAGGTCGACTTTAAGCCTCCTTAAGTCGGCCTAAATGGCTAATGTAGACATACTCCTAGTATGGACACAGTGTAGGCTGTTGGGGTTTTCCTGCTTGTATAGTTTCTTCACACCCCTAACTGACATAGCTATTATAGTACACATTTGAAATGTAGATCAGACCTCTGAGGTAAGAGTAGGGAAAGGAATCAGAGAAAAGATTTTAGTGGGTCTGAGGGAAAACCAGAGCCAGACCAGAGCTGCTCATTTAGCTTCCATGATTCACTGCTCCAGAGACTGAAACAACACAGCCCTTGGGCCCTGATTAGTTGCCCCCTCAAGCAAAGATATTCACTGATCCATCAGAGCTACATCTTAGTCTGTATGGCTGTGTCTACACTGGTAAATTAAGTCCACTTAAGCTTGGCTTAAGTCGACTTAATGTGCCCTGCGGCTACACTACACTTTGCTTAAGTCGACTTAAGCAGCTTGCTTAAGTCGACTTAAGCAAAATAAAGTCGACTTAATGAAAATTAAGTCGACTTTATTAAACCACCTTTTTACTCGACCTAAGGCTTAATTCGACTTTCTAAAGTTGAATTAAGCCAGTGTAGCCCTGGGGTAGCCCTAAGTCGACTTAGGGCTACCCCAGAACTACACCAATGCCCTCCCTGCCAGGGGGGGCACAGGGGGAGCTTGGCATGCCCCCAAAGGGCAGGGCATGTGGGCACAGTGTGACACTGTCTGGATTTAGGGAAGCATTTATGATATTATTTTCTATGGCTATCTCATAAATGCTATAATCCATAGGACCTATGTCATGTTTGGTATCAATAGAAAGGTAGTCATTTGCTGGGAATGATTATATAGTTTATGTCTAGGAATTCTATTTTGATTAGAAGTTAAGAATTTGATGTTATATCCATACTTTAACTTGTGTCATTCTGGAGGAATGTCTTAGACGGGAGGGTGTGACAACCATTGTCTCCTTAATGTTTAGGAATTTGCCAGGTGATCTGGTCCCAGGGAGTAAACTGATGAGCCATTAAGGATACAATGGTTGTATTCTTTATGTCCTCAATGGCTCATCAGGATACTCCCTGGGACCATTCTACCTGGAAAATTCCTAAACATTAAGGACACAATGGTTGTTCACACCCTCCCGTCTAAGACATTCCTCCAGAATGACACAAGTTAAAGTATGGATATAACATCAAATTCTTAACTTCTAATCAAAATAGAATTCCTAGACATAAACTATATAATCATTCCCAGCAAATTACTACCTTTCTACTGATACCAAACATGACATAGTTCCTATGGATTATAGCATTTATGAGATAGCCATAGAAAATAATATCATAAATGCTTCCCTAAATCCAGACAGTGTCACACACAGGGCTCTGCCCTGCCAGGGTCCCTGTCCCCTTTTGTCCCATTGTACACAGGGGGTGCTCCCCCCCGCCACCGTGGACCTGCCCAAGGTCCCCCTAACCCCACAAAGTCGACCTAGAGCATCCAGTGTGGATGCTCTAGGTCGACTTTGTAAGTTCCCCTTTAAGTCGACTTTAATTTTAAGTGTAGACACACTAAGGCCTTGTACACACGATCAGATTATCGCGCATTAAAGCTCATTACCGCGCGATAGCAACAACGGCGTACACACGTGCAACAGGGCTCTTGCGCGTTAAGTGCCTTGTTGTCGCGCAATCCAACAACCACTCCGACGAGAGTGGTAACAGCTGTTGCGGATCATATATTGCGCGTTTGAGCTCGTGTGTACGCTTACCGCGCATTGACTGGAGTCCGGAACTGTCCCAGCATTCCCAAGTCGTCCTCTCTGGTCTCCCCCCCCACCCGCTCTGTGGCCGTGACGAAACTGTCCCCGCCCTGCCCCGAACTTATTCCCGGGATTTTCAAATTTCAAGTCTGTTTCACTTCCTGCTCTCTTCCTCGTGGAGTGTGTTTGTGCTCCGATCATCAGTAGCAATGGCGGCCCGCCGTGGAAGACGCGCACCCCTTTGGAGCACGGCAGAGGTGCTGGACCTGATCAGCATCTGGGGAGAGTCCGCCGTGCAGGCGCAGCTACGCGGCAGCAGGAGGAATTATGACACATTTGGCATAATTTCTCGGGCCATGTCAGAGAGAGGGCATGATAGAGACACAGTGCAATGTAGATCAAAGGTGAAGGAGCTCAGAATTACCTATCACCGAGCGAAGGAGGGAAACCGCCGTTCTGGATCAGCGCCTGCAACATGCAGGTACTATAAGGAAATAGAAGCCATCCTCAGCGGGGACCCCACAACCACTGCCAAAAGTCCCGTGGACACTTCAGCCCCTCCTCGTCCGGTGATTGCCAGAGCCGAGCAGGATGAGGACGTTGTTGAGGAGGAGGAGGAGGAGGAGATGGAGGATGACACGGAGGAAAGCGCAACCGCGTGTAGCCAGGAGCTCTTCAGCAGCCCCGCTGAGACGTCCACCCAAGGCTTGAACTGCAGCTTGTTCTCTGAGGCGGCAGAGGGGGGTTCAGGTAAGTTTCTCCTTCATTCAGCTCTGCTCCTGCTAAAATATCATTGTCTGGGGTGGGGGTGCTTGCGGGTCCCCGCTGTGCACGCTATTTACTCTGCATTCATTAGCAGGGCATCAATACAAGCAGTGATTGTAAAATAATCATCTGCATTTAGGTCAGAAAAGGTTTCCTCGATGTACCTCCAGAGCCTAATACTCAGGTTAGATGGGAGAGCGTTTGTGTCTGCGCTCCCAAAGACGGACACTCTGCCTCTCCAGCTGCAAAGCACAGCCCTGGGAACCATGGCAGCACACAGTGCAGCAGCATACGGTCCCGGCCTGCTACCGGCGGCATGTAGGAGATGTATTCTAGATGGAAGGGGCACTCTGAGGAGAGGGATATTGGGTTCCATCTGTGTGCCCTCTTCCGATTCTTAGCCCCCGGTAAGCCGTCTATTAGAATGTACCTTGTCTGCTTCAGCGCAGCGTAGTGTGTTGACCGCCCTGTACCTTCCAGTGGAATGTGCTACTGGAAGGTTACATTGGCTATCTATGCTATGTGTTAACAATGTCTATATTGTTATTTTTGTATTAGAATTGAGCTTCACAAGGCCGGTGTCTACCCCAGCTGACCGAATGAGAAACATTAGGCGGCGTTCTCGAAGAAACAGGGAGGATATGTTTAATGACCTGCTGAAAGCAACACAAGAATCCGCAAGGGAGAATAGAGCCTGGAGAGAGGAATCCCAGCAGAGGAGGCAGAAACACAGGGACGAACTGATAAGCGTCATGAAGGAGCAAACAGAACTGCTAAAGAACATGATAGCTTTGCAGTCCCAGGCGATAAATGTCCGGGCTCCACTCCAGACAGTTCAGCCGTGTATGCCTCCCACACACCGCAGTCCCTCAAAGCATTTCTTTGAAGGCCACCCTCCACCCCGGTACAGGACAACATCCAGCCCCCCCCCCCCCCAAGCTACTTTTACGAGACCCGGAGCTACACCAACCTGTAACCCCACCCCCATCTTTCAGGTTTCAATAAAAACAGTAACAAATACTTTGAAGAATGCATTTATTTATACACATTACTGAAATGATCCTAAGGTGCACCTCATGCGTCATGGAACTTAACTAGGGAAGGGCATCATTGAAATGCTCCCTGAGTGCCTCCCTTATGCGAGCAGCTTCTCCTTGTGCCACCCTAATACTCCTAGTGGCTGGCTGCTCGAATGCTTCCTCGAGGCGCTGTGCCTCCGTAGCCCACGTAGGGGAAAACTTTTCTCCCCTACTTTCACAAATGTTATGGAGGACACAACATGACGCAATCACGGCAGGGATCTGGTCCTCCGCCAAGTCCAGCCTCCCATACAAACAGCGCCAGCGCCCTTTTAAACGGCCGAAGGCACACTCCACAGTCATTCTGCAGCGGCTCAATCGGTAATTGAACCGCTCCTTGCTGCGATCAAGGTTCCCAGTGTAGGGTTTCATGAGCCATGGCATCAGTGGGTATGCTGGGTCTCCGAGGATGACTATGGGCATCTCCACCTCCCCCACTGTTATTTTTTGATCAGGGAAAAAGGTGCCCCCTTGCAGCTTCCGGTACAGACCAGTGTTCCTGAAAATGCGGGCATCATGCACCTTTCCCGACCACCCAGCATTGATGTCCGTAAAACGCCCCTTGTGATCCACGAGTGCTTGCAGCACCATGGAGAAGTAGCCCTTCCTGTTTATGTACTCCGTCGCGAGATGGCCTGGAGCCAAAATAGGGATGTGTGTGCCGTCTATGGCTCCCCCGCAGTTAGGGAATCCCATGGCAGCAAAGCCGTCCACAATCTCTCGAACATTGCCCAATGTCACTGTCCTCCGTAGCAGGATGCGATTGATGGCTTGGCACACTTGTGAGAGGGCTAATCCGACGGTGGTCCTCCCGACTCCAAACTGGTTTGCAACGGACCGATAGCAGTCGGGAGTCGCCATCTTCCATACAGCAATCGCAACACGCTTCTCCACAGTTAGGGCTGACCTCATGTTGGTGTCTTTCCGTCGCAGGGCAGGGGCCAACTCTGAACACAGTTCCAGAAAGGTTGCTTTCCGCATTCGAAAGTTCTGTACCCACTGCTCGTCATCCCACAGCTGCATAACAATGCGATCCCACCACTCGGTGCTCGTCTCTCGCGACCAGAAACGGCGTTGCACCGTGTGCAGATGATCGGTGAAGGAGCTGAGCAACGCGGTGCTGTTGCTCTGCATGGCATCGATCAGCCCCTGCTCCTCGGTGTCCTCATCTGACTCGGAGCTCATTGCGTACTGAGCAACAAGCCGAGATGTATTCAGAATGTTGAAGGCGACAATGGAGATCATAGCAGGATCCATGCTGTCGCTGTAGCGATTGATTGCAAGTGGTGCGTTGCGTCACTGCAATGTTGAAAATAGGCGCGAGTTGCTATTGGCAACGAGGAAGACGCTAGGGGAACACAAAGCACCATGGGAAACTGACACTTTACCCATGGCGCTTTGCGTTCCTTTCCTTCATCCCATGATTCATAGCGCCAACTTAGGGGAAAATGGAACGATGGGATAGGTGCCCAGAAGTCATTGCGCTCAACCGCGATAATGCGTGTAATTTTGTTGCGTTGCAGGGAGCAACGTGTGTACGCGTTGTCCCGCAATAAAGGTCACGTGAGTTTTGTAGCGCGATTGCCTTGTTGCGCTTTAATCTGATCGTGTGTACATAGCCTAAGTCGACTTAACTAAGTCGACTTAAAGTCGACTCAGTTAAGTTGACTTAGGTAAACTCGACTTAAAAGTGCAAGTGTAGACATAGCCTATAACAGCACTACTTGGCCAGCAGCCCACCTGCTGTCGCTATGGTATTAGACTTCCTAGGCTGCCAGTCTGTCCTTGATCCACTTTTAGTTCCTGCCCTAGCTTTGCCCAAGCCTAGTTCCAGCTTCCTTCTGCCTTGCCCGTGTCCTATTCCAACTTTGCTCCAAATCCATATCCACTTCCTGAGCCCCAGGGACTGACTCCAAACCACCTTCAGTCTTCGATCTGGACCTCAACAATGACCCTGATTTGGCTTATCTAATAACTTTGACCTCAGCCTCGTCCTGAGTCTCCAACTAGCTCCAACCATCATGCCTGACTGTGTGGAACCCAGAGCCTGACAAGGTGTATTTCCAGGGCCGTCCTTTGGGGGGGAGGAATGGGGCGATTGCCCCGGGCCTCATGGCTATGTGGGCCCCACGCTGTCCCACGGCTTTCTCCCCCACCCCCCGCCCACAGCCATGTTTCGTCCTGCCTCCGCTCCATTTGGAGTCTTCCCCCACCCTATGGCTCCAGGTCAGCCTGCCCTGCCCCCAGGGCGGAGCAGGCCAGCCTAGGGGTGGGGCAGTTGAGCGCGGCCCAGCCTCTCTTGGCCAGCCTGCCTCACATGGCCGGCCAGGCCCGATGCCGGCCCCAGCTGTGTCTCCAGGCACCACCACCAGCGCCCCAGCCGGTGGCGGGGCCTCGGCCATCCAGCTCCCGACTGTGACCTCAGGTCCCTCTCCCCAGCTGGAGTGTTGATGGCAGCAGCCTGGGGTCCTGGCTGGGGCCGGCTCCAGGGACCTGAGGCCGCGTCACTGCCGGGAACCCGCTCCTGGGCCTGCTGCTTCCATCTGGGGGCAGGGAGGGCTGGCCTGGCAGGGGGCTGCTGGGTCCCCGGCCACAGCCAGCTCCCCCAGGGCCAGCTCCTGGTGGCACTCTCAGGGCCACAGCCAGGGCCAGCTCCAGCTGGTGGCGGGGCTTCCGCTTGCCGCGGTCCTGGGGGCGGGTGGCAGGATCCACACCGAGCGGATTGAAGTAAAAAATGGAGGATTATTTGGCCAACCAATCTTCTTCAGCATATAAATACTATGGATACTTAAGTGCAGTGATTCTTACTCCAGAGCACAAGGTTGCAGAAATATGCCACCTTTTAGGCTAAGAAATTAGGGATCTTGGAGCTTCATGCGGCGCATCGGTTAGCATCCTGGAACATGATCAATTTCCTGACATTGCAGAAGAAGGGCATTGGACCCTCCCATCTTCTAACTACACATTTTTTCTGTCTATAGTGTCTAATTATAAAGGAAGACACTACCTGTGCTCTTTTAGTTGTATTATGGTATGTTGTTTAAAACAGTGATCAATATTACAACAGAAATGGTTAATGCATGCCTTGCTGTGCATTTCAATAACTACTAGCCATTAAAATCCTCCTGGTAAAAATTTCCTTTGGCTTGTTGGCTAAAACATTTGTCAGATTGACAGATATGGATATAACATACAGACTTCTAAGGAAGCAAACATGGAAAGTACATAAATATAGATCTCCACAGGAAGAAGAAAATACCTGACCCAATGAATGGATACACTTTGATATACTCCTTCAAGGTTCTGATATCTTCTTTGCCACATTTGGTTGACAAAGGATTTTAGCTTTTATAACTAATGTTCTTCATTGACTGTAATAACCAACAGCAGCTTAGAAAAGGCACGTAGTGTGATAAACAGCATCTGTTCTACTGAGCAGGCTGATGGAGTCAAACTTTTTCAAAAGTGCAGAAGAATGAACTTGAAATGTACCCATTAAGAAAAAAGAAATGCAAAGATGATTAATCACATGAGTCTGTTCCACTAGCACCCAGACTCCAAGGGGAATAGGTTTCTTATTGACATTTGACAACGTTAATTTTAGTAACGGATAATTGATGATCCATTTTTCTAGTCTAATGTTTTTTGACTCTCTTGATCTCATCTGTCTTAACAAAATATGTTTGTTTGATTTTGCCAAAAACCTCAATTACACATAATAAAGATATTTGCACTAATTAAATGTCTGGGTTTTTTTTAAGCCTGTTGTTCACTGGGTGCTTTTCATATAGATACAGAAGCAAAAGAATCAAAGGGTGCATCTAAACTTACAAATTAAGTCGACTTAAGGAGGCTTAAGTTGACTTAAAATACTCCACGTCCACACTGGGCTTTCCTTAAGTCGACTTAATAACACCTTGATTTAGGTCGAAAAGGAGCTAGGTCTACACTTGAAAAGTTAAGTTGACTTTTGTTAAGTCAACTTAATAAAGTCGACTTAACTTTTGAAGTGTAGACATAGCATGCAACTCTCTAATAGTTCAGGCAAGCACCCAGACACTCAGAGGATGATCTAAAACATTTGTGTTTTAAATTAGTTAGAAGTCTTATGATGAAGCTTTGTTATAGTTTTGTTTGCAGGAGTGCATGGGAGATTCTATGGCCTGCATTGTGCAGGAGGTCAGACTAGATGATCATATCGGTCCCTTCTGACCTTGAAATCTATGAATCTATAGTTAAGAGGCAGTGTGGCCTAGAGGATAGGGCACCAAAGCAGGTGTTAGAAGACCTGGGTTCTGTTTGCAGAGCTACCATTTATCTACTATGTAGGCTTAGGAAAATTGCTTTACTTACTTCTTTCAGCTCTAAGTTCTTTGGGGTAAGGATGCTTACTATGTGTGTAGAATAATGAGGTCCTGATAAACACAAACCAGCCACTGCTGGAGGATGTCCAGATCTGCGGGCCTATAGGAAGCTGTGATAAGAGCACCGATGTAATATGAACTTTACTACTAATATTATGAATAATAAAGGATTGTAAATCTGAATCCATACAAATAACAGAAGGTGTTTGCTATGTTGCACAGTATGTTGCTTGCTATGTTGCACCAGTAGAGGTCTCATGTTTAATGGTCATAGTACTAGCTTCAAAGTGCAGCTATTATAAAACCCATTTCTTTTCCCACACAAAAAAGGTGGGGGAGGGGGGGGAAGGGAATCCCCTTTTCAAATACTTGTGCTGAAAAGCACTGGGATTTCCACAGGAAATTCAATTTAGAAATGAAAATAATTTTTATTTGCATTTAAAAGGACATTTAAAAATGAAAAATATTGGGGTTATTTTTACTTAAAATATTGTTTCATTTTAGTTATTGGAAATGGAATAATTTCAGTCTCTCTCTTTAAAAAAAAACCCTACTGTCTTTTACCCTGGTAAAAAGTCTGGGTGTGTTGCAGTGAGGGGATAATATTTCTCACGTTCTTCCTGTAAAGTTGATTTTTTTTCACTATTACATATTTTTTAGTTATTTATTTGTTTATTTATTTTACTGCTTTTTAACTTCCTTTCATAAGGAAAAGTGGTGGGGAGAAACACAAAATTCAAGCCTGAAAGCGGAAAGCTATAATATTTTAGATTCCGAAACCCATAACTTAGTGATATTTTATCTCTAAATGAAATTTACAAATTAATTTTGAAATGAAGTTTGTTTTTTAATTTTCCAACTGGGAAATAGATTTTTATTTTATTTTTTTAAAAAGCACATTAGCACATTATCTGCTATAACTGTTTTTTTTCTTTTAACCTGCAATTTCTGTTATAAACAGTTCTACTTCAAACTGATGGTAGATTTATGAAAGAGGAGCAACTCATTTTTTTTTTCCTTTGTGTAATCTGGTTTATGGTGAAGTGTAGAAAGCTGTTTTTAAATTATCACTTTATTTTACTACTGCTAAGAGACTGAGGAAATTAATCAAAATCTTTTTATAGAAAATAAGAAAGAAAATGATTTATTAAATTTGAGAAACTATATAGAAAAGAGACCTTTTGACTGACAAGTGTGATTTTAACAAGGAAGTACACCTCCCCTGTTGCTAGGAGACCATTACTAAATAGTATCAAGATAATATGGGTTCATGTTTTAAATTTAAAAAAATGTTAATTAGGGAACTTATATAACAGATAAAGAACAAAGGCATCTGAATTTATATCAGACTTAATATACATGTTGAAAAGCCAGTGTGTTGTTAGAGTTTTTAAGGTAAAGTCCACACACGTGTGTCCTAAGAAATGGGTGGGCACAGACTGTGCTGACATCTGATGAACATGAATTTTTGGAATTCCAGCACATTAAGTCAAACATGAATAAGTAACCAATCTAGATACCAACTCTAAATCCTATTTGGAGAATTATGCTGAGGCTGTTGGAGAAAATATGTTTACTTTGAGTTATAGTGCTGTATAATGGGTTGATGAAGATTCTTTTCAATACAGGTTTAGATACTGTGACCCACCTCACCATAGCCCACCAAAGGGCATACAGACTTCAGATGAGATCATCAGATGGTGGACCCTGGCATAGCTTTGGGCCATAGCTCTGGAGTTAGGGGGAGGTTTACACAAACTGTATTTGTGGGATGTGTGCCAGGAAACTAATTATTTCCAAGTCTTGTGCCTGAGCATCCACACTGCATTGCTGTATGTCTTATTTCTGTGCCAAGACATTCATGCTGTGCTACGCATACATGAGTAAGATACTGTGATTTCTGGAGAACATATCCCAGGGCACTTAGCACCCTTGCTAACTTGGTTCACGGTGTATTATGGGAGAACTTTTCTGTGCATCCTGTGGCTTATGACTGGAAGGGCTCGTGGCTTGCCAACACATTCAGCCAAGTCATTTTGGGATCTGCACCCTCCCTGCAACTGGAGCCAGCAATAAGGATACAGAACAAGTGGAAGAACTCTAGTTTGCACTTTTAAGGCTATTTTGGGAATCAGGCAAAGCATCTCTGAGACACTGGTGGACATTTCCATGATGTTATTTTGCAGGGCCACTTGACTTAAATCGAGTCAATTTAAATCATGATTTAAATCACCAAGTGGAAAGCCTCAATTTAAACTATTGATTTTAATCAACTATTCCATTGTACTTCAGTCATTTTCTAATGAAAGGTGCATTATCATTGGTTGATATAATCATTAAAACTAAACAGAACCTTTTGCATTAGATTTGGCACATCTTTTTGCTACCTAGGAGAGTATACTAGAAGTATATACATTTATGTAAACAAATATATAGTTTATATTTTCAGATTCTTATTAATTGTATATTTCTAATATGTTAGAAAAGGATGAATAAAATATAGCTTATTTACTAGATAAGTAACTTTTTGCTCATGATTTGTGTCAAGCTTCATTAGGATAGTAACTGAAATGTAATTAAACACCCAAAAGAGCATATAAAATTTATTTTTATTAAACAAAACAACCTTAATGTTTCGGATACGTAAGATTCTCTTATCAAAACATGTTTAACTTTTACATTGAAATGTTTTATTAAAGGAACAGAGGATTAATTGTAGTCAGTGAATTAAACTGATTCTTTCAAGTCAATCTGGGAAAATCCCAGACATGCCTAAGTGAAAGTGAACGCCTGAGGGTAAGTCTACACTACAAAATTAAGTTGTCATAAATTATGTCGATGTACAATCACCACAGTAAATGAATTGGTTTTACACATCCACACTATACGCCTTGTGGCAGTGATGTGCATCCTCATCAGAAGCGCTTCCACTAATTTAACTGCCCCTGTGGAGCACTGTGGGACAGTTTCTGAAAGCCAGTAATAGTCAATGTAAGCAATGCAGTGTCTACAATGGAACTGTGTCATCCTATCTCAATTTAAGTGCTCGTGGAGGAGGAGTTAAGTTGGTGTATTGAACGAGTTACACTGGTGGGAGCTCCATTTTTAGTGTAGATGCTTATAGAGTTAGGTTAACATAAGCTACCTTATGTCAACCTACCTCTTTAGTATAGACCAAGCCCAAGTCTCCTAAAAATAAGACAACCGTCTCCTAAGTTACTTAGGACTTTAAATTTTTTAAAACAAGTAGATCTCATCCGTTCTTTCCTCTTTTCATTCATAGACTAGGAGAAAAGGTTTTCTGTTCAGTGGTGTCTCTTTAAAACCTCATCAGCAAACATGTCCTGCTTGAAAGGTTCACCTTGAATCCTGAAATTTATTAGGGGTGGCATGATGGATGGGAGATTATTATATGTCCATGCCATGGAGGCAACTTCTTCAGCAATTAGGCATTTACCCTTGTACTTTGCATTGAGAATATTGGCAAGAAAATGAGCTGGATCAAGCGCTTGATCCATTTATTTTACCTCTAACAATTTAACTTTGTTGTTCGGTATTTCTTTCTTACATCTCTTGAAGTTCTTTCCAAATTTCAACAGCATCAGCAGTATGCTAAAGAAGCAGCTTTTCTGCAGTTTCGCCAAAACTATGGCAATGGGTTTCATATATTCAGCATATTTTCTACACTTCTTAATGTTGACTTTTGGCTGTGATAGTATAATCTATTTTGTCATGATTTTTTTCACAAATTGTCATCAGAAGAGGCCTGTTCTTAATAGCTCAAAACAATCAACTACTGAATTCGATCATACATCTTGGATGAGAAAGAGTTTGGATCCTCCTGCTTTCTTCCGTGAAGCTGAAGCAAAGTAGCAGTTCTGGAAGTATTTTGCAATTTCAATCGCATTTATTTTATTCCTAGAGTTGTAGTTAAAGTTTTAGCTAAAAGATGCATCAAATGAACACTGCACATGTATACCATAAGTTTCAGGTAATCTTCATTATCTTCTTCTAGATGTCTTCTCAGCTTTGCAATAATTTGCAACATTTTCTGTGACAAAGTTACACAGTTGACACTTGAATATTTGTTCAGTTTGTGATAGCTTTTGCTTCTAAGTATTCTGTGGATATTTAATACACCGATGGAAAACCAAGGACTTCCTTGTGCGTGAGTGTGGCTGCTCATGATGAACCAAACATATCACTGCTCCTACCCAATTTATAAATATAAAGGAGGCATCACTACAATAAATTCTGCCACTCCTGGTGTAGTCATTTGGCTCAATCATCTTCAGATAAAATTTTAGATGCTCTACATGAGCCATATAAAAGAAGAAGTAGTATTTGGCTGTATTTCCCAATCATCAATAGTTTTCTGTTAAATAGAGTAACCCATCTTCTGTTGCCTCACAAGCAGATATTACTGGATCATTGTGTACTCTGCTCCACCCATCAAGATTCAGATTAACGAATTTTCTGCCAATGTTTTCTGCATGTTGTTTAATTTCCTGCTCATACACTATATCCAGCAGCCTTCCAGCAATGTCTACTCTGCTGAGTGGAGTGTAGCCTAGTCATAATGTTTGAACAATGTCAATTAAATGTTTGTTCTGAACAAGATGAAAGGAAGAATTTGTTCTACAAATGGAACTGAGTCATGTTGTCATCTATGGCGTCTTATTGGAATTTGTTTGCCCTCATTACAAATTCATCCATGTTTTTACTGGACAATGAAGAAATTGTTTTTGTTAATATTGGTGATATACTGTCTGATGGATGTTTGGTACTGGTGCTGGTGGTACCAGTAGACACCTCTGAAGCTGAGGACACTTCAAATTATGGCCATTCATAACCCCCTCATGCCTAAATTGGCACTGAAATAAAATTGTAAAACAATGTCATTCTCACAGCGCATTGCTTTTAAAAAAGTGACGTAAATGAAAGATTCCTCCCACTGCAACTATGTGTACCACTGTTTAAATGATGTAATTTATTCTAAACCCAGTTTTATGGGGGAAATCATTGATAAAATATAAGGATTATCTAAATCTATTGAAACCTTTGTCTCTAAGAACATATCAAACAGTTTGGGGGAAAAAAGATAAAATTCACAAATGTCAATAAAACTTTACTTTTAAAACAGAAAATATCCACTGTCTTAAAGATATAAATATACTTCAGTTCTCTGGATTGACATTGTTCAAACATTATGACTAGGCTATACTCCACTCAGCAGAGCAGGCCTCGACAAATCTATGTTTCTGGTCACAATGCCCTACATGGCTACAAATTTTAGTAGCCTGTTGCCTAGCTCCACTGCAGAAATCTAATGGAGGTGCATCCTCTGGTGACCAAAAGTAAAATAGATGGCACTTAACTGTGATCCAATTTTGTCCACCCCTTCATTGGAGTCAGTATGGCATGATCTCAGAGTGAAATGTTTGTGTCACAATCAGATGTGTTCTACTTCTTTAGGCTGCAATGACCATTCTTGGTTCCCCCTCAAGGAGAACTATTAGCTATTTACATTGCTGAAGGAGAGATGAAAATTTTGCCATTCCACAGAACTTCTGCATATTTAATAATGCTCAATTTCCCCCCTTCCCTCTCAATTTTAACAAAAAAAAATTAATTTGAAAAATTACTGGGAAAGATAATGGACAAAAATATATTCTCTGTTTTTGCCAGCTACAGAGAGGATTGAAATGTTTCAAATTTGATAACATGCTTAATAAAAACAATAGTAAAAAGTTTACAATCCTCCCCATCACAAACACTTATTTAATCAGTTCTAATAAATTGGTATTGATTTTTTCTATCCAGAGAGAATGAATGGGGGCTGTAATCCCATGGATCAGCCTCAAATGGTGCAGATTGGCATAGAACATTGAAGTCAATTGATTTTTGCTGATTTACACCAGCTGAGGATCTGTTTAGTAGTTCTTAAGAAAACCTTTGCAGGTAGAAGATGGGCTGATGCTATTTAATGTCTCCATTGGTCCTTTGAAGGGACACAATGGCAAGATTCCATGTTCAGTGTTGAACGTAAAATGGAACAGTGAAAACTGGAATCTAATGCATCAGCCTCTCCCAGTTAAGTAAGGGCATTTTCTTCTCTGAGCCTTAACCTTCTTTGGCAGACGCTTCTTTCTTGAGTTGTTTCCTTAGGTATAATCCCAGTGTGGTCAGATGCTGTCTCTTCCTAGTACTTTCCCCACTCCCAGCTCCTCAGGGACTCTCCACTTGAACACAGGATTGATTGTTTATTTGTGCTGCAGCATTACCTAGAAACCCCAATTAAGGCCAAGGACCATTTTTGCCCTCAAAAGAAAAACAGTATCAACAGATGAGACAGCCAAAGGCTGGGAGAAAGCACTCATAACTGAATGTGCTTGCTTTTGACAAACCCCAGGTCACAGGGGCCTCATCAGACAGCAAGGCACTCCTATAGGCCCAGGTGGTGGCAATAGCTTCTGACAGGACTCAACTTTCACTGCTGGTTGGGCACCTTCTCCTGGTCACTCTGGGGATTAACTCTTGAGGTTGACACCCCCGTCCATTGTTTCCATGCCATCACTCTGTCTCTTTCACAGGTCTGCAGCTCCATTGTTGTCTCAGAAACTCCAGCACCCTCTTCCTGACTCAGCTCTCCAACCAGATCACTCAGGCTATGTCTACACTTGCAAGTTAGTTGGAATTAAGGAAGCTTAATTCAAACTAATTTAAGCCTTGGCCACACTAGACTTTCATTAGTTTGAATTAAGGGCTTCCTTAATTTGAACTAATAAATTTGATTGCTTAGTTCGAACTAACCCTTAATTCGAAATAGTTAGTTTGAATGATGTCAATGTGGCCATGTTAGTTCGAACTAACTGCTTAGTTCGAATTAATTGGCAGATTGACCTTCATGCAACTGACTAATTCGAACTAAGCAACTGCCCTGAATGGACATGGCTTGTTCGACCTAGCATTCTAGTGGGGCCATGCTAGTTCAAATTCAGTTAATTCGAACTAACTAAAATTAGTTCAAATTAGCTAGTTTGAATTAACTAATTCAAACTAGTTTTTGTAAGTGTAGACATAGCCTCAATGTCTCCCCCTTCCAGGGTGGCAAAGTTACTTCTCCCTAGCAGTCCTAGGCACTCTGCCTTGCCACTCCCTCAGTGGCTGGTAGGGGAAACCTGGGCTCCCCTTCTACTCCAGGTACTGATTCAGAGACCTTCAGCTTCCCTCTTGTAGCCCTCACTGCTCTTTCCTTGGAATGCTTCCTACCACATCTGATTCCCCTTCTCTGTCTGTGTGTACCACTTCCAAAACCTTCCTCTTCCTTCTTCTGCCTGCCTCCAACCTTTCCCAGTATCCCCTGTCTGGTGCCAGCTACCTGGCTTTATACAGACTCGGCCTGTTCCTGCAGGGCTGAACATACTTCCAATTAGTTCCCTGTATCCTGGCTCCTCCACCAAGTGCAGCCCGTGGATTTAATTGGCCTACCTGGCCACGTTAACACCTTTCAGTCCTGTGTGATCACCCCATCACAGAGTCTAACGTGTTTTTTCATTTGTCTGGCTAGAAGATTGTGCAGTCTAGTCACCAATATCCATGCCTTTGTCACCTTTTTTTTCATGCTCTACATGGATCTAAATGCAAAGACCATCTGGAAACAAACTAGTACTGAGCACTGCTGTGTTATGCTTCAGAAAAGCTTTGGTTATGTCTACACTTACAAAAGCTACTTGGAGTTAGTTGAGTCGAACTAACTAATTCGAATTAATTTTAGTGAGTTCGAATTCACTTAATTTGAACTAGCATGGCCCCACTAGAATGCCAAGTCAAACTAGCCATGGCCACGCAGGACACTTGCTTAGTTTGAATTAGTCAGTTCCGTGAAGGTCAATCTGCCGATTAGTTCGAACTAAGCAGTTAGTTCAAACCAATATGGCCACATTGAATTAATTCGAACTAACTATTTCGAAGTAAGGGTTAGTTCAAACTAAGCAATCAAATTTATTAGTTCAAATTAAGGAAGCCCTTAATTCGAACTAATGAAAGCCTAGTGTGGCCAAGGCTTAAGTTTGTTCGAATTAAGCTTCCTTAATTCGAACTAACTTGCAAGTGTAGACATAGCCTTTGAGACTAGCATAGCTACCGAAAGGTTTCTGGTTCAAATTCAAGGTACTGATTTTAATAAATAAAGTTCACTCACGAAAGAATGGATCACATTCTATAAATCTATGCAAGGCAAAGAGGGCTAGAGGACTCTTTTAAGACAGAAGAAGAAGACCTATCAGGAGCCAATGTTTGAAAGATGAAATCAGAAAGTTTCCAAATGAAAATGAGATGCACATTTTCATTAATGGGAAGATAACTAATCACTGGACATATTACAATGGGGGTGGTGCCTTCTCCTTTACTTGGAGTTTTTAAATTGAGACCTAATCTCTTTCTAAAAGACATGCAGTTACTTGGGGGTGGAGTATTGTGTTCAATGCCGGAATGACTGGGTGAAAATCTACCACATGTGCTATGCAGGATTTGAGAATAGATGGCCACAACAATCCCTTAAAATCCATGAGCCAAGCTCTGAAATGAATGATGAGACCTGAAGAATAATGGGACATCAGTCATGTAGGCATGTCTGTTTTCCTTGTGCAGAGGGCCATTCACTCCTACATTGAGGGCATAAATGATGCTTCGGCCTCATGCTTGTGGATGATTTACACGATTCTCTTTCATTTTATTTCCAGATAATTTCATTATTCCCATGTTTACTTACTAGTGTCAGGGACAAAAACAAGAAAAAAAGGTGAAATGCAATTTGTAAAGGTATTCAGAAAAAAATGACTTTGCACTTCACTCCTACCGTCAATCCACACCCCTTCTGAATATAAAATAAGTTGTTCTTGGCAGAGAAATCTCAACAGAAACACAGCGGCTTTTGGAAAAGAATTCCCGAATGTATAACATGGGAAACCACCATTTGTCTTTTTAAAATTAAAAAGCCTTTTATAAAAAATAGCTCAGGTTATTCCAAAGTCCAAACATACTGGAGGGCTCTAGAGAAATCTTTCCTACTCTTTAAAATCTGCATAAAAATTAATCATGCAAACTAATGGAAGTTTGCAATATTTGTAACAAAGATTTCTGTTAAAAAACCACAGTTGGAAATAACATGCTGTTTGCGGTGTAATTGTTACTATTCACTAAAGCAGAAAAAGCAAATGCAAAGAGCTAAAGAACTGACAGCCTAGTCATTTAAAACTACAGGTTGTCTCCTGGATGACAATAGTTTTCAAAGTACAGCTCAACCCATGCCGAGAAGTTGCATACTGGAAGTATAGGATAATATTTTAACGCTTTAGTTGAACAAAGCTTTCTTTCTTTCTTTCTTTTTTTCTTTCTTTCTTTCTTTGGTTGCAGTAAGCACATAAGGAAGTACTATTCAGATGAATTGTGGGCAATAAATGATTTGGCTTAATGTTAGTTTATGCACAGATAGCTGAATTCTGGTCTAATTGAGGATTATTTTAAATATTCATATTGAAGATCCACAATTATGCTATAGGAATTTTAAACTAGAGTCTTGAATTTATAATGCAGTGCGAATAAAAGGTGTTTTATAAAGTATATGGGCACATGCTCACACAAATTTAAATGTGCAAGATACAAAGAATCACAAAGTGTAACAGGAGAGAAAATGTGGTCTAGTGATAAAGGGATTGGATAGGAATTTAGGGGACTTGGGTTTAATTCTTGGCTTTGCCACTTTCTTTACACCTTGGGCAAGTCACTTAATATTTTTGGGCCTCAGTCCCCTAACCATAAAAGGGGGATAATATTCTCTCTTTTCTTGTTACTTTCAGGTCAGGGACTGTCTCTTACTAGCAAAATAGGGCCCCAATCTCAGCTGGGGCCTTTAGGAGTTTCCTTAATGTGGATAGCAAACATGCATATACTTTCTGTTAATCTAAATGTAACCAATCTTTATGTTCCATTTCCTAATCCTAAAAATAACAATACTTCTTAAAATGAAATACTTTCTACTGAAACGTTTAATTTCCTCTAGCTTTTTCATGACACAAAGAGGATCTAATCCTTCTATTGTCAGAAAATCCTTTCATTTGATTCGGGATAATATTGTAAGATGGAACATGGTTTGATCCAAACATTTCTCCATTTGATTCAGTCTGAAAATGCAGTATGGTGTTCAACTGCAAGAGTCAGGTGGAAAAAATATCAGTGCTATGTGCAAAACATTTAAGGGTTATGCACTCTGAAGCTGGGTACAAAAACTGAAGGACTGTGTGCAAAGCTTGTTAGCGGGAAGTTTGGAGATTTCCCATTGGAGGATGCATTTGTGCTTGTAAATGATGTCCTGTGGCCGCTATTCATCCTAGTGACAGCAATCTAGCAGCATATGAGACACTCCATGTACATGAAGCATCCTGGACGAAGAATAGAAGACCAAAGATTGATTAGAAACTTACCTTGTTTCTGATTCACAGGTCACTGGTTCCAGTTGGTATGTTCTCGACCCTCCCTTCCACTTCATGCCAGACTGATTCAATCACTCATCTTGTCCAAGAGGGAGAAGAGGCAGTGGTGATGAATTGATTCTCTGGTCTTTAAACCCACATTATTTATAAAGGGTAATGGGTCCTGGCTTCAGGACTCTTCTTAAAATCAACTCTTGAGCTATATACGTATAGGGGTATCATTCTCTATTCAATGTTTTATTAACTATATTATTATAACAAATGTTGA
Source organism: Pelusios castaneus (assembly GCA_007922175.1). Lineage (NCBI taxonomy): Eukaryota > Metazoa > Chordata > Testudines > Pelomedusidae > Pelusios > Pelusios castaneus. The sequence goes on along the minus strand of ML685799.1, from coordinate 6,824,394 downwards.
TTGATTTTTATCCTTTACATTTGTAATTCTGACTGTAGCCTCTGATAGATATGGAATCGGGGGTGTGTGGGGTGTGTGCAAAGGATCCATGGAAGGAAAGGGCCCTGTCTTAGAATAACTATTTCTCCTAACTAGAACAGGGAGATTGCCTCAGCCTGTCAACAATATGACCTAAAATTGTTTGGCACTTGAGCTAGTTGGTCAGTACAGGGTCAAAAAACCTGCTGTTGGATACACACTGGCTGAAGAGTGGCCATGTGACTGTATAACTTAAAGAAAACACAGGAGAAAGCATCCATGAAGGAGCACAAAAAGATAATCTAAAGGGTTTATTAATACTTGTGTACAGGTGATTGGTGCTTTAAACTTGAAGGAAATCTGGTTCTTTGGATTGTAATGAAGAAACACATGATTGTGAAGGGGATTTTTCGTGTTTTATATTGGAGTATATGGACCAGAACTCTAGAGAGGAGGAGCGTGAACAGCTGTAATGGCCATCAGGCATGCTTGACTTCAACGGGAGCTGTAGTTCCCTGAGCCTCTCAGAATCTCCCCCATATTCTGCTACTATTTACTTCATGTAGCTACTGTTCCTTTTTTCTCCTCTCCTTTGTGCTCTTCCCCACTCCCCCGAATGTCAGTATTTATATGATCCTTATCACCAAAGCATCTGAGCACCTCCTGTCTTAGTGATAGCATAGTAGAATAGTCTTAATAGGACAGCATACCTAACCCTCACAACTGCCCAAGATGTAGGACAATGCTATGAATCTCCTTGGGCAGAGAAACAGAGAGATTGAGTAACATGGTCAAGGCTGCATAAGAAATCTGTGGCAGAGCAGGGAAATGAACATAGGTCTCCCATGTCCCAGGCTAACCACCTCCTCTTCTTCCATCACATGCATAGTGCAAGTGAGTGTCACTAATATTTGTACTAACTGCTATGGATTTTTTGCATGTTACGTGCTTTTTGTATTAACTGATATTTCAAGCCTATTTTAAAAATGACTGTCCCTGACCAACATAGTTTGTACCCACAGGCACTCTTTTCCCAAGCCTCTTTGATATACTCTGCTTCCATGATGTTCACAAGAAGAGAGTCTATAATTATTCTTTTTAAAAGCACTTTCTATTGAATCAAGATCATCACATATTTATAGATTTGTAGATTCTAGAGTCAGAAGGGATCACTTACTCTGACCTCTTGTGTCGCGCAGGCCACAGAACTTCCTCAAAATAATTCCCAGAGCAGGTCTTTAGAAGAACACACAATCCTGATTTCAAAATTTTCTATGATGAAGAATCCCCTGTGATTCTTGTTAATTTTTTAACAAGATTAGCCTTCACTTAACCTTCTCTTTCCAAAGCTATGTGGACTTAAAGAGCTCAATCTATCTCTGTAAGGCATATTTTCTAATCCTTCAATCATTCTCATGACTCTTTTCTGAACCCTCTCCAATTTAACAACATCCATCTCAAACTGTGAACACCAGAATTGTTCAGGACACAGAATCCTAGCAATGGTCTCAGCAATGTCAAGTACAGAAAAAAAACAAAAAAACCTTTCTACTTTGACTTGATAATCTCGCATTTATGCATCCCAGGCTCACATTATCTCTTTTGGACAGAGCATCACCCTGGGAGCTCATATTCAATTAATTATAAACTACAACCCCAAATCTTTTTCAGAGACATTGCTTCCCAGGATAGAGTCCCCCTTCTATAAATAGGTCCTAAGTTCTTTCTTCCTAGATATATATTTACATTTAGCGGTGTTAAAACACATATCATTTGCTTGCGCCCAGTTTACTAGGTGATCCAGATTACACTGTATAAGTGGTCTGTCCTCTTCATTATTTACCACTTCTTCAATGTCTGTGTCATCTGCAAACTTGATCAATGACGATTTTGTTTTCTTCCACGTCATTGATACAGGGATTATATAGCATAGGACCAGACCTGATCCCTGGAGGACTCCCGTGGAGACAGACCTGTTTGAAGTAGTCTTGTAATCTTGTTGATTCCATTCCTGTTCTATTCTTTCCTCCCCTCCCTCTTCTCATTACATTATAAAACTAGATCATAAGTGCTCCTGGATGTGGCCATATCTTACTGAATTGTTCTGAAAGTGGCTGTGTTTTGAAATGTCTGTACTGAATTGTTCTGGAAGAGTTTTAGTGAATTCTCCAGTGCCTACTACACTTTTGCTGATTATAAATGTAGGGCAGTAATAACGTAGGGCAATCATTTTCCCAAAATGAACCTTATATATCATGGAAGATATTTAAAAAATTACATAGGTAGAATCCCATTCTAGTTGAAATCAAAGGGAGTTTTGCCATTGACTTTAAAGGAGCCCAGATTTCACCCCATGTGTATTTCTGTACACATTTGATTTATGTGCATTCAGATTAGGGTGTGGGCATGTGCCTTCCAGGTGAGTACCAAAGAGTATTAGAGCTTTTGCAAAGCTGGTGTTAAACATAGATACAAATATAGATCATAATGAGAATAATTACTGTAAAAGAGTGATACAATGGTAATGCAAACCGGGATCTGTTTGCCACTGACTCTGAATGCAGAAATATTTCTGGTGCAAAAGGATTTTTTGTGGACCTTGAGTGCAATACAGGATTTCATTCTAACCAAATAAATGAGACAATCGCAGTATAACATTTCTTTTTTTCTGTGAAGCATCAGTTCTTAAAGCAAAATCAAAGTGATTGACATGGTTTCACTTATTACAAGTGATCGTACTTCTAGACAATTAATTTGGAAACTAAGGTCTATATCCCTTATTGAAGAAAAGACATTTGTTCCCTTTTTTATTTTATATATTTCCTTGCCGTCAGCTAGTAATCCTTCTTTGAAATACCATGGAAACAAGCAAATATGCCTCATTAAACTTTCCATGTGGGAAAGAAAAAAAATCCAGAGAATTTTTAAATTGTAGAGCAGAAAAGAATAAAATACAAAAGGTGATTAGATTGCTCTTGTTAATTCTTCTAGATAAAGTAAGGTAATTTACTGAAAATAAAATCTTATCTTCTCATTTCCTTTTCTTTGATTAGACTGTATTTTTAAGTTACATTCTTTATATCTGTCTAAAGTCAATGCCCATTACTGCAGTACGAAAGTCACAGCTCACTTTAAGCAATCCTTGGAAACATCTAAAATAACTTTTTTTTGGGTGTGATTATAATTTTCTAAAAGTTCAGTGTATGTTTAGATTTCTCATACATTTTGTGTTTAATAATGACTGCCGGGTATCAATTCACATTTTACCAACAGAACTTTTATACACACATATTTTATCGGTGCTTTGATGCTATAAGTAAAATCATCATGGGCCAGAATCTAAATTGGTGTAAATTAGCAAAGCTCTATTGACTTAAGTGGAACTAGGATGATTTGCACCCACTGAGGATATAGACTGTGAAAATGTAAAAAGAGAACATTTATAACTAGACTTTAGTTAGAAGCAGTTTCAGCTTTTGGTAATGCATCCAGCTATGCCTGATCTTAATAAATTGGTTGTGGAAGAACCACACATCACAGTTAGTTGGAATCCCCTTCCTATTTTTGTATCCTTAACGAAGGCAATGTCAACAGGGAATGTGTCTGGAAACAGAACTCCAATCTCTTGAACAGCTGCATAATGTTAAAAACAAACTCGGTAGTGAAAAGGAATATTGATTTGGTTGAGTTAGTATTTTTTTCCCCTGAAATCCACTTTCACAAATAGAAGGATCAATAAAGGGCTTCCCTAAATCATTCTGTGTTACAATTCATTCCCCAACATGTTCATTTTTAGCACTGCCATGGCAAAATTTCTCAATATCCCAGCCACCTGCGGGGTGTGGGAAACTTCCAGAGAAGCAGAATCGACATGAATATAGCACTCCTGGTGGATGAGTATTCACTTCCTCACAAAAGGCGGTCAACCAGGAGGAACAAACAGATTCTGCCTTCCACTAATTGAATCCCTGGGTATGGGCCATTTATAATTATATGGCTGGTGCCATCGACGGCACTATCCACCTCAATTGTGCAGAAAAGGCAATCAGAACTGGATGGGCTTAGAGATGAATGCATACTTTTTCTATGGCTTCCCTCACACCAGGATGTGGATATGAATAACATAATAGGACCGTAACCTGGAAATGCCTCCCACACATATATTAATACAGACAAACATAGTGGCAGAAACTTACCAGGGCGCATTTCTGGTGTTGGTTTTGATGTCAGTTCTGCATTTGTTCACTTGATTAAAGAATCTCCTGCTCTCAGAAGTCTTCACCCTGCTTAAGCACTTCTAGGCTATGATCAAGTCACCTCATGACCATCTCTTTGATAAGCCAATGGGTATTACAGCACATAAATACTCCATATTTTCCTTTAACATACAAATTGAGCCTTTAATCTAGATAATTTGCAGGGCTGCTGCTTTACTGGCCACTACAAAAATTGTAATCTGTACAGAAAAGTACATTTTTCATGCTCCCTTGACAGCTTGTGAAATGAATTCCAGAAAAGAAATTCCAGCAAGTAATGCTAAGTTTATATTAGCTGTAGATTAGCTAGTATAAAATCATGATCTGATAGATTAATGCCTGGTAAAAAATTAGATGTCCCTGAAAATTCTGTCATAGGAAAAGGAAAAAAAGTATCCAGCACTAACGAAATAAGGATTTTTATAATGGAACATGTTGGGAACACTACATGACTACATGAAATAACCCAAAAGCAATTGCCCAATTTGAAGAGAGAGACCAAAATAATTGTACTATGAGATAATAAGACTAGTTGAGATTTCATCAAAATTTATAAAAGAATCTAAAACTGTGGGCAAATCAATTTGTTACTTTGGTACTTCAGCTATGCTCTGCTGTAAGTCTATTAAAGTCAATAGAGACATAGAACTGGAATAATTCAGTGGTGAATCAAGTCCAGTACCTGTATGCCAGAGAAAAGACCCTGAGGGAAAAAGAACAGGTACAGTCAATATGGTCTTTTCCTGAATGTTCTGTGTTCATTAGAGGAAAGTAAAATTATCTGATGTCATCAGAAAATAAACAGAGAAACTGTCCCATCTTGAGATGTTAACTCCAGCTCTTAGCCCCGTAATGTAGGCCAGGCTTAAGCCAGCAAAACCAATAACAAACAGCAGTTTGGTACATAACCCACCTTGTCAGCTGTCTTCTGTGTTTGTGCCTGACATTCTTTATCGTTGTAGCCTATTAAAAGTGAATTTGTGTTTGTTTGCTCTCTTCTATTGTTCTTGCACCTGTAATCAGTAATATCTGAACAACGATTTTTTTTTAATCAAGTTAAATGAAATTATCTTTTCAAAACTGATAGAAGTTCTAACAGAAGAGTACAGCTGTGACCAATTATTAGAGCAGTATGAAAATTGGAAACCTCAAATTATGAGAAACTCGCCTGGTTTCAGATGACATTACAAACCCATAACTCAGTCTGTGTTACTGTAATGGACAGGAGTCATTGGAGCAGAACTGAGCCATTTACAAGGGACTCTGGACCCAGTTACAAGGAAGCAGATAAGAATTTTTTCTATATAGGTTTCATAGCTGCTTATTTTATTATGGATGGAATTTTCAAAAGTGCTCAATGTTAGCCTAACTCTAGCTTTTCTATAGACTTCAGTACGAGCAGAATTAGACCAACATTGAATGCACTAGAGAATACCACCCTATTTGTATTACAACCACCCATAGGCTATGTCTACACTAGAAAAGTTGTCAACTTTGGTAAGTCGACTTAATAAGGTCGACTTTAAGTCGAGTTAAAGTTGATCTTATAAAGTCGACTTAACTTTTTCTAGTGTAGACATAGCCTAAGTCGACCTTATTAAGTTGACTTAACACTTTAAGTCGACTTAATACGGTTGACATAGGCATTAATCCCCATCCACACTGGCTTTAAATCAACTTAAGAAGTTGACTTAAGGCTTAAGTTGACCTAAAACTAGGTGTTATTAAGTTGACTTAAGCTTTCCTTAAGTCGACTTAAGGAAGTGCTTAAGTCAACTCCTTAAGTTGACCTAACTTGCCAGTGTAGATGCACTCTTAGAGGTTTCAACCCAACACCAGAGCACCACTGTGAACATGAGTATTATAAGAATCAGCATCTTTCCTAAAGAGCTTACAGTCAATGGATGGATTTTCAAAAGTGCTCATTGTCACCTGATTCTGCTCCCATTGAAGTTGGTAGAAGGACATCCAGTCAGAGAAAGAACAGAAGGAAACTGGTATTGCAATCTTCATTTTATAGGTAGGGAACTGAAGTACAGAAAAAAAAAATAGGTATGCCCCAGGAAGTTTCTTGTTGAACCAGGAATTGAACCCAAATCTTTTGAGGCTTGGTTCAGTCTCAGGGTCACCACATCATCTTTCTTGAGGCTACCCAGTGCTCGTTCAATGTGGAGTGTGATGAGACTTACAGAAGCAGTCTGGAATGGTAAGAACACATAACAAGGGGTGTGGCTGTATGGGTGTGCGTGGGTCTGGGGTGGATTTTGAGTTTATAATGCTGAAGATCATCTCCCCTCTGGTGCCAAAATCAAAACTTCTCATTCAGAAAATATCAGAATGGGATGTTTCAATATTTGGTACTTTTTCCATTTTTTTTCTAAATGAAATCCAAGGTAAATTGATCCAGTTTTATAAAGTGTTTCAATTTTCTGACAAAACCACATTTTCCATTGGAATAATGTTTCATCAAAGGCCCTCCGACTAGCTCTGTTCAAAATCTCACTGTTAGACAGGTAGTATTTTTTAGGATCAAGATATCTTCTTCGCAACATAACATCTTAAAAATTTATAGGAAAAGTTAATTTAGCAGTATCTGTTTCTCAAAAGACTTCCAGGCACCCAAATAGCTGTGGAACTTGAGGTACTTAAGTGTATTGTATTAAAGGATTTTGTTCTTTGAAATCTGTAAGCAGAATGTTGTAATTTAGTATATCATCTTCACTTCAGGACTGTAGATTCCTGTTCATATTGATGGTATTTCACATGTATTAATACATTAGGATATCACTGGCGATTGGTTTGAGATTTAAAACCAAATAAAAATCTCTGCTTTCCAGAATTTCAGTCACACCATTAAAATGATCAGAAGTAGCTATCACATGGTGCTATTCGAGCAGAGTTTGCCTGGAGTTTAAACAAAACAAGGAAACAAAGGAGGACTTAACATGGCTTTCTGAATAAGAACAATACCCCGATTCTCAGTCTCTCTCAAATGGAATGCAAGATACCTAGACATTCAAAAAAGCTTTTTATTTTCACTGTATACAGTAGTCATGGGTCACTGGTTCCAAGGTCATCGACATAGCCTTACAAGTTTAAAAAAGAAAGCCTTCTTTAGCCTATGGTTCTGTTATTGCAGCAGAAACAAGCTCACTGCTGGTTTGTTAACTTGTTCTGATTCTGCTGTACTCTTGTTTCATTGACGTCCACAAGGCTGACATCCAGAGACACTCTTCTTGGGCAGTCATGTGTGTCAGGCCGGGTATGCTCACTGTCAGCTTGATAGGCCCGCTAAATGACTGTGCAGTGATCCAGAATCAGCTGTTCCTCGTACTGCACAACGTGTTGGGACTTTTATGCATAATGACAATTACTTTTGTGTGTGTGTTTGTAGGTATGCATTATATACACATTTAGCACATTTAGAGTCATCTGCATATATTCATTTTAAAATAAACTTTTATTCTCCTTTCACCATGACCCTCTATTACAAAGGCTCCTTGGATTTCAAACAATTTTCCATATGTTCTTACTGCACTGACCACTCATTTGCAAGAAATATTTCATTAACTGTTGAATGGGAGGGGTGGGGGTGGGGGAGGATAAGCCACATGGCATGCAACCACTCTTTCCTAGGCTGAATCAAGTGAAATCTCTTCTGTAGCATCTTCAGTGAAGACTGTTTGCATATTAATTTAATTATGTTTTTGAACCACCTAGATGTACATATGACTAATATGAGTGACTGCATGATTATTTTTTCATAACCCATGCCCTCCTTCACCACTCCCTTTTTCTGCTTCAACAGGAGTGTTTGAGGGGGATGGGGAGAAAACAGTGGTATAAGCCCCCCTACCCAATTTGTGAAGGCACCAACTCTGGGGTTGGGGTGGGGAAAGCAAGCTCCTTCAGACCCAAAGCAGGATAGGAGATCATGGCTCCTCTGGACCCAGGGCTATGGGGGGAATGCAGCTCCACCAGTCATTGGTGGCGTAGAAAATGCCCCTCTAAAGCAGCCAAATTTGTATTCCTGTACAGCAAGTTATACACTCACTAACTAAAAAAACGAGAGTCCTGTGGCACCTTATAGACTGACAGATTTCTTCGGGCATAAGCTTCCGTGGGTCATAACCCAGTTCGTCAGATGCAACTCACTAACTAGTATGTCAAATCTACCCTTTAATCTATCCTATTGACCCTGCAAGTGCTTTTGCATGTGCAGAATTTTATTTTCTTGAATAGTTCCATTTAGCTCCATGGAACTGGTCACATTAGTAAAGTTACCCATAAGACTGTTTGCATATTTGGGATTTTAGCCCCCATCCAGTGAAGATTTATGTAGGAGCTTAACTTCATTCAATGTGAGTAGTTCCATTGGTGTCATATGCACGACTTCAGGGCAAGAAGTCCTTGTACATAAAGTAAACGTGTGTAGGTCTTTCCTGGAGTGTATCCTAAGACTGAAAACTGCTGAGAGTGTTAGCTCTTTTCCCATGTGTTTTCTCTGTCACACTTGGCAAACTTATGGGAGTCATAAATTAATACTTAAAGCTGGCATCATGTTTTCCTGGATGATGCTCAAAAACATATACTTGAGTATCATTGTTTCAACATATAAAAAGCATAGCTGACATTCAAGCACAATAAATGTTTCTTTTACATAGCCTCAGAAACTGGCTCGCTCTTTTTCTTGTGTGCAGGTAGTTAGTGCCGCTAAATGTCATTATTTGCAATTGGATACTAAACATTAGCCACTGTTATTTCCTATTGGAGGTATATAGAGAGGACAAATTTGGTATCTCAGATTACAAAAATTAAATACACAGAATGGGGAAGACTGACATAATTAAGGAGAGGAAGGCCCATTCTGCTAATGGCAAGAGCCTCAAAGGGGTGTTTTTATGTTTCTTTTTTAACAGCCTGTCTGGTTTCAGAAGTTGGTTCCAATGTTCCCAGGCTGCATCAGATCATTCGTGATTTCTGCTGAATCCAGCCAAAAACAATTTCTTACAGCTTACCATCACAATATTGATTCAGTCATATTTTTTATGATACAGGATTGATGTGGATATTGGAAACTGCTGAGGGGAGTTCAAGTCCGTTACGTTCCTCAGCTTTTTTATAATCCAGAGCTCAACCCAGCATTTTATATAAAAGTGCATTTAAAAAAACTCTCCCTGTCTTTTAAAGAGAGAACCAGGATTAAGTGTTTGTGTGTTTATTCACAGATGAAAGTTACCGTATTTTTCGGACCATAAGACGCACTTTTTTTCCCCCAAAAGTGGGGGGAAAATGAGAGTGCGTCTTTTAGTCCGAATGCTGTCCAGCAAGCAGTGTTCCTGCCAGGGGGCGTTGCTGGATAGCAAAAAGATCCAGGGCTGTGGCCCTCCAGCCCACTCCCTGCTAGCCCCCACCCTCTGGCCAAGCCACTAGGCCGCTCCCCCAGTTCACAACCCCACACACACTCAAACAAACCCACACCCCTGCCAGACGGGGCAGGCTTGGCTGGGGTTGGCCCCCCTGTGACGCTGTCAGGATTTAAGGAACTATTTATGATATTATTTTGTATTAATATTTTATGATTGTTATAATCCATAGGAACTATGCCATGTTTGGTGTCAATAGAAAGGTAATAATTTGTGGGGAATGATTATATAGTTTATGTGTAGGATTTGTATTCATATTAGAAGTTAGGAATATGATTGTTATATTTTAACTTGTGTAAGGCTGGGAAAATTCCCCAGACTGAATGTCTACCTGGCCATTGTCTCCTTAATGGCCCATTAAGGAAGCTCCCCAGTATAATGGGCCGAAGAAGAAAACCTGTTGAGCCACTAGGACTTAAACATGTCTCTGAAACTATTCCTCTGAGACTGAACAAAGGATTGAGGCCCACACTGGTGCTGGGTGTTTACCAGAGGAAGAAGCCTGCAAACTCCAGAGGAACAAACCTGCAAACTGCTTTTCATGAACTTTAAATCATTTGTATGTATGTGATTCGCTTTGACCCTTTAACATCTCTCATATTTGCTTCTTTTCTTCTCTCTTTCTTTTTCTCTTCTTCGCCTTCCTTTCTCTTTCCTTCCTTTTCTCTTCTTTGCCTTCCTTTCTCTTCCCTTCCTTTTCTCTTCTATTTAGTTTACCGGTACTATTTGGTTCAGAATATTTTTTTCTTGTTTTCCTGCTCTAAAAACTGGGTGCGTCTTATGGTCAGGTGCGTCTTATGGTCCGAAAAATACGGTACTTCGTTTAACTTAAACAGACAGTTGCTACAGGAAAGAAGAAAAATTAGGGTCTGCTAAAATGTAAACTGATAAGAAAATTTAGAAATGATAAGATAGTAGCTGTACAGATTGGGATATCAGTACAGTTTATTCACCCTTTAATAATAATTTTTGAATGTGCGAACATTAACACTGGATACTTTTATAATAACCTTATTTTTTAGCTATAAAAACACTTAAAAGCCTCAACTGATTTCTTTTAAGTAAGCTTAACTAAAATTGCCTTTCAGAATGCTATGTAAATGATACCTTTCCAAGTCTCTTGCACATGCACCTCTAATACATTTTAATTATCAGATTATGTAGGCATTACTTAAAGAACACTGCTCTGTATCTAATATTTATATATAATCAAGACAAATCTTCTTTCATTATAGTTTCTATTATACCTAAAATAAAACACTGTCTTTTTATCACGAATCATCCTTCCACAACTAGCTTTCTACACTTTATCCTAGTCATTAGAAAAATTACTAAGCAACCACACAAAACAAAAACAAAACCAAACAAGAGGTCAGAATGAAGATTGTTAGTAGAATAAGAAATATTAATTCCCTGTATGTCTAGATTTTGGTTAGCAAATGAACCATATGAATAGCTAAGAATATTGAAAGTTGATGCTCCTTGACATGGGAATTGCAGTTTGGATCAGACAAGTGGCTAGTAGTTCAAGATGGTGTCTGACAGTGGCCAGTAAGAGCTGCTTCAGAGGTTGGTTCAAGAGACCCAGAAACAGGTAGTAATGGAATAAAGTTCCCCTGGAAATGTTTCTTCCTAGCTCTCAACTAATTAGAGTCCTGAAGTAGGAGGGTTTACATCCTTTCCAGAGCTCTAGGGGTTTCTTTTGGGTGAAAGGTTTAGAATTCAGTATATTTCTAGATCTTCTCGCCATATAAATGTCTATTCTAAATATTTTAGTATGTTTATTATCATGGAAAAGCAAGTGATCTACTACCTGGAGCACTGGATTGGGAGATCCAGGTTCTATTATGAACTGTGCTACCAGCCTCCTGCGTGACCTCAGGTGAGTCACTTCACCTTGTATTTTCTCCATCTGGAAAACTGAGGGAACAACACTGACCTCCTCAGGAAAGCACTTTAAGATCTGCAGATGAGAACCCCCACTAGCTATTATTAACATGTAGGGTTTTACATTAAACTATGATTAATAATTTTTGTACTGGGTTTTGTTTTCAAGCATCCTGCATTAAAGACGTAAAATAATCTCAATGAGGTTTTACCAGGATGAAATCAAGCCCTATGAAAGTTGGACATAAAAGGTTATATAGAAGCCCACTTCTCCTTTGGCTCTAGAATCTCATTCCTCTCCCTAGACAATATTACATGAGAAAGATGTCTTGTCAACTTTCCCTCTCCGGAGGTCTAGTCCATATGGTGCGTTGAAACTGCATGAGGGTGTGATGCTATTTGGAGGTCCATCAATCTCAGTATTTAAGCTCATGACATTTTTTTTATGGTAGTCTCTGCCTAGAGGTTTACCCACTGAAGTCTTTCATTGTACATGCTTAAAAGTATATTTGCAGAATTGTATTAAGCACATAAAGCCCATTTTTTCCTTTGACCTCAATGGGCTTTGGATCAGATCCATAGACCACAATTCAGGAAAGCACATGCTTCATTTCATCCCTATGTGGGAGAGCATATAAACATGTCCTCAAGTTTAAGTACAAGTTGAATTCCTTTGATTTTAAAGGCACTTAAGCACAGAATTAACTTTACGCCTATGTTTAAGTGATTTCCTGGATATGGGTGCTTTGCTGAATCAAGGTCACAAAACTTTTCTCAATAACTTCTGTGCTTCTTGCAGTTCCCTCTGAAGCATTAGTGGATGCCATTGTAGATGGCCACTGGTCTAGAAGAGCCAATGCTCTGATCCACAGGGGCATTTCCTGTGTTCCTTTCATAGCAATTATGAATTTAAATCTCAGTTTTGCCAGGCTTTCTCATATTAGCAGTCATTTCTCACACAAGGACATACCATTAGATCCCATAGGACTAGTCCTCACAGACACATGGACTTTAAGCCCAGAAGGGACCACTGTGATCATCTAGTCTTACTGCACACCATAGGCCATGGAACCTCACTTTCCACTACTCTAATACACCGACAACCTCTAGTTGAGTTACTGAAGTCGTCAAATCATGATTTAAAGCCTTCAAGTTACAGAAACTCCACTCTAGTTCAGACCAGCAAGTGACCCATGCCCCATGCTGCCAAGGAAGGTGAAAATCCCCCAGGATCTTCCTTTTTGACCCCAAATTTAGTGATCAGTTAGACCCTGAACTTATTGATGAGGCCCACCAGCCAGATGCTATTAGGTGGGGATCATCCTTTTGTTCTGTGTTTTTATAGCACCTCTCCTAATGGAGTTCTGGTCCATGATGGGGGATCCTGAGTGTTCTCAAAATAGGAATGGCTATTATCACATGTAAGGCTGCAGAACTTGGACTCTGTATCAAACCCAAATAGTGCTCTGCAAGCAGAAGGCTGGTAAGTAAGGAGCAATTTTTTTGTCTCAGAGTCGCATTGCAAGACTATTAAGAGATCTGTAATTTTATGAAATTATTCTAATTGCATTTCTAAAATTGCATTTTTAAAAATTGAGCCATTTTAAAAAATTGAGCCATCACTTACTCGGGTAACCCTACTGTCTTTGGTGGGACTATATTCATAAACAAGGATTACTCAGTGGTATAGAGTCAGTTTCTTGGTCCCTACTCTCTTCCCATGTGGATTTATATTTTTGGCAGATATTCTTTATTTCCTTGGAATTTTTTTTTAAATGAACCAGATTCTCAGTTCCTGTGAATTCCAGGGGGTCTTCTAAAGCCCTGGACCAATGACACCCCAGTGATTTACAGTCATTTGGATGGGCATTGGTTTTTGTTATGGATAGAACATTAATACTATTTATTTATAAGTAAGTGGATAGTCCAAAAAACATAATAAACTAAGGTTTATGAAAGGGACAGTCTGGGAAATTAACTTCTGCCTCTCCTCCCCATCTTAATTAAAGGTATTTTACTCTGTTGCTGAAATAGCTAGGAAATAGCTTGTTCTTTTCTGCAGGCTATTTTAACAGGGTCTAGAAAAAAAAGTTATAATCTTTATGAATTCTTTTAAAAATGATTAAAAATTGTGTAATCGATAGCAAAATGGATCTTCTCTGAATCTCATGTCTCTTCTGCCTTAAGACAATACAATCTTAACAAGTTTTTTACAAAAAAAACAAAAGAAAAAGAAAAAAATGATGTGAAGGGCTAAATTCTTCTTTCAGTTACACCTTAAAACATTGGTATAAGCAACTAGAGAATCAGGCTGAAAGTTATTGAGTGTTTCCTCTTGAAATAAAATCAAAGAGATTTTAATAACTGTATATATCTTCCCTTCCCCCTTCCAGTTTAGATGTTTTTCTTTCCTCCTTTTTTTATTGTTTAAATTTTCTGAACCGTCAATCAATTGAAGAGAGACAGCTCAAACATAGGATAAATCTGTATCTGAGAAGTCTGACTCAGTAAAAAGAAGTTTGAAACTTGGCTCCAGATTTAGCATGTTGATATGGAGCAAAGATTATTTTGGCAGTTAATTTGTTCCACACCATGAACCCCAGAACACCCCTATGTATATATATTTGTAGGAGAGGACTCTGGACTTCCCATACAAGGAACAGTTTTGACCCTAAACTACCTAGAGGGTAAGGCATTTGGGAAGCACTGCTCTAATCCAGTATAGCAATTCCTGTGTTTATTGACATGATTCTCTGGTGATTTCTTCAACTATGATATTCTGTTTACAGACAATCTTTCAACAGATACTGTAAAAACACACCATCCACACAAGCACTAGTTCTGGAATCTCTTTGCCCAGATTTCAAGGTGAATTTCCAAGAACATCTAGGGGCCTTGGAAGTTTTTCACAGCTTTGCCACAGGGTCTAGGAATGCTATAAATTCTCCCAGTCCATACAATCTGGGGCACAAGGTAATAATTCCCTGATCCTTTCCTATTTTCACAGATGTTGATGGGAAAGGAAAAGCAAGAGCTAACATCATCCATCATGGCAATTTGATAGTGCCTTAGTCACATAGGTATTTTTAATTTCATTCAAACCAAAAAAAAAAAAAAAAAAGCTCTGCCAACTATTTGCCAACCATGAGTAGAAATTTTGCAGTCATGATGAAGGATGTAAATAAATCTGTTAGTCTTTAAAAGTGCCACAGGATTCCTTGTTCGTTTTGTTGAACTAGACTAACATGGCCACCCCTTTGGAACAAGTTAAGGATGTGTTTAACTGATGAATGTCTCTTGTTTATTTGTATGGCAGAAGCAATCAGAGGCCCCGGTGGGAACCAAGTTTCATATGTAGTGACCCGTCTCTATGCTGTCACCAGGGATTCAACCCAGAATATGTAGAGCTAAGAGAGTAGGCAAGCCAGTTTGAGCTAAATAACTTCTCTTCAGTAAGGCTATGTCTACACTTGCACTTTTAAGTCTACTTTAACTAAGTCGACTTAGTGTGTCTACGCTTAAAATTAAAGTTGACTTAAAGGAGAACTTACAAAGTCGACCTAGAGTGTCCACACTGGATGCTCTAGGTCGACTTTGTGGGGCTAGGGGGACCTTGGGCAGGTCCATGGTGGCGGGGGGGCCACCCCCTGTGTGCAATGGGGCAAAGGGGTACAGGGACCCTGGCAAGGCAGAGCCCTGAGTGTGATGCTGTCTGGATTTAGGGAAGCATTTATGATATTATTTTCTATGGCTATCTCATAAATGCTATAATGCATAGGAACTATGTCATGTTTGGTATCAATAGAAAGGTAGTGATTTGCTGGGAATGATTATATAGTTTATGTCTAGGAATTCTATTTTGATTAGAAGTTAAGAATTTGATGTTATATCCATACTTTAACTTGTGTCATTCTGGACAAATGCCTTAGATGGGAGGGTGTGAACAACCATCGTCTCCTTAACGTTAAGGAATCTGCCAGGTGATATGGTCCCAGGGAGTAAACTGATGAGCCATTTAGGACACAATGGTTGTATTCTTTATATCCTTAATGGCTTAACTTAATAACACCACCTCTTAAGTCAACTTAAAGCCAGTGTAGGCAGGTATGTCTATGGGCATTGTTAAGTCAACTTAATAAGGTCGACTGAAGTCAACTTACAGTGTAGACACTCCGTTAAGTCGACTTAACAAGATCGACTTTAAGTCGACTTAAAGTCAACCTTGTTAAGTTGACTTAACAGAGTCGACTTAACAAGTGTAGACATAGCCTGTATGTCTATACTGGAGGTTCTGTTAAGTCGAGTTAACAAGGTCGACTTTAAGTCAACTTAAAGTCGACCTTGTTAAGTCAACTTAGAGAGTCCACAATGAAAACTCCTGTCGGCTGCCTGCATCCACGCTGGCAGGTGCTAGGTCGACGGAGGAGTGGTGCATTGTGGGTAGCCCTGGGAGGGGGCCAGGAGGTCAATTATGTCAACTTAAGGGCTTTCCCCATCTACACTGGATTAAGTTGACATAATAAGGTTGCCTTAAGCATTAAGCCGACTGTAAGAGGTGGTGTTATTAAGGCGAGTTAAGGAAGCACGTAAATCGACTTAATAAAAGCCCAGTGTGTATGCAGCAGTCTGTAGGTCAACTTAATCTTCCTTAAGTCAACCTAAGGCTCCAGTGTAGACATACCCTAAGAGCTGCAGTAGATTCATATTTGTGAACCAGGCAAGGGGGGAAGGAAGGGAGACAAACTTGTTTATGCTGTAGGTTGTTAGTCTATAATAAGCTAATTGTTATAATGGTACAACAGACTGGCCTAGCCACTGTGTATGTCTGTTGAGAACTCTGCAGGGTGGGATCGAATTGCTCAAATGTGAGATGATGGCTTTATCATACTAACACCTTATGGAGACTTTCATCCT
This sequence comes from Pelusios castaneus, assembly GCA_007922175.1. Lineage (NCBI taxonomy): Eukaryota > Metazoa > Chordata > Testudines > Pelomedusidae > Pelusios > Pelusios castaneus. The sequence goes on along the minus strand of ML685799.1, from coordinate 6,807,893 downwards.
TGCTGCTCTTGGCAGGAATATATGAGCATCGTGGTATAAAGCTTAGTGAAAACAGGGACGTGTATGTTAACCACAGATTTGCTTTAAGAAGTGCCACACCATTATCCCTTTTGCATTTGGGAACTTTTCCTTATTTTTTAGTTTTGCATGATATTATATAAGACAGTGCCACAGTCTAAAAAGTTGAAATTAAAACTTACCTTTAGAACAATTTTGTCAAATCAAAAAGTTGGAACAGTCCCAAATGATTTTTTTTTGAATTTTTCCTTTGCTAAAAATTTCAAAATTTGTAGGGTTCGCTCTAATTTAGAAATGAAGACAAGTTTTGAATTTTCAAAACCTTGGTAATCTGGAATTTTTTCCATGCCACATAGCTCTATTTTTTGAACTCCTAGACTTTAAGGCCTGAAAGAACCACAATGATCAACTAGTTTGACCTCCTGCAAAATGCAGGTCACAGAACCTTACGTACCCACTCCTGTAATAGACTCTAACCAATGACTGAGTTACTGAAGTTCTCAAAAAATGGTTTAAAGACTTCAAGGTACAGAGAATCCACCATGGACTCCACCAGCAAGTGACCTGTGTCCCATATGCAAAGGAAGGTGAAAGATCTTCCAATCTGCTCCATTAAAAAACTCCTTCCTGATTCCAAATATGGCGATCAGCTAAACTGTGAGATTTGGGCAAGACTCACCAGCCTAGAAAGAATTCTCTGTAGTAACTCAGAACTCACGCCATCTAACACCCCATCACAGGCCATTGAACATATTTAACGCTAATATTCAAGCTCAGTTTTGAAGCCAGCTAGGCTTTTTGCCCCCATTGTTTCCCTTGGAGGGCTGTTCCAGAAGTTCACTCCTCTGATGGTTAGAAACCTTCATCTAATTTCAAGTCTAAACTTCCTGATGGTCAGTTTATATCCATTAGTTCTTGTATGTATATTGGTATTGTACTTAAATAATTCCTTTCCCTCTCTGCTATTTCTCCCATTGATCAATTCTGTGGAGCAAGAACTGTTTGTGTTATTTGTTTCTACAGTGCCTACTATAATGGGCCCTACAATATTATATTAGTAGAAACAATAATAATGAATGTTTTAAGACATGTATGAATGACTGTTGGCTTTATTGTATTATGGTCATCTCATCATTGATTACTTGTGAAGGGATGGGATCATTAAAATCCCAACAAATACTACATACCAGACACGGCCAAATTCTGCAAACTTTACTTGTACTGAGCTTTCATGGGAGAAAATCCCACTGACGACGTGGGATTTTCTCTCACAAAAGCTCCTGTGATAAATCAATCTGTTAGTCTTTAAGGCTATGTCTACACTTGTTAATTTAGGTCGACTTTGCATGTCCACACTTAAATTTTAAGTTGACTTTGAGGGGACCCCACAAAATCAACCTAGAGCATCCACACTGGATGCCTAAGTCAACTTGCAGGGGCTAGGTGGACCTGGGACAGGTTTACGGTGGCAGGGGGGCACCCCTTGCCAAGTGCCAAGGGGCTCAGCCTTTGCCCCATTGTACCTGTGACAATGGACCAGCTCTGTAAACAATGGGACTTTCTGTTCTTCACTCAGCCAGACAAAGAGACTCCTTTTGAGACCCTCTTTTATACTCTGATACAAACAAGTTGCGTACTGCCCCTCTGAGGTGGTAAGACACCACCTTTTACCAGATGGTTTGGCCAAAACATCTCTATCAGTTATATTGTCATTCTGAGGGATCAGTAAGCCCTCATTATCTATGGCATATTGGGATATTTTGGTATCTTTCTGGAATTTGCTTGCATGAGTGTTCTGCACTTAATGCTTTAGGAATGTGTGTATCAGCTCTGTTTTTTTCAATTGCTATGATTGTGCCACATTCACAGCATGACTTCTGCTAACTTTGCTTTATAACAGCAGAGTTTGACTATTTCTTTAGGTCAGGCCTCCGTCCTCATAACTGGCCTATTATACTAGACCTCATGACTCAGGCTCTCACTTCTACTACATCAGGAAGTCCTCCAGGAACCAGAAAGCATGGTGATTAAGATTAACCACTTTGGTTTTAAACAATTTCAGAGACATACCATTCTATAGGAGGCTTGCTTATACTGGTTCAGTCTTGGTTTGCCAGAGACCAACAGGCAAAGAAATGAGTTTTAATATATAAAAATGTTTGGTTTAAGCTGATTTAGGGCCTTCTTTCAGACTCAACAACTGAACAGGAACTTCTGTCCAAGGGATGCCCATCAACTTGCAGAAGAGTTGGAAAGACTTTGGCTTACTAGAGGCCTATAAGACTTGTGGATGACTGCTGGTGTGTTTAGTATATGTTTATATCTATTTACTGTTTTATTATGTTTTCTCTGTAGTGCTTTCACCTTAAGAATAAAAGTGCTTGCTTAGAAACAACTGTGTGGTAACTTGTAACTAGTGGCAATACCCTGTTCATAGCCCGTAAAGAGAGAAAGCGAAGCCCGGGTGCTGGCCTTTAGGCAGAATGGCTTGCTGGAGGCATTACAATGTAAGGAAGGGTATTGAACAGCCTTAAATCTTTCCAGTTAGAAGGGAGTGGGACAAGATTCCCTGCCCAGAGACAAGTGAAGGTTGGAGACAGGAACCAGAATGAACCAGTGAGAGGTATACAGATGCAGTTAACCTGAAACTGATTCTGAGAACTGAGTTACCTCAAATTAGATAGCACTTTTGAAAATGTGTCCCTTACAACCCAATTAGCATAACAGAAAACAACTCATAGGCAAGGTTTACACTGGTGGTGAGGTTCAGCAGCAGTCAACAGGGGTTATGAGAGCTGCTCTGCGTAGCTTGTGTAACTCCCACTGACTTCATAATTTCCCTTCTACAGTCCGTCTTCACTGAACTCTGCTGATGGGAAATGCATTCCAGTTGAAGCAGCTCTACGCCACCAGAGGAGGTGGTTTTATTAGATCAAGTTTCAGATCAATTGAACCAGATAAACCTATTTGATGGAGGCGAATTTGTCAACATCAGTGTAGACATAGCCTCAGTCTCCTATGTGAATCACTGTACTGTATGCCTGGATTTCCCCAAAGTTATAAATCCCCCCAAATTGAGGCCATTGAAGGAAGCCTTGGTTGCATAAATAATGGTGCCTTCATAATACACCATAACCCAATTTTAGTATTATTGCAGAGGGGACAAACACTAAAATGACACGCAGAATTTCTATATAATTGCAATGCTGATAGTACAGAAGAAATGTTCAGGGCACCTTAATCATATGGAAAACACACTGTTTAAAATTCTGGGAGAGTTCATAAAAGAAAAATGTTATTTGTAAGATCAGGTGATATAGATAGACACGAATACATGTCCACATCTATTCTAGGCTCTGAATTGAATTGAGGAACATTTTTGCCCAATGAGTTTAATTAACTTTAAGAACAAACTAAATAGTTTAAAATGAAATTAAAATGCAAGACTGTAAATTATAATTAAAACTGTGTATTGTTTATAGATATTTTTCTAAATATTTAAAGAGGATACATTTCAAAAGAAGAAAATGTTTCATGGTAAGTGATTAATACACTTCAGACAAACATTAAAAGCTCTTTCTGTATGTGGATGTGTCTTTACAGAATAATTACAAAAAAAAGATGTCATAAAAGAAAATTTCACAGCATTCTGCCCTCACCATACTGGAGAATAAGAAATTGTGCTTAAATGCTCTTTAACCCTGATAAGTGCTTTGTCTTTGTCTTATGACGAGGCTGTTGCTACCATTTAATTGATTAATAGTGATAATGTAGCAAATTGGGAACCGCTGAATCCCTCATCCTGCTACCAGATTAGCATATCCACACAGTGAATACTATCAGTTTCCACCTTCTTTTCCCTGAATTCCTCTGTCTTTTCTCCTCCATACACACAAAGGCCTTCAGAGTTGATGCTTTAGTTAGTTTTCCCACAACTATATGGACAACTCAATCCATATAGTTGCTTTCTTTGAGCTACTCAAAGAGTGTACATGAAGCACACATCTGAACCATTAACTGGATTTTACTGTCTCTGCTTCTATGAGGTGCTGATGATTTTAACAGGAGGTAAGTGCTTAAATATCTCTTAGTATCAGTGTCTGCATCTTATAGAAATCAGCGCCCGACCAACTGGACATTACATGTGCACGAGGCACCTTTTAGGTTGAAACGGTCCCTTTCTCATTTTTTGGCAGCTAAATGATCTCATGTTTCCTACTGAACTTAAAAGACACTTGGTAGTCACTCTAAATTACATTTTAGTATGAAACAGCAAAACGGGAAAGGCAGTTTTAGGAATCCTGGTTTTAATTCCAAGAATTAGTGTTAAGAATTCCAATTTGTGGATTTTTTTTTAATCTGCTAAAATCCAACCATATTAAAACTAGAGCAAACTACTGAAATAAAAAGTAAAGATATCTGTAACTATAACTGAACATATTAAGCCAACCAATTATGATAGTGAAATGTGATTTTATTTAAAGCCAGAAATTGGATTCTGGAGAAAGTGCACTTAAAAAAATAATCAAAGCTCTCAATTTTTACAGCTTTCAAACTGATTGAAGTTCTTGAAAGAGTAGAAGTTTGAAAGAAAGATTTGAGTAAAGTTAAAATCTGTCATTTATTATCTTTTAAAAAGATGGAAAGACAAATATAAGGGAGATGATAACAGCACAAAAGGGCTTTGTAACTGCCAGTAAAACAAACTGCATATTTCTTTGCTACATTTTTAAATAAAACTAGATAGAAAATGAGTGACTCACTCCTCTTCTCTTCAAATTGGCAGATTTGAAGAGGTTTTCCTACTTTTTAGACTTAGAAGAAGCTTTCTTATTTGTGTTATATATCAAAAAGAGGAAAGTACTCATGTGGAAATACCAATATTGTGTATGTTATGAATAGCTGCATTTCAACATAGGATCTATTTATAGGGAGGACACTAGAAGTCTACCAATTGGAACAGTCAAACAGCTGATTTTCAATAGAAACTATTTTCAAAGTAAAAAGAATTCCATTGTAATCTCTCAAATAAATTAGAGATATGTCAGTAATACACTGTTCAGGCTCTGATCTGACTTTATCCAAAATGTGATTAACTCTGTAGACTTAGCAAAGGTCTTCACTGATGGCAGCAAATTCGCAGCCGCCATCCATTTGAACTTCCTGATTGACTGCTTAGGTCTGTGAAGACCCTCTCAGCCGATCAGGAAGTTCAAACCTGGAACACCACACTGGCAACTAGGTAGCATTGAGTTGAAGGGAGGCCCAGTGGACAAGCCAGGAATTAGGCATTTGAACTGCAATACACAAATTATTTTAAGTAATTGGGTATCTCAGTTTGACTGCTACAGAAAAGGGCAAGCAGTATAGACCTGCCCTTAGAATCCTAGGTATCCCTATTCCATTATTGGTCAATGTAGAGAGAGGTATGTTTGGCTATCTGCACTATTAGGATGGCAATTGCCATCCTCTGAAGCAATGGATATTGATTACTGTCAGAGACAGGATACCAGAATAGTGGACTAACGGTCTGATCCAGTATGGCATTGATCCTGCATGCCTACTTACATGCCTTTCAGGACAATCTCCTATAATACATTTAGCTCTAGAGGATTCATCATAGCACTGAGAAATTGATTTACTTTACCATTATTTCCCAATTTTGGGGGTATCCAATTTCCTCCCATTTCAGGATATGAAGTTTTATGCCCGTCAAATTTTGTTTTTCTGTGCATTTTTATTAAATGGCTGTTTTTGCATTGAAATAAGATGCAAGAATGGCACTAGGTGAAAATAGGGTACCGCCCATGGAAAAAGCAAGTCGTGATTTTTTTAAAGGATAATTGAGCCATTTCCTACCTATGACAAAAATAGTAATTTTTAAAGTAGTTTCAGTCTTTATTCTCTTGAAATTTCACAAACATTTGACAATAAGGCCCAGATCCTTAGAAGGAATTTAGGCACCTATTTAGACATCTATTTGATTTCAGTGGGAATTGGGCATGTAAATACCTTTGAGGATCCGGGCCTGTCATGTTATCTATATAGATCTACTCATGAAAGACTTGAGGTTCTTGAGTAAGAAATAAAGGATGACTAAAATTATGGTGACTAAATTAAAAAAGTCAAAAACATCAAATGCTCTAAATTGGTCACCTGTAATTATAAGAATCTCTTGTATATTAATTGGATTTATTTTAGTAGAAACTTCTTCATAATGATCGAATGTGTGAAAATAAAAAAAATCCTCTTGATCCTCACTGGGCAGAATTAAAATCTTCTTGTCACACAATAGATTGCCACCAAAATGACGCGAGGGCATTGTATGCATTTGTAATTGAGACAAAAAGATTTTATTTAATCTGAGCCTTATTTAAGACCTCATTGTCTATTGCTAACCTTTGACAATGGGGTCATGGGTTTATAGATTCCATTTTGAGTTTGAAAGGATGATGCAAATAACTAAGAACTGTCTGTAGCCATTTAGATGGACTTTGGCCGCATTATCACTCCTTCTAATCCAGGCCCGATGAGACCAGAAAAGTGCTGTGTTAGTGTGCATCTGAAGAACTGAAAGTATGTTTTAAGTTTTGAAGTTAATGGAAAGACTCCTCGGGTGCATTTACACTGGCAACTTAGGTCGACTTAAGGATGTTTAAGTCGACCTACACAAAGCCCCGTCCACACTGGGCTTTTATTAAGTCAGTGTGGATGGCTATGTCTACTTTTAAGTTGACTTAACATGGTCGACTTTAAGTCGACTTAAAGTTGACCTTTTTAAGTTGACTTAACAGAGTCGACTTAACTTTACAAATGTAGACATAGCCCCACTCACTCCATTGGGCTTCAGGATCAGACCCTTAATCTGTGATCTTGCAAATGTGTGTTGATTATGTGCACATGAGGCATAGACTCACAAGAAAGGAAGACACCAGGGGTCACCAATGCTTTTGTGCAGAAATTTAAGCAGGTGCAAGATTGTTTGCAGGATTCAGACCTGAGATTGGAAGATAAATGCAAGAGGTGCTTCTTCCCTCATAAATGCTTAAATTGCCACTAGAGTTTGCAAAGCCTCACATTTATAAGGAGGTGGGTTTTATTTTGTTTTTTGTGAAAACATTTTTTTAATTAGTAAAGCATTTTTGCTGTTTTTCAACCAGTTTATAGAGTGGTTAACGTTTTTCAAAACTTTCAAGTCTCAGTAAAAGCTTTTCAAGTAATTTCACTTAGCACCAAATTCAGAGGCCTTCAGTGAATTTCTGATCTCAGAACTTAACCATTAGGGTTAAGCTGGTACAAAATTTCTCATTGAAAAAGTTTCCTTAGTTCACTTCTCAGTTGAGTAACTGTTTTTGATTTTGTTCTTGGTTTGCATCTCAATTACAGTGAGCAAATGGCCTAGATGCCACAGTTAAGGGCACTGCAGAAATAAGTAGAGTAATTGCATTCCCTCTTGCTTTATGGTTAACCGAAGAAACCCTTACAACCTTTTAATGGGTAGACAACTTTTGATTCATGAGGCACAAACCAAATTTGGGGGCTCAATGAACCAAACTGATCCCTCGTATAATTCTGTAAATTACACTAAAGATTCTTGTAGCCAATGAGTCTTCAAATCTGTTTTTAACTGAGGTTAGATGGGTGCTAACTAAAGGCAAAATATGGCCAAGAGGATTAATTTACTCTATATACAAACCAAGCAAAAGACTGAAGAAACATAAAAAACAAACAGTGATATATAAGACATTACTGAAAACTAGTTAAAAAGTCTCTGCAATGCAAACAAAAACTTAGCTACACATGTTCATTAAAACTTACAGCCCATTCTTTCTTAGATCTTTAAGACTTCGGCAGACTTGACACCTGTAAATTATGAGAGAGGGAGCAACCAAGCACAAACTTTTACCTGTTTAAAACATTTTTTATTTGTTTTCACACTCTTGAGGTGGCTGGTGCCTACCTCTCCTACAAGCTGCCTCACTGATGAGTTTGAAAATTATCCATATAGCATGCCCTTCCTTGTATGTACCAACAGCATTTTTAATTAGTTTCAAAGGAAGCTTCCCCACTAGCTGTTCAGATTCAAATAGTCCCCTTCATGGATTGCAGTGGTAACAGCCCCTGGAAAATTATCTTCTCTTATTTTAATTGACTGAAAGTTCATAGTTACTGTGCTGGGCCATCATCATACCTTGGGGTGTCAAAGCTTAACGGTTTCTTCTTGTTTTCACAAAAAGTTAAAATAAAAACACCCTCAAAATGTAGAAATCTAAGGCTATGTCTACACTAGAAAAAGTTAGGTTGACTTTGTTAAGTCGACTTAATAAGATCGGGTTTAAGTCAACCTAAAGCCGACCTTATTAAGTCGACTTAACAAAGTGGACTAAGTCAACTTAAAGTTAAATCGACTTAGTCCACTTTGTTAAGTTGACCTAACCACCCTTTGGTCGACTTAATACAGTCGACTTAAGGGTTACTCCCCATCCACACCGTCCTTAAGTCGACTTAAGGAGTCAACTTAAGGCTTAAGTTGATCTAATGGGCGGTTCTTATTAGGTCTACTTAACCTTTCCTTAAGTCGACTTAAGGAATTTAATGAAAGTCATGTGTAGACATGGAGTAATTTAGGTTGACTTAAGGGTCCTTAAGTTGATCTAAATTGGTAGTGTAGGCATACTCTAAGTGTAGGAAAAAATTGCAAGGGTCCCTTTCTAGATCTGACAACAGCATTTATGGTGAGATGAAAGAAGCTCGCTCTATTTAAGCAAAACAAAGAAGGAGTCCCGTGGTACTTTCAAAGACTAATAGATTTATTCTTCGCATAAGATTTCATTAGTACAATCCCACTTCATCAGATGCATGAAATGGAAACTGAAGTGTGTTAGGTGTATATAGATGCATGCAGAGAAGGATAAATCACAAGGTCAATTCAAACAGTTCCAGAGGGGCAGTCTGTTAGTCTATTTCAGCAAACCAAACAAGTTGTTTTGATTCAAACAGTGTAGATGTTGGCTTTTAAGAACAATAGATGAGAGGGTGAGAATGTTAAAAGAGGGGAAATTACCTTTGATGGTGAGTTAGCCTCTCCAAATCCCTATTCAGACCTAATCTGATGGAGTTAAACTTGCATATGAATTGCAGCTCTGCAGTTTCACATTGAAATCTGGTTTTGAAGGGTTTTTTTTTGCTGAAGTCCTGTAACTGCCATGTCTGTTACAGAGTGTCCAGGGAGGTTAAAGTGCTCCCCTACTGCTTTTTTTTTTTAATATTATCATTCTTGATGTCTGATTGTTTCCATTTTTTTTTAAGTTAAAGTTTTAAAGTTTCATTTTAAAGTTTCATGATGCCTAATGCAAGCATTTTGTCATACTGTATTCTCTCTTACTACACTGTTTAAAGAGCGGGCAGGTGGAGTAATGTCACCGAGGTAATGTGAGTTAACATTCATGCTGTAGACAAGGAAGGATGCTCTTATGATTAAACAAATAAGGAGGCCTGTGGCACTTTTAAAGACTAATACATTTATTTATTGCTTGAGCATTCATGGGTATAATTCCACCTCTTCATATGTATGAAATGGAAACTGCAGTATGTTAGGTGTATATACACATACAGCGAAGGGAGGGTCACAAGATTAATTTGAACAGTTCCAGAGGGAGAAATAAGGAGTTCTGTCTGTTAGTCTATTTCATAGGTTGTAAATTCTTTGGGCAAGGATTGGATCTGTTTAATTTTTTGTGTAGTACCTAGCTCAAGGGGGCCCTAAATCAGGAGGCTGTAATATAAATAAAGGCCTAAGTATTCTAATTTGGTACTCTGTAAGGGAACCTGGTTTTCAGAAGCAAGGTGTTCAGCACTTCTAAAAATCAAGCTTGCTCATGGGCTTCAGAATTTTCATACAAAATAGAGGCAGTTTTTGACCATTTAGGCCGATAACATTAAGCGCGACCCACTCTGTAACAGCAATAAGTTACTCTAGGATAAGGTTTAACAAATTACTAGGGATCTGAAGGCATCACGGCCAAGAGACTCAAGAGTATTTTATATCAATATCAAATTATTAATCATACCCATTGATTTCATCTAGGGATGGGGATTTCATCTAGTTCTTGTGTTATATGTAGGGATAAATAACATTTCCCTATTCTGTTTCTCCATAGCATTCATGAATTTATAAAGCTCTACCTTGTCCTCTCTTGTCTGTTTTCTAAGCTAAGCAAACCCAGGATTTTAAATATCTTCTTGTAAGAAAGGTGTTCCCTACACCTATTAATTTTCATGGCCTTTCTCTGAACCTTTTCCCATTCTAATATATCTTTCCTGGAAACTAACTCAGAGCGTCACTACTAAATACAAAGTGGAACAGCTTGTTTAGCATCAGTAGTTAACACCTATTTCAATGAACCTTTCAAGGTGAAGCGGCCCACTAACATCCTTCCAGTCATAGGGAGGAAGTGGGAGAAGGCAAAGCATCTGGGGAGGGTTCTAAGGATATGTCTACACTAGAAAAAGTTAAGTCAACTTTGTTAAGTCAACTTAATAAGGTCGACTTTAAGTCTTAAGTGGACCTAAGGAGGGGTAGTTATTAAGTCGATTAAGGAATTTCTTAAATCGACTTAATAAAAGCCCAGTGTGGACATGGAGTAATTTAGGTTGACTTAAGGGTCCTTAAGTTGACCTAAATTGCTAGTGTAGACATACTCTTAGTGGCTACAGATTGTAATAAACCATAGATTCAATGTCTGTATTCAGTTCATGATTTCTAGTGTCTAAGAAAGTTATGAATTTAAGCTTCCAGTTTCATCGTTTGGAACTGTTGTGCAGGTTTTCTTTGAGAATGAGGACTTGATAGGTCACATATAGTAGCCTCACTTTGTGATAAGTGTTTACCCCCATGTGACATGCTGTTTTTATTTTGTGTCATTTTCCTTGTGAGTTTGTATAAGAGCACTGTGATTGTCTGGTTTCACCCACATAATTGCTACTGGGGCATTTAGTGCACTGAATGAGGTACACCATATGTTGTGATAGGCATGTATAGAACTCTTGGATCATAAAAAGTTTGTCGTGGGGAGTATTGATCATTGTAGAAGTGCAGCTATTTCTGCAGGATTTGCATCTGTTGTTCTGGCAGAGTCTGGTGTTACTTTGAGTTGTGTTTTGGTCTGTGAGGAGCTTGCTTCAGATGATGAGCTTGGAGAGTTGGGAGATGTTTGAAGGCCAAAAGAGGGGGGTCAGGAAAGATTTATTTCAGGATAGGGTCCCCATTGAGTACAGGTTATAGTTGTATGATGATACTCTGTATGAGTTTCAGTGTGGAGTGGTAGGTGACAACTAGGGGTATGTGGTCAGGGTGGGTGGTGGAGAAATATTTCTGTATTGAAGGAGGTTCTCTCAGGGTTTCTGAGTGGCCTATTTCATGATGTGATCTACTTCTCTGGTAGAGTGTTCTTTGTTGAAGTCAGTTTTGTGTGTCTTAAGGTGTATATCCCTTACTTTCTCCTTAGATCATATGCTGTTGCCGTTGAAAGCCTGGCTATAGATATCAGATTTCTTGGTATGTTTGGGGTGGTTACTGGATCTCTGAAGGTAGGTGTGGTGATCTGCAGGTTTCTTGTAGATAATTCTCTGCAGGGTAGGGCTTGACAAAATTGGATCTCCAGCTAGGTGCTAGAAATATTATTTTTGGTAGCCAGAGGGTGCTCCTCTGCTGCAGTTCCGCAGTGGAGCTCGGAGCCAAACTGCAAACCCCAGCTGCCATGGTGACCTGGCACCCGGTTTTTGTTGAGCCCTGCTGTAGTATTTCTTGGGGCTCCCTTGCCCTGTCTCTCTCAGTTCCCAGACACATTTGCAGACAGAAAGTAGTAGGTCAAATTCCACAGTACAAGCAATGTGATGAGTTTATTGGGGCTAACCAAGCAAGCATAAACCACAACTTTTCATGCTAGCATAAGCTGCTCTACTCCCTGCTCCTTGATAGGTTTAATTACACCTCTAGTGCCCATACTGGTAATATCCCTCACCTTTTATGGTCATGTTTCATTTTGGAGGGTCCTGAGCCAGGAGTTTTAGTACTTCCTCTTTGTACCTCACGGGAAGGATACGGAGGGGGGTTATATTGTGGCCCTGGTCATTTTTTATAGCTTTTTTAGTATTCCTTTCTTACATGTCCCTTTAACTACTTTGCTTCTTCCAACTGATTGCTTGACCTTCCTCTGGCATCTCTTTTGAAGAGGAGCCAAAACTGTCCTTCAATTGTACGTTCATATATCAACCCCCCACTACACCATGCAATACTTTTACTACATTCCATACAGAATCATAGAAACTGGAAGGGGCCATGATAGGTCATCATGTTCTGCACCCTACACTCATGGCAGGACCAAGTACCCTCTTAAACCATCCATTTCTTACAGTAATGAAGAAACTCCATTGGGTTGTGGGTAGGCAAAAATAGCATGTCCTGTCTTTGTTCTTTGTTAACATTTGCACTCCCTAACCTCAGCTTTCAAGTGGGTTAGCAGGCCCAAACTTCTATTTCAGGCAAATACACAGGCTATAATACTTATACAAACCTAAATTTTATACTCCCATCCCTAACCATTGTTAAAGCTGAGGGTAGTGTCCAGAAATTTGATGCTGGGGTAGGAGTGTTCCAGAGAGAGTTGGGTGGTGGTTGTTGAAGTTGTGGTGGAAATCTATGAGGGAGATGGTCATCAGTCTAGAGTATGAAAATATCTTTGATGTATTTCAGGTATATCATTGGTTTCATGGTGCATTTATCCAGGAAGTTGTCTTTTGGGGGATGGGGAAACAGCTGTTGTCGGCTTAAGTTTAAACTATACTTTTAGATGCCTCTTACACTGCCTCTCGACAACTTTGCAAAACTCCTCTGTTCGCTAACTCCTCTAGTCTCTTAGGGCAGTGGATTTCAACATTCTGTGGGTTGCAACACACTTGGCAGTGTGTGTGATCCTACAGGACACACCACTCCACTGCGTGAGCCCCATCAGCTCGAGTCAGCTGGTACATGCAGGTGGTAGGTTTTTAATTGCGGTGTAGACATACACCTAGGAGTGGGCATTTTAAGCCCTGCTCTCCCTGAGTTAACCTTGCCTCCTTGTCAAAGGATCCTAAAGGGACTAGGGATCAAAGTATGGCAGGTTACAGCCTTGTTAGTAAGCTCTCAGACTATCCTAGCAGGCCTTTTGGCTCAGCACATAGCTCCCAAAACAGACCACATGATAATCTTCAGTCAAGCAAAACCGCAACAACCTAGAGGTGACGTTAGCCTATTCGGGGCCCCAAGGAGCAATATTTTTCCCCTTCCCCCACACAACACATAGTAAACAAGCAAATAGGGGGCCTCCCTGAACCTCACAGGGCCCTTAGTGGTTGCTTCATCTGCTTATGCCTAATTACGCCTCTGCAACAAACTAACAGACAACTCAGCCCAAGGTTACAGTCAGCTATTCCTTCAGCTACAGAACTCCCTCCCAAACTCCCGTTTGCTGCTCCTGTTTGCCCATGTTCATTAAAGAGTCTCATCCTAGCCAGGGTTGCATGTGAAATGCTGGCCCCATATGTTCACACTTGCAGCTTCCTGCAGGCAGAAATCTTAGCATTTGGGCAGTGAGGACCTAATATGCTTAGACAAATATTTAGATCTTTACCTGTTAGAATATGCTCCTGCCACTGCAATTTAGAGGCACAAAACTGCATCCCTAGCAATAAAGATACACCTAGCCAGTACCATACATTGACTCTGATATTTTGTAATACATTTGTTATGGTTTTCTCTTTCTGCTGAGATCACTGCCTGCCATGTTGACCAACATCGCCTCATTGCTTCCTTTGACTCCCCTAGTTTGTCTGCATCTTGTGTTGTAATAATCTTAGTTACGATTAAATTGCAAGCCCATGGGAGCAGGGACTGCTTGTTGGTTCTGTTCATACAGTGCCTTGCACACAGGAGTACTGGCCCATGACTGGGGCTTATAGACACTACTGCCAAACAAATAATAAATATCTATCTTTGGTTCTGCAATTGGATCCATACAGGTGGACCTTTTGCCCATGAGGAACACCACTGTCTTCCATAGGAACCAAATGAACTGAAGAGTTTGCATGAGTGGATCAGATTTCAGGAAGATGACCATAGCAGACAGGCTACAGCATGCACTATAAGTTAAATTATTCATTTTAAATGCAACCAGTTCAGTTCCCTTGTAGAATTTCTTAGGATGGGAATGCCCACGTTGTCTAAAACTGTGGTAACATTTTGAAGCAGCTTATATAAAACACACACATCATATGGAAGGGGGATGCAGAATAAAGAAAGAAAATACATAATGTAAATGTATTAAAAAGGGATTTTTAAATCAGCTGAAGAAGGCACAAAAGACAGGGAACATCAAGATATAATTACACACTTATAGAGAAGTCTACCATGAAAAGAAGAGCATTTTTTTCCCACAAAATGAAAATGACAAGTTCAAATTATGAAGTATACTGTGCACAATTGAGTGTGAGGAAACATCAGCTTACGAATCATTAACATCCTCGTTTTCAGGGACAGAGCATTATCAGCTCTGTGAGTCTGAACAAAACAATTGTCAGCTGCCACTTTCTCTTAACGAAGCAATTAAAAATGCACATTGTGTGAAGTGAAAATGTGAGGTCTAACCTAGCAATCCTCAGTGTGGAGGAATTATAGACTGGACCAACTTTCACTTCTAAAGTTCAAGGCACTCGATCTGTACTGTACTGTCTCCTGCAGCTAGCGTTCAAAATAGTTAAGCAAAGCCTTTTCCATTTTACTATTTGGGAGGGAATCTAGGTAGTGATTAAAGGACAAGAGGACTGGGTATCAGGACCCCTGCATCCTTTTCCATTGATACACTGTGCGGCCTCTGATGAGCCAATGATGGATCGATTCTGTCTTAGTTGATGGGTGAAAAAGGGATAGTGCTGATTTAACTTTTACTGTTACAAATTTTGTCAGCCTGGGAAGGGTAAGCTATGGAAGACTGCAGAGACATGATGATGGGCTTGTCTTCACTGATGGTGGCAAATTCGCTGTGGTCAGCTCAAACCTCCCTGATCAATTGAGTGGATCTGTGAAGACCCACTCAGCTGATCAAGAAGTTTGATCCCTGAACACCAACTGAGTAGCGCTGAGTCGAAGGGAGACCTCCCCTTCCTTTGACTCAGCTCAGTGAACCTGCCAGAAGTAGGGAAGCCAAAGGCAGGTACGCAAGTTATTTTAGGTAACTTGCGTATCTCCGTTTGACCGCTGCCAAAAAGGACAGGCAGTGTAGACCTGCCTGATGACAGAGCACATTTTACTACTGCTTTAAGGAGATCCAAGATGCACCTCTGGATAATGTGCAGTGCTGACAGAGTATAAATGGCCAGCTGGAAAGCTGGACAAAGTGGACATATCCTCCAGCTAGCAAGCTACACTGCTTTGTGGACACACTATACGGATGCATTCACTTCCAGTCCTACTCTTGGGCTCTCTTGAAGAAATCCTGCCCTGCTGTTCTCATGCTGGAGGAAAAAGGCTCTCTACACCTTCTTAATCTCCTAACCCAGTAGAGCGCAGCACCAAGTCGGATCCAGCCCTTCACCTTTCTGTGCTCAAGTTTACCCATCTGTGAAATTAGTATAATTGTATTTATCTGCCTTGCAGGGATAGTGAGAGACTCCCTGTTTCTAAAGTGATGCCTCAGGCATGTTTTGAAATGCTCTATTTCAAAAGTGCTTTGCTGGCCTTGAACAAAAACATGTATTAACTCTGGGTGGCCGAGACAGTAGAATTCTGCATGTAGGTATGATGAGGAAAGCTGAGGTGGTGCAAGGCCAATGTTACCCTTTCAGACCACAGGACATTTTATTTGAGCACAAGAGGAAATCACAACCCTGATGCTGCTACCTCACTTCATGGCCCCTTCACTTGGGAGTTCACTGGGCTCTGCATTTTCCTCTCACCTTGTGCATAAAGCGAGTACTTTGAAGATATTTATCAAACGGGATCATTAAGCTGAATGCTGAATAAAATAAGAAGCAGCAGCCTTTATCTTTGGGACCACAACCATATCCCCTGTGGCTGCAGAAAGCCGCCACATATCACCAGAGGGCAGAAATGTGAAGAAAACCCCTTCGCTATTTTTGACCTAAAAAGAAGGGCAACCAACCTATCACTTTGTAAACTGATGAACGGTGCAAATGAAATGTATTTTCCCATTGCATTTTTGCATGTCACGGTGGTTAAATTAAATTGTGACTCTTTGGAACAGGTCTACACCGCCTGCCCTTTGAGTCTTCTGTATATTTGTACAGCACTGAGCACCACAGGGTCCTGATTTGGATACGGCTACAACATAGTGATAGCAGTCACAATAATTAAGACTAGTGTGGTCATCATCAATCTGGTGTTAGACCAGAAGCCTTCTGCTCCTAACAGTGGTCACCAAGAGCTTTCTTTATTTTGTATTTTTACCTGAGGAAACCTTTGAAGCAGTGCAGGATTGTTACTGAAGCCATTCTATGGTGAGAGGGAGAGAGATTTGGGCCCATATCCATGTAGACTGCATCAAGCTGCAATTCTCTTCTGGCTTCTCCAGCACCTCTTCAGGAGATTCTAATTGCACTTTTCACTTGTTTATCCCAGCCCACCCATAGCTATGATGCCTCCTCATCAACCTACTCCTCACACTGGCCAAGATGACCAGCTATCATACCAGCTGGAGGAGGCTACATGCAGGGGGCTGGGCTAATCTATGACTGTGGGGCACTCTTACTTTTGGGCCTATCGCCAATCATGTCTCTGGGCAGTGTTCACTGACTCCTTAGATGGCTTTGAGGAATGGTGAGCACTGTCTGGTTTTCTCTGCATGGAGTCCTCTTCTGGTTCCCTAATTTTTAATCTGTAATCTTCACTCTTATTCCTGGTTTTTCAGTTGTTTCAATCATTTGTGGCCTTGGGCTCAGTGGCTGTGTCTACACTGGTAAATTAAGTTGACTTAAGCTTGCTTAAGTCGACTTAATTTACCCTGCGTCTAAACTACAGTTTCCTTAAGTCGACTTAAGCAGCTTGCTTAAGTCGATTTAAGGAAAATAAAGTCGACTTAATGAAAATTAAGTTGACTTTATAAAACCTGCTTTCTAGTAGACATAAGGCTTAAGTCGACTCCCTAGAGTCGACTTAAGCCAGTATAGCCGTGGGGTAGCCCTAAGTCGACTTAGGGCTACCCCAGGGCTACACCAATGCCCTCCCAGCCGGGGGGGGGGCACAGGGGTAGCCTGGCATGCTCCCCCACAGGGCAGGGCACAGCCCTGCCCACCCTGCCCCTATGCCCTGCCAGGGTCCCTGTCCCCTTTTGCCCCATTGTGCCCATGTACAATGGGGCAAAGGCTGAGCCCCCTGGCATTGGGCAAGGGGTGCCCCCCCACCCCCATGGACCTGCCCCAGGTCCCCCTAGCCCCACAAAGTCGACCTAGAGCATCCAGATGGGATGCTCTAGGTCAACTTTCTAAGTTCCCCTTTAAGTCGACTTCATTTTTAAGTGTGGACACACTAAGTCGACTTAGTTAAAGTCGACTTAAATTCACAAGTGTAGACATAGCCAGTAGTTCCCCCACCTTGGTTAAGAGGGGGCCATTTTCTTTGTGTAGGCCCAGGCCTGTCTCTGTCAAGACACCAAAATAGTCACACAGGCTATTTTTAGAATGGGCAGGTCACCTGAGAAGTTTACATGGTCAGCATCCCTTGCACATTCTAAATAGTTTTAAACTGGACCTGTCTATTTCAAATTGAAAGTCTACTTATTTTAAAGTAGTAGCAGGCATACAGAGTGCCCCTCTATATTAATTGAATATTCATGACTAGCACTATCAACTGGAGCAAAGATTTCTGTTGCTTTGGAAAGGGTAGCTTGCATGGAGATTCTTAGTTAAATTATATTCCACATGTCCTCTAGTAACATAAACTGGCAGAGTTCAGGGTTACACACCTGAAGTATTCCAAAATCATGAAACTGTCTTACAACTCAAGGGATTTTAAAAATAGCAAATGTGGCATTCTATTTATTTGCTTTCTGGGTTTTGAACTGTCACAGTTCACATTCTCAAGCTTTTTCCTTCAACTATAAAGGCTAGAAGCTTGCTTTTTGTTAAATGAAATGTAAGATACTTATATAATCATCACATGACTCCAAGTGCTGGGGCTTTCAGAGACAACAGCTACCCGTGCTACAGCTGAGCCGTGCTACAGTAATAGTTCCATTAAAATCAGTGGAGCTATGCCAATTTATGCCAGCTGTGGTTCCAAAGTAAAAAATCCAGAAGCAGCAAAGTGATTACATTTGGAGTCTAAATCCAATTGATTTGCAATGAGACAATTTTCGAAGTCCCATTTGAAAATGGGACTGAGATGCTTTTGAAAACTGTACTCTAGTCTCACATCTTTGCAGCCTATCTGATTTGAGGGTCAGCTGGAGTCTGTGTAGTTCTCAGATTTACAGCAATGGAGGACATAGCCTAAAGGCTATTAAAACAAATTTTCAAGTGATTTATGCTCAGTTTCTAAATGCAGTTTCTACACATCTTGTAGGTATTTCAGATAAGCAGACACAATTACCAGCATCTGCTTTTCAATCTGACAAAGAGGGTTTGTTGTTTTTCTGGTGGTTTGTTGTTTCAGAATTTAGATGAGAATACAACTGGCTGCTCATACTGCATAAGGCATGACTCTTGACTTTGGCAATATATAGCTACTAACAATAGAAGAAACAATTAAATCATAACAAATGGACCAGTGATCAGTAATTTTAAACACAGAGGTGTCTATGAATGGTTTGTCTTCTTTATGGCAGGCAATATCAATTTCTCGTAATTTCCGTAAAGACTTATTGACTTCAGATCTCTGTGGACTGAATTATGCCAGATAGTTTTTCCTCTTAATAAATCTCTATATATCTGGTTTTAATTGTGGAGTGATCATTTAAAATATTGTTTTTATTTTAAGACATTTTTGCTGAATTGAAATCCATTAAAGAGAAATTCAGTGAAACCCTTTTTGTTTGGCTGGTTGGTTGGTTTTTGCTTCTCAAGATGTTATAAGTTATTTTCCCATGCTATCAGGAAAACTTGCCAAAATCTTTCATTATGTTTAATGTCCCCTACTTCAGATTAAAAACATAAATCATTGTAACCTCAGAACTTTATAATCCTTATAAAATGTGAGCATTTCTCTTTGAGCTACCTTATGAACATAACTAATGCCAAAAGACATTTGTTTGAAGTTATAGGTCTCCTGTCTCAAAAATGACAAGTGATTGTAGATAACTCCATAATTGGGTCCTCAATCTGAGACCTAAAAGGGGCCTGATTTTCAAAATTAGGCACTCAAGTACAGAGGCATCCAAAGTTACTAGCCACCAATGAAAATTAAGGCCATAATATCCATATGATTTATTCAGAGTCATCATTTTTTTTATGACAATAGTATTCAAAATGTGCAACTGGCTTTCTGTCCACACAGGAATATAATTTCTACTTCAAGGACTATACACAAAGTTTGACTTCTCCAATTTTGCATGCCAAAATGTGCATTTTGCCTCTAATATAAAGAATGAGAGCTGTCAAAAAAGGAGAGGTGGGGGGGAAGTCAATGTTGTTTTGGTTTTAAAGAGTTTAAATTAGCAAGATTGTTTATTTCCTCCATATTTTCTTTAATCAAAATAATCGAATAGTTATATTTTTCATCTACCAAATCTGAGATTTTCTGCAATCAAACATTTTATGACAGTTTTGATAACTGTTTCAACAATGTTTTCTATTTAAAAAAATCCACGAAACACTCCATGTAAAATAAATGTTTCAGTACACTCATTATTTTCATGGAAATTTTCATTTTGAGTAAACGCCATTTTTCAATTAAAAACAGCATTTTATTAAAAAATTTCCAACCCGCTCTAACAGAATGGTTTTGCTCCAGAGAACTTACTTGTCATTTTTTGGACATCTTGCATCTGACAATGCTCATGTTTTATGGCTTTATTTAGACCAGGTGGACCAATGTAAAAACATTGGATGTTTGCCATCCTGCTGGTCCTGGCACAAGTAGAAAAGCTATTGCTTGAATTTTATGTGCTGAGAATGAGTCTACTCAACATTCTTAAAATTAAAATTCACAGTGTTTAATGCAGACATTCGCATAATCACTCCTATAACAGTTATTGATGCCTGCCTATCTTTACACCACTTTCCAATTTCTGTTCTCCACAAAAGGCCAACAAATTATAAGGGCATGTCACCATCTTAATGTGTTTCTCCTTACAAAACACCTGTGAAGTAAAGCAGTACTGGTCTTTCCATATCACAGGTATGGGGAACTCATGCACAGAGACACTTGCCCAATCTCACACAGGAAGTTCCAGGCTATTTCCCCGCTACTGGACCATCCTTCTATCAGTGGTTCACACTGCAACCATCCTCAAGTCTCCATAGTGCTTGCACACAAATTCTGCTCTAATCCACCTCCCCATCAGCCTTTAAACTGTACCTCCTACCTTTCTTGCACTACCACAGGGGTGGGTAAAATTTTTGACCTGAGAGCCATATCTGCAGTCTAGTAGGCCACACGTAGTGAGAGAGGGGCAAACGGCCATTGTGCTCCAGCCGGGGTACTGCTCAGCCCACATGGGAGTGGTGATGGGGAAACGGCTACTGCACTCTTGCCATGAAGGTGGCGTTGGGCCCATGTAGTGGGAGAGGGGTGGGGGAAGGGGTGTGGGTTGGAGGGGAGAGCAGCTACAACTTTCCAGCCAGGCCCAACTGGACAGCCTGATGAAAGGCTCCTATGGGCTGTCGGGCCATAATTTGCCCAACTCTGCTCCCCTGCCACTCCAGCCTCCATTTTCCTCTCATCAATGCCTCTTTCTGTTCCATTTCCCTCTCATTAATGCCATTCCCTCTTCATTCTCTCTTCCCTGCCACTCCAGCCTCCATTTCTCTCATCAATGCCATTCAAGCTCCCCCTCATCTATAAGTGCCACGCTAGCCACAGTCATCTCACCCAGCCTATGCACTCCTGGCTGCTTCTGTTCTCCTGCCATCTTTTCCATCACATCTCCTAACTACTGCCACTCCAATCCAATCACTCATAAATTTCCATCTTCAGAGGAGATTCCATCATGTGAAAACACAATTCAGGAATAAAGAGATTAGTATTAACAAAGCACAGTTTGTAAATTCGCCAGGGCAGAGATTCTGTTTGTGTTTATAGAATATCCAGAACAGTGGGACTTCAGTGAGGACTGAGGCCTTTGGGTGCTACAATAATATAAATATATAATAATTACGGTAATAATATTAAATAAAAGGCCAGATCTTCAGCTGCTGTAAATTGGTGTAACTTCACTGGCTGTCAGTTGAGCTATGCCAATTTAACTAGCTGAAGATCTATCCCCTATTGTGAAAAGCATCAAATTTGCAGTTTCATATTTTCACTTATAGACAGTGATGCAAAATCAATACATTAGTTACCAAGTCTTAATTTAAGGATGTTCTGCACAGACTAGAGAAAAGATAAACTTTTTCAGATATTTAAAATGATGGATTTTTCTTGCTCTGAACAGTCGAGATTTGTAGAAGGTCATTTAAAATTGTATTTCCACATCAAACGTACCTGTGTGTATCTCTTCAGTCAGGTGTATAAAAAAAATTGCCTTTTTTTCTTTGCTTTTTAGTTTGAAAATTTTAGGTTGTGAATACAGAACTGGCGTTACCTTTTTTCCTTTTTCTTTCCCCCCGGGTTGTTCTTGACATTCAAATGAAATTGAACACGATGAGCTTCCTGACCAATATAAACAAAAAAGACAAACACAAAACAAAGCCCACCACTCTTTCTGCAGATCAAAAGAAACAAATACCAGTTCCTGACAACAATCGCAGTACATTCATTTTTTTCCTCTTCATGGCTGCCAAAATGATGTCATCAAAACCAAAATGCCCCTCATGATAAGTGCCTCACTGTAAATGTAGCTCACATCTGCTGTTGCAGTATTTCTTTATCTTGTACCCAGAAATATAAAGGCCTTCATCTTGAAATGCTCTCATCTTACCTGATGCTAAAAAGAGGAGGAAAAAACACCACAATTTTGGTTGCTATACCTAGATGATCATATTATGTCTTATTTTCCTAATCCCTGGAAAACTAAACACTGCTTTTCACTCTGAGTTAATGTAGAGGACCTAAAGACTGCAGAGAGACATTGGGAAAATCTGTCTGCACCTACAAAAGATAACTTAAACATGGCACAAACTTTATCCTAGCCTTCTAGGGTAATGAGGATCTCATTGCTATTTGTTCTGTGTAGCACATAACATCCCCAGTCAGTGGTCAAGGCACCGTATACACAAAGTGCAAAATTTCACACAACCTGATCATGTACAGAAAACAATGTTAGCTTCTTACAGAACTGTTCAAAATTTCAAATGACACTTTTTCTTATCATTTTAAATTTTAATGAGAATAAAAACAGGATGAAACTTCTGGGAAATTTTAGCATTAGTCGATTAATGGTTAGTAGATGTTGAATTTAGAAGTTTATCCCAGACTGTAAAGCTAGAAGGGACAAGTAGATTATCTAATCACACATCCCATACAGTACAGTCCGTAGTTATTTATCTAGTTATTTGTGTATTAAACTCAGTACCTTGTATTTCAATAAAACATATTTGAAGGTGAAGGAGTTCGGTGCACAGGTGGTTTTCTCCTCGATCCTCCCGGTCAAGGGTAGGGG
Source organism: Pelusios castaneus (assembly GCA_007922175.1). NCBI lineage: Eukaryota > Metazoa > Chordata > Testudines > Pelomedusidae > Pelusios > Pelusios castaneus. Next base: position 6,785,064 of record ML685799.1, on the reverse strand, counting down.
CCCGAGCAGAGACAGATGCATCCTGGAGGTGAATGCCTGGCTGCGGAGATGGTGTTACCAGGAGGGCTTTGGCTTCCTCGACCATGGGGTGCTGTTTCAGGAAGAAGGACTGCTAGGCAGAGACGGACTCCACCTATCCAGGAAGGGAAAGAGCGTATTTGGAAGCAGACTGGCTAACCTGGTGAGGAGGGCTTTAAACTAGGTCCGAAGGGGGAAGATGACCAACACCCACAGGTAAGTGAAACTGAGGGAAACCTGGGGGAAGGGATGGAACTTGGGGGATGCTGGGGCTGTAACAGCAGGAATAAAAGAGGGGGTAGTTGGAACTGGGGGCAGGGGTCAAATAATTGTTTATTTCTTGATAAAGTCATAATACCTCAGGTGAGTGGGGAAGGACGACACCGGAAGAAATTGCAAGGGGGAAGATGCGACAGGAGGGAGAATCGACAGGGCAAAGTAGGGCAATGGGCCCGGTATCTTAGGTGCCTGTACACAAATGCGAGGAGCCTGGGAAACAAGCAGGAAGAATTGGTAGTACTGGCACAGACAAGGAACTATGATATAATTGGAATAACAGAAACGTGGTGGGATAACTTGCATGACTGGAGCACTGCCATGGATGGATATAAATTGTTCAGGAAGGACAGGCAGGGAAAAAGGGGGGGAGGAGTAGCGTTATATGTAAAAGAGCTGTACGACTGCTCGGAGCTCCACTATGAAAGTGGAAACAAGATGGTTGAAAGCTTGTGGGTTAAGTTTAGGGGAGAATGCAACAAGGGGGATGTTGTGGTGGGTGTCTGCTACAGACCGCCAGACCAGAAAGAGGAGGTGGATGAGGCGTTCTATGGACAACTAACAGAAGTTTCCAGATCGTTGCAGGCCCTGGTTCTTATGGGGGACTTCAATTATCCTGATGTCTGCTGGGAAGATAATACAGCAGTGCACAGGCAATCCAGGAAGTTTTTGGAGAATATTGAAGACAACTTCCTAGTAAAAATGCTGGAGGAACCAACTAGGGGCCTTGCACCTCTAGACCTATTGCTCACAAACAGAGAAGAATTGATCGGGGAAGTAGAAGTAAATGGCAACCTGGGCAGCAGCGACCATGAGACGGTAGAGTTCAGGATCCTGATCAATGGAAGGAAGGAAAGAAGCAGAACACACACCCTGGACTTCAGAAAAGCAGATTTTGGCTCTCTTAGGGAGCTGATGGGCAGGGTCCCATGGGAAGCTGATCTGAAGGGGAAAGGTGTCCAAGACAGCTGGCTGTATTTTAAAGAAACCCTGTTAAAGGCACAGGAAGATAACATTCCGATGTGCAGAAAGAACAGCAAATGTGGACGGCGACCAGCGTGGCTTAGCAGGGAACTCTGCGGGGAGCTGAAACATAAAAGGGAAGCTTACAAGAAGTGGAAGCTTGGACAGATGACAAGGGAGGCGTATAAAGATATTGCTCGGGACTGCAGGGATCAAATCAGAAAGGCCAAAGGACAATTGGAGTTGCAGCTAGCAAGGGATGTGAAGGATAACAGAAAGGGATTCTATAAGTATATCAGCAACAAGAAAAGGATCAGAGGTGGTGTAGGTCCCTTACTGAATGGGGCAGGCATCCTCGTGGAGGATGATGCGGAAAAGGCTGAAGTACTCAATGCTTTTTTTACTTCAGTCTTCACAGGGCAGGCCAGCTCCCAGGCTACTACACGGGGTAACGCGGACTGGAGAGAAGAGTGGCCCTCAGTGATGGAAAGTCAGGTTAGGGAACACTTAATGAAATTGGAAGTGCACAAGTCCATGGGGCCGGATGAACTGCATCCGAGGGTGCTGAGGGAGTTGGGGGAAGTGATTGCAGAGCCGCTGGCCATTATCTTTGAGAACTCGTGGCGAACGGGGGTGGTCCCGGAGGATTGGAAAAAGGCAAATATAGTACCTATCTTTAAGAAAGGGAAAAAGGAGGATCCGGGGAACTACAGACCGGTCAGCCTCACCTCAATCCCTGGGAAAATCATGGAGCAGGTCCTCAAGGAATCCATCCTGAAACACTTGGAGGAAAATAGAGTGATCAGGAACAGTCAACATGGATTCACCAAGGGCAAATCGTGCCTGACCAACCTGATTTCCTTCTATGATGAGATGACTGGATTTGTGGATGCGGGAAGAGCCGTTGACGTGATATACCTTGACTTTAGCAAGGCTTTTGATACGGTTTCCCACAACATTCTCGTTGGCAAGTTAAGGAAGTATGGGTTGGATGAGTGGACCGTAAGGTGGATCGAAAACTGGTTAGATCAACGGGCTCAGCGGGTAGGAATCAATGGCTCGATGTCTGGTTGGCAACCGGTAATGAGTGGAGTGCCCCAGGGGTCGGTCCTGGGGCCGGTTCTATTCAACATCTTCATTAATGATCTTGATGATGGAATAGACTGCGTGCTTAGTAAGTTTGCGGATGACACCAAGTTGGGGGGAATGGTAGATACTCTGGAGGGCAGGGACAGGATCCAGAGAGACTTGGACAAATTGGAACAGTGGGCCGAAAGAAACCTCATGAGGTTCAACAAAGACAAGTGCAAAGTCCTGCACTTAGGACGGAAAAATCCCATGCACTGCTACAGGCTGGGGACCGATCAGCTAAGTAGCAGCGCTGTAGAAAAGGACCTGGGAGTTATGGTGGACGGGAAGATGAATATGAGCCAACAGTGTGCCCTTGTTGCCAAAAAGGCCAATGGCATATTAGGCTGCATCAGTAGGAGTATTGCCAGCAGATCGAGGGATGTGATAATTCCCCTCTATTCGACACTGGTCAGGCCGCATCTGGAGTACTGTGTCCAGTTTTGGGCTCCCCACTACAGAAAGGATGTGGACAAATTAGAAAGAGTCCAGCGGAGGGCAACAAAAATGATTAGGGGGCTGGGGCACATGACTTATGAGGAGAGACTGAAGGAACTAGGCTTATTTAGTCTAGAGAAGAGAAGACTGAGGGGAGATTTGATAGCAACCTTCAACTACTTGAAGGGTTGCTCCAAAGAGGAGGGAGCTAGGCTGTTCTCGAGGGTAACAGAGGACAGAACAAGGAGCAATGGTTTCAAATTACAGCTGGGGAGGTCAAGGTTGGATATTAGGAAAAACTTTCTCACGAGGAGGGTGGTGAAGCATTGGAATGGGCTATCTAGGGAGGTGGTAGAATCTTCATCTTTGGAGATTTTTAAGGCTCGGTTAGACAAAACTCTGGCTGGGATAATTTAGGGGGAGTGGTCCTGCTTTTTAGCAGGGGGTTGGACTAGATGACCTCGTGAGGTCCCTTCCAACCCTATTATTCTATGATTCTATGATTCTATGATATTTCTAGAAAGGCATCCAATCATGACAAAGTCAAGAGATGGAAAATCCACCACTAGTGTGTTCATGGGTGTAATGGATTGCTGTGCAGGACCCACCTGATGAGCATCCTGGTGTTTTTACTGGGGGATGAGCTCAAGTGGTCCCTGTCAGGTGGTCGGTGTTCCCTCTTTTCCAAGATCAGGAAATCAGCCCTTCGGCTGAGTCCATATCAAATCCACTCATTCCAGGGTAAAGTCCCACTTGCTATTCCTGGCCACTGGTTAAAATAGTCAGTGGCTGCAAGTGTTGTGCCACCTCTGGCATTCTGGGGGAGCAGGGAGGGATCCAGGCCTGCCCACTTCTCTGGGCCACAGCCTAGGGACCTTATGTGTTGACCTTGATACTGATGCCACCACCTCCCTCCAGTCACAGTCTATTCCCTGGGCCACTTTCCCTTCAGCCCCCAGTCACACACAGATCCTCACTGCTCTGTAGTCCAGCTGCCATCCACTCCTTCCATTTGCTGCCAACTGCTGCCATCTGTGCCTATGCCTTCAGGATGCTAGCTTCTGGTCAGCTCCCCATGGCACACTGTGAGCTCTCTGGAGTGCTGGCTTCCTTAGCCAGCCAGCCAGAGAACCTTTTTCTTGGGCTTCCCAGGCCAACTGACTGAGCTGCCTCTGCAGCTCCACTTATATACTGAGCAGCCAACCCCTGATTGGCTCCCAGCAGCCCATTAGCTGCCTCTCTCAGGCCCTTTAAACCCCACATGCACAACAATGCTACAATGGGTCTTTCCTCAACTCTAGAGTCTGAGATTCTGTTTTATCATCCAATCTATCTTCCTGCCAAAGAAAGACTATTCTCTGCATTTTCTAGTGTTTTGTCCAGTCAAGTTTTAAATTTTACAAGTTATGGAGCTTTGTTATTTTGCTCCTAGACTATTGAACCATGTGGTCATGATCTAAGATGCTTTTATTACTGGAGCAGAGAGTATTGAGTTCTTAATATTTTCTGTAAGATCACAAAATGAATTATAGAACTTAATTCACAGCAAAAAATGACCAGGGTGAAATATCTTAATGGCCTTACAGTATCACTGAAATTTCTCAGTATTTCTCTGTATCAGCAGCCAAACTACTAGACAATCTAGTTAGCCTACTCTAAATCTAAGTACTTATATGGCCTGTATTTCCATAGTATCTGAATGCCTTACAATCCTTAAATGGATTTATCTTCACAATGTTCTTGTGAAGTAGGGAAATGCTATTTTCCTCATTTTACGTTTCAGTGGGAGTTCGGCCCTTATATACCTTTGAGGAGCTGGTCCTATGTAACCTGCCTCAGGTCTCACTGGAAGACTGCGATGAAATAGAAAATTAAACCTAGGTCTCCCAAACCACAGTACAGCCCACTTAACACTGGACAATCCTTTCTCTATTCAGAAAGTGCTGGCATCTACCAATCAACACTTTCCATGGCACCAGGTAATAAATATCATGGCTGCCAAATCCTAATCAATCATGAAATAACAATACAGAAAGGAGCCCCCTCAAAAGTCTGTTTCAAATGCTACTATAACCTTTTTGTTATGAAGGTGTTGATTCTTTTCAAATGAGAAGCCTCTAAAGATAGGCATGATCATTTTCCGTGCTGGCTTAGGCTTTTGTGTGACATGCTGAAAGAATAACTGTTGGCCACTTCTTGGTAGAGAACATTCTGGGCAAGAGATTCAGAAATGACTTGGGATTTTGGATAGTTGATTCTTTGGTTACTCACCTTAAGGCATCTAACTGGGATCTGATTTTTCAAAGGGCAGGTGCTCATTGTTTCTTAAAATCAGAACTTTTGAGATGGGTACCAAAAATCGAGCCTGGTCCCTTCTGATGATCCCAGAGTCCATGCCAAATAGCATGTTCCCCTTCAATCCCACTCAATCACTCCTTGTCCTCTTTGTTCAAGTTCCTGGGCCAGTCACCCATGGTCCCATCCTCAGTCCTTCGTTCTCCAGCTAGTGAAACCATGGCTGGCTTCCTGCAGAGGAGGTGGGCATCCATGGCCATTAGTAGCTAGGTACCAAATTTTCCAATGATTGGATTTGCTGCTGTCTTCACAGGCGCTTCATTGACCTGAATCTCTGGGCGTCTACAGAGAGTAAATAATCCTTTCCCACCTTCTACTTAATAACACAGCATACAGGGGAAAACTATGGCATACCCACTATTCAGACAAAATATTTACAGAAAATTCCCACTGCATCACATCTGGCCTCGGTGGTTAATTTATCACCTTCCCCTTTATAAAAACCTTTCATGTACCTGAAGACAAATAGCATGTCCCCCTTTCAGTATATTCTTCTCAAAACTAAACAAACCCATATTTTCAATCTTTCCTCATAGGTCATCTTTTCTAGACCTTTAATTATTTTTGTTGCTCTCCTCTGGACTGTCTCTTATTTGCCCACATTTTTCTCAAAGTGTGGTGCCCAGGACTGGACACATTACTTCAGCTGAGATCTTATCAGTACTGAGTAGAGTGGAAGAACTACTTCTCATATCTTGCTTGAACTACTCATGCTAATACAGAACGAAATTTGCTTTGTTTGCAAAAGTATTACATTGTAAACTCATATTTGTTTTGTGATCCACTATAACCCCTAGATCTTTCCCTGCAGCACTTCTTGCGAGGCAGTCACTTTTGCATTTTGTATTTGTGCAACTGATTATTCCTTCCTAAGTGTAATACTTTATATTTGTCTTTATTGAATTTCATCCTACTTATTTTGCACAGTTTGTCAAGTTCTATTTTAATTCTAATCCAGTCCTCCAAGGCACTTGCAGCTTCTCCTACTCTGTTATTGTCTTTATAAGTATACTCTTTATTATATATCCAAATCATTTATGAAGATACTGAACAGAATAGTATTGGACCCAGTACGGATCCCTGGAGGATCTCACTCAGATATGCCCTTCCAGTTCAATTGAGTAGTAGTAGGCATTGTTGGGTCTCAAGAGACAATGTGTATGTGTTTCTGAGAGGTAAAATATTTACCTCTCAATTGCAAATCATTGGTAACTACACTCTGAATAGAGTTTTTCAACCAATTGTGCATCTACCTTATAGTCAGTTCATCTATATTCAATGACAATTTAAATGCAAATTTGTTAGATAAAATGGGTGGAACTTGATTATTTAGTATTTTGATCCTTGCACAAGATGGTTTGCCCCAAAGTATCATGGGGATTTTAGACACTTTTATAAAGGCTGACCAGATCCAGACTGCTTTCTCAAAATCCAGTTTAACAAATGGAGGTGTCTCAATAAAAATCAGCAATATACAAAACTCAATTTATTCATCACATTTAAAGTAGTCATAACATAGCATCTTTCAGCCACTTGGACTGGTTTAGTTCATAAATGAATTTAAAGATAGGAATATCAAGATACATGTCAGAACAAGTCAGGCAGACAAGTTACTCTGAGATCTTGTCTCCAAGAGTGACCAATAATTGGATGCTTCAGAGAAAAGAGAATCTAATAGACTTGGTTAATATGAGGAAGAAAAAGATCTTCCTGACCCTACCTGATAATATGCTTATGCCCTGAAGCTGCAGGATCGATTGTCCTTGTCATTTTTATTTTAACCAGTGCACTGTAACTTATCTTTATTTGAACCTACTTAAGAGATAAGCTTTCAAGCTACACGAAGCTCAAAAGCATGTTTCTTTTGCCAACCAGAGGTGGTCCAATAACAGATATTACCTCACCCACCTCATCTCTGTCATATCCTGGGACCAACATGGCTATAGCACAACAAACTACTATGTAACAGGCTTTTTGCCAGCAAACTGTGGCTACAAACCCATTTTCATGGACTTCGTATTTTTCAAATGGTGACCGTAGCCTGGACAAGAAGGAATATTTTCGGATTAATGAACTTTATTCACAAGTGTCTGCTTGAAGCACAAGACAGCTACCATATGGTAACCAGCTCAGCTCTCAGTAGATATCACTTGTGCAGTCCAGCTGTTCTCTGTTCCTCAGATAATTCTCAGGCCGGTTTAGGGGCATCACAGTAGTTTATAACTGTTTAGTTTGTGCCACAAATAACTTGTTGCAAGGGCTCATAGGAAGTTTATTTGCATATATCTTGGTGCAAAGAATACCCATTCCAAGCTAAAACAAAACACTGCCTAAGAATCAGACAATACACAAATGTCTAGCTACATCAAACGGTGCATAAACTGTGTTCTCACTGGAACTCATCAGCGCTGTCCAGCTGCTTTTTGTTTACAGTGTATGGCAACATTTTCCCTTATTGGAGCTGGTACGGTCAGACTTTTGCAACAAACATAGAGTCCCATGTGGTCTTGCAACAAATATGTATTCAGAAAGCATTATGGCATAATAAAAAGAAGAGATAGGACCAAACCATACAATTAGAGGTTTGGGTTTGGGTTTGGGTTTGGATTTCAACTCCACTATAAAGTTCAAGACTGCAGCGGCTCTGCTTCGGGCTGACCTCCAGCAAAAATTATTCTGTTCTAGTAATGGAGTAATCTTTAGAGATGAGGACATTATTAGCAACACATGCATTTTTGACATATTGCAAATTTCTTCATGTTTGCAAATTGACCATGAGCTGATAATGAAATTCTTAAATGCATTCATTATTTAAAAATATTCATGTATTTCTTCAGTCAATAGCTTTTATCAGAATCTTCTTTGAACTGAGAATTGTGAACATTACAGCTGAATATACAATTTGCAATTTCTGCTGTAGTAGAAATTGCAACTAGTAGGAAGAAAAAGAAAAGAAAAGGGGAAACAGATTGAGAAAACAAAGAAAAAGTAACACCAAACCAAAAACTTGAAAATTTAATGTAAGTTTTTTTATTCTCCCCTTTTTTTCTTGTTTTTTCCCTTTCAACTTCCCTCCCCACTTTCTCCCACTCCTGTCACCTCTTTTTCCATATTGTCAGAGGGAAGGAGATGTTAAAACCACATTTTCATGTTGGAAATCTCTAGAGGGGTAGATGTGTTAGTCTGTGTACAGCAAAAACAATGAGAGTCCTGTGGCACCTTATAGACTAACAGATTATCTTCGGCATAAACTTTCGTGGGCTATAACCCACCTGACGAAGTGGGTTATAGCCCACAAAAGTTTATGCCGAAGATAATCTGTTAGTCTATAAAGTGCCACAGGACTCTCGTTATTTTCATGTTGGAATTTCTTCAAATAACTTTTTTTTAAAAGAGAGCAATTAAACAAAAAAGAAAACCCCACATCTATTTTATTCAAAACTGTCAACCATCTTTGGTGCTAGTGAATGTCAAATAATGGAAAGTCTGAGGAACAGAAATATGAATGTCTTGTAAATATGATCTAATCAAAGTTTGGCTTTGAATATCACCTACTATTTTCTCCCATTCTCTATTCATCTGTGATAGCAAATATTGATTTTATCACAGTTAGAGTGACATTTAGGTAAATTGTTATTAGACAGACTTTCACAATGATTTCTAATAAAAGAATATTGCAAAGGACAGTGGCATAAAGAACCTTGAGCTACTTTCTCAAGGTTGTGGAAGCATGAGATATCTACTGAGGTGAGGAATGGCATCTTTCATTGGCATCTTCATTATTTCATTCAGTTGTTTTCACCCAGGGGTTCAGAGCCATCTGTGAGGTACAATTGGGCCCTGTGGGTACTGTTCAGCCATCACTCTGGTTACAAACGTTTAGGTCACGGTGCAGCCAACCCTCATGGTTTTATCACAGGTCTAACACTAGTGTTTTCTTTAAAGTTCCAGCTCCTGGAATTGTGAGAATCTCTCCACTTTCATAAAAATTGAAAGTAAATTTTTAACTTCCCATGGATGTAGAAAAAAGTTGAAAAAAAGTGAACCTTAAAGGCTCAAAAAGCAGAAGACAAATAAAAGGACCAAAAATTTATTATTTCATTAAACCTCATGTTTTTAAACCTGTCTCATGATTGTTTAGGACCTGACTTCAGGTTGGCAATAGTTTATGACTCTTATTCACAATGGTAAACAGTTATTCACACAGGTGTCTATAAGACAGATTTTCATTTAAACAAAGGTCCCTTTACATTGCTTTTGTAGTGTAAAGAGGCCATAAAGTTTATCTTAAGAGGAGTGATGGATAGACAGCCTGCAGAACCTACTCTATTAGCTTTATGGAACATACCTCAGTAAATCAAATGCAAAGTGTATCCTTTAATGGGAATAGCTTCTTCCTTTCTATCGTAGAATGGGCTCAGAATTATCATTTTGGAAGCAAGCTTGTTAGGATTTATCTTAACAACTCCCTTTCCCCCACATCCCTGTCTCAGTCTTCTTTCCAGTCATTAAGTGGATTGAATTCACACTGTACAAATCACTTGAAAATAAGCATTCTCTGTTTAAACAAAAAAGGAGGGGGGGGGGATTTATGTAAACTAATAATGTAAAGCCAAAAACATAGGCTCAGGTTTTCAAAGCCACCTGGAAGACTTTAACACCCAATTCCTATTAGTGTTAATGGGTACTAGGTCACTAAATCCTTCAGCTGAGATTTGACAATCCAAGACAGAATGTTCTTTTGAGGCTTGATTCTATGGAAGGACTTAAAGGGCATTGGATGGTTCCCTTTCAGTGACAATTGAAAATAACTAGCTCTTGAGATAGGACTCCCAGTGTCTTGTCGCCCAGTCCAGTTGGTGCAGAGGCACTCGTGCTTAATTCTTATAAACTTGGTTGTCTAAAGCTCGGCACCTAGACCCATATTCATGCACTTAAATATGTGTGTTTGAGTGGTGATGAGTGCTTGCAGACCCCTCTAGGCTGAAAGGAAGCTGCAGGGGTTTGGCACCTCTGAAAAATCCATTCATTTATTTATTGATTGATCTAGGTGCCTAATTTTAAATATCTGATGGGATTTAGGAATAGAAGTCCCTTGATTGTCAGTAGGGATGCATGCTCCTACATCGCTTAGGAAACTCTGAATGTTATGTTCACAGCCTTTAAACAACAGAAGTTAGATTATTTCCATTTTTTATCTGTCTGGAAGTTTGCAAGGTGGCACTACTTGGTTTTTTTTCTTAGCGCTCAGAATCCAAAACCACAGGAGAACTCCAAACCAGAGAGAGACAAAGCAGGTCATGCCCTAAGGCAGAGATACACAACTCAACCTACCTTGCTGTTTGCACTCTGCCATCCTGATCACATGCTTCCCCTTGCCTTACCTTGCACGCAGGACCAGGATGCCTGTGAGAATTTAAAGTGATAGGTGATCATTTTAACACAGTTTAACAGGCCAGATGGCCCAGTCCCCTGTTTCCATCCACAAGGTCCCCCTTCTTTGGCCCAAGGGACTTACCCTGTCTTGGTATGTTGCAATGACCCATGCCCCTTTATTTACAGTACATACAACATAGCCCCACTTTCTGCTCCAGGCACCCTAGGGACTTAGAGGCTCAGGGCTTCAACCTCCTCTTTGCCAGCAAACAGCCTGTCCCCCAGACTTCCCTTCACATGCTGGACCACACTTCCCTCTGGATTCTGGTGCTGGGCTATTTATCTCCCTGGGCCAGGTCCTCACTTGTGCCCTTTTCCTTTGTTAGACCAGGGTTCAGACCCAGCTTAATCAGGTCCACAGCTGTTACTTACCTGCTGCCAGATCCCCTTAGGCCTGGGCTAATAGAAGCAGGTGAGGGGGTTACTACTCTCTGCCCTGTTACACACAGCTTTCAATATTTCACACTAAAAATTTCCCCCAGGTTTTAAAAATCTGTTCTCCACGTGGATGAAAGGAGGCCATTGGGTAGTTCTGGTAAATGCCAGAGGGGCTAGTGCACTAAAAATCTGGTAGGCCACTTCTCCCCCGTCCTGTCCCTGCCCTTCTCCTCTCTCAATTTTCACTGTGTGGGCCTTGATGTGGGCCCTGGCTGGAGCCAGGCAGCTGCTCCCCATACAGCTCAATGGTACTGCACCTGGAAGGCAGCACCCATTCCCTCTTCTGGCCCTGCCCTTTCCCCCTACCCCTCTCCCACCACCACATGGCCCAGTGGTGCCCCCTTCTGATTATGCCCCCTTTCCTTGCCCCTCCGACTTCTTTAAATGTCAGGGCCAATATTAGGCCCAGTCTATCTCTGGTGAGTACACCGAACGCACGCTCCCTCTAGGAGAAAAACAAGCAAACAACAATGACAACAAAAAATAGTTGGAAAATAACCACCAAAGCAGAGATAACTAGAGATGCACAAATGCTCTTTCATTTCCAGATGGCAGCTTAGAATTTTTTTACATTCCTATCAGTTTTGTCCCAATCCTTGCATAAATCTATTTGAAAGTCACTAGTTTAAATATGTATCACAGCTGATTTACACAAGAGCTGGTCAATCAGCTCACCTAAAGCCTATTTCATAATTTAGCCCAAATGTCAGAATCCATGCCCAGAGCATTGCAGCAGTCAGGAGTAGCTTCAGTTGCTCTTAGGTCTTCTTGCTGAAAATGTTACTGATTTGCTTATAATGTGACTCAAAATACTATTTAGTTACTCTGAAAAGCAGGGGATTTAACTAGAGGTTATTTTATTCCTGTTGTGGTGGGGTGATAAGATTAGTAAGAACTTAGACATGCAGCTGAGTGAGCAAGCAGGGCTTTTCTTAAAAAAAAAAAAAAAGCTCAACCATTTAATTTTTCCAAGCTGTCGAGTCTAGCCAAACATAATTAAAGTAAGTGGAAAAATCTTTAAAGCAAGGGGGAATAATATAGGGCAGTAAGAAATTACCACATCAGTTTAAAGAAAGCTCTCTAGTTCAGTGATTTTCAAACTTTTTTCTTCAGGACCCAGTTGAAAAATATCATTTATGTCTGTGACCCAACAATTACATCTCACAACAATGCATTCCAGTCTTTCAGTGGTGGGAGCAGGGGGGGCGCCATGACACAGTACCTGAGGGTCTGCAACCTAGTTCTGGGTCCCAACCCATGGTTTGAAAACCAATGGTCTAGTTGGAGCCAGAGAGACATGACTGCATTACTCACTGCTTTTAGGAAAGGAATGTGTAAAGGATTATTGTGAGGGAGAGGCATTGAAGTTACATGGGAAGGGTACAGGGGTGGTTCATCCACAAAATTTATAACCACAGTGTGATGTTTTGAAAGCTGTTAAAATTACAAGCTATCACTTTAAGTTTTAAGGAGTTTCCTGATTCTGCTTATAGGGTAGGGGGCTTCATAGGGAAATGTGCCACCTGGGTTTTCATTCATCATCTGTAGAAAGCCAGTCGTGAGTAAGGTACGATGAGTTGAGCCTCTGTTTGGGGAACAGCCTGCTTTCTCTCTCTCCATGTCTCTGGGGTTCTTATGTGTTATGTTCTGAATTAGTGTTATGTTGCAACCTTCCAATGAGAATACATTATGCTTTTAATCTAACAGCTGTCTGTGTATGCTGGGAATTTAACACACAGAAGGTGTTCATTACAGCTGGGATTTTCAAAGTAGCTGAAAGGGGTTAGGTACCCAAAACTCATTGAATTTCAGTGGTATTTGGGCATCAAACTCACTCAAACGCCTCTGAAAAACCTTACCCTTGGATGACTCCTTTTTATTGGGGAATTGTGGGATGGGTGCTACTGGAATTTTGGGTAACCCAGATACTAAAGCAGTAAGTGAGAGGTACAGGCCATTACTACAGCTCAGCACAAAGGCTGCTGAGCCCTAAGTTTATGGTCCTGGATCACTTCTACATCCTTGTGGTAACATCTGAAATGATGTGTGGAGAACCAGGTGGGAAGGACTGGGAAGTCGGTCAGCTGGTCAATTTACATGACCAGGTAAGAAGAGCTAATCCCCACTCAGTCAAAGTAGAATCTCCCCAGTATACAGGGATACCTAGACAGTCTATACTGATTTCAGACCATATATATTGTGTGCTACACAATGAATCCCAGGATATACAAAATTTGAATTCAGCAGCAGCTGGGACCAGAAAGGTTTCCACATATATAGGCCTCTATAGGTGGGAGAATGGACAGAAGGGGTGAGAGGCTATTGGGTCATACAATAGACTGAGGAGGAGAGAGAATCCAAGTCTTCTTGGCTATGTCTACACTAGAAAAAGTTAGGTCGCCTTTGTTAAGTCGACTTAATAAGGTCAACTTTAAGTTGACTTAAAGTCGACTGAATTAAAGTCAACTTAACGAAGTGGAATAAGTTGACTGAACTATAAGTAGACTTAATCTACTTTGTTAAGTCGATCTAACCACCCTTAAGTCGACTTAATAAAGTCGACTTAAAGGGTTACTCCATGTCCACACCATCCTTAAGTCAATTTAAGGAGTGAACTTAAGGGTTAAGTCGACTTAATTAATAGTAGTTATAAAGTTGACTTAAGCTTTCATTAAGTTAACTTAAGGAATTTCTTAAGTCAACTTAATGAAAGCCTAGTGTAGATGTTGCTTAATTTAAGTCACTTAAGCCTCCTTAAGTCAACTTAAATTGCCAGTGTAGACATAGCCCTTGACAGTAGTGGAACCAGAATGAATTGAGAAAATGGGTGTTATGGGGTGAAAAATAGAAGATGTAAAGGAGCCTTAAAATGTTTGAATAAATATATGAACCTTCGGATACTTAATCAAACTGAATTTTACCTCTGAGCCTTTTGAGGCTTGTCCATCTCTAGCCCTAGTTACTGTGAGATTCCTTGACAACGGTAACAAAACATTTACATTGAGAGCCTCAGTCTGTGTCTGCTTAAAGTATTTTTCTTATATTGATATAGAATGCTTTGCTGGGGGAAAATGTATGAAGAAATGAGTCTATTCAATTTTATACAAAGGGCTAGAGAATACAATACTAGCGACATATTTTCCTGTTGCCTATGAAATGTGTGAAGTGAAAACTGCTTCTTTCAACACCGCGGACCATGTGGGAAATGACCTGTACACTGGATAAGTTGACAGGCACAGTAGGGGATTTCATTACACCTTAGAATTTGACTGGCACAATCAGCTCTCTCTGGCTCTCTCTAACCTCTGGCAAGTGCTTGGAATTGAATCTGTAAATGTTAATCAATATTTCAGGCCTATTAAATAAAGAAAGGCATTGTGGAAATCAAAGCACTAATGGCTGGCATGGTGCTATAGAATGACTTCCAGGCTGTCAAAAACCTTGTAGGGAGTGAAAGAGCGAATATTTTAATAAAACAATTATCTCTACAATTTCAAACCTATAGAAGAATGTTACATCTCCACCGCTATCATGCTAACTTAATTTTAGCTTCAAACAGTTCAATGCACAAGAGCAACCCGAAACGTGGATGCTCAATGAGCTTTTAAACAGCTACCCTAAGCCCTTGAGAACATTAGGGTTCATGTTTTTAGAAGCAATCCATGTGCATCTAAAATTTACAGGTATCTGTTTCTTCTAGAGATTAGGAGACCTATCCTTTCACCATTTATTTGGGGGTGGGAGGGGCATGTGCTAGGAGTAATGACATGTATACCTTTCTAGATTGGATTGGTACGTGCAGGAGACTGAAGGTCTTTGTCCCCCTCAGCTACTGGTCTGCATAAGAGGATATGAGTCTGCTAGGGCTGACACCTAATGAGGTTACTCTGCTAGATTCAAAATATAGAGGCTCATGCCTGTAAAACGTAAAATCTTGGGCTTAAATCACATCTTACATGAAAAATATAATAAAATTATGGAATATAAATTAAGATTTGGACTGACAGAGTCCTAATAGCCAGCCTAACCTGCCCTTCCTGCAATTTAAACCCATTGCTTTTTGTTCTATCTTCAAAGGAACAATTTTCTCCCTCCGCCTTATAATAAACTTATATATTTAAAAATTATTATCATGCCCCTCCTTAGTCTTTTCTTCTCTGTTAGAATGTTTAGCTACTATACTGGAAGGGGTTGCAAGTGCTTTGGAAGATAGGATTAAAATTAAAACTGATCTGGAAAAACTGGAGAAAGGGTCTGAAGTAAATAGTATGAAATTCAATTAGGACAAATGCAAAGTCCTCCACTTAGGAAGGAACACTCAGTTGCACGCACACAAACTGGAAAATTACTGCCTAGGAAGGAGTACTGTGGAAAGGCATCTGCGGGTCATAGTGGATTACAATCCAAATATGAATCAACGTGTAACTCTGTTACAAAAAACAAACAAACAAAAACCAATACCGGAAGCATTCTGGGTTCTATTAGTGTTGTAAGTAAGACATGAGAAGTAATTCTTTCACTCCACTCTGCACTGATTAGGCCTCAACTGGAGGACTGTGTCCAGTTCTGAGAACCAGACTTCAGGAAAGATGTGGACAAATTGGAGAAAGTCCAGAGAAGAGCAACAAAAATGATTAAAGGTCTAAAAATCATGATATCTGAGGGAAGATGGAAAAAGTTGGGTTTGTTTAGAGAAGACTAACAGGAATATGATAAATATTTTCAAGTACATAAAAGGTTGTTTCAAGGAGGAGAGAGAAAAATTGTTCACATTAACTCTGAAGATAAAAAGCAATGGGCTTAAATTGTAGCAAGGGAGGTTTAGGTTGGGTATTAGGAAAAACTTCCTAACTGTCAGGGTACTGGAAAGAATTCCCTAAGTAGGTTGTGGAATCTCCATCATTGGAGGTCTTTAAGAGCAGGTTGGACAGACACCTGTCAGAGATGGTAGCAAATTCTTGGTCCTGTTTTGGGTGCAAGGGACTGGACTTGAAGATCTCCCAAGGACCCTTCCAGTCCTACAATTCTATGATTCTAAGAAGGCCCCGTCCTTTCAGAAGCAGATCATCAATCATGTGAAGATCTTTTCAGACCTGCCAACATGACAGTGGGTCTATTGGAAGTTGACTCCTTCAACCCTATCCTCTTTGGCAAAGATGAATAATTTGCGGGCAAGCCTCAGTGCCTCCACACCTATGATACAATTCTGGAGTGACCTGGAAGCTATCATTAGGTGATCATCTCAATTTTGCTGAAGTCACTTGGCAGATGCTGGAATTGCTATCAGAACAAGCTCAATGTAGGCTTTGACAACTTCCTCTGAAGTTTTTTCTTCTTCCGCTGGTGGCTGCTTAGTTGGGGCTCTAGACAGAGTGTCTGTTGCTATCAGTGCCTTCCTTGACATGCGTTCAATGAAGAAAGAAAATCTCATCAGGAAGGAGCAAAATCTTTAAATTCTAGGTGGAAGGTCATCCATGCTACTAAGGGCTTATGGCCTGTTTCTTTGTTAAAAACCTATGTCTATGTTAAAATAAATTGAACTGATATGGACTGAGCTATTGAGCTATTCATATATCATGTGACTACTAGAATGTAGTCTTCCCCCGCTCACCACCACTTAAGCAAAATGCTGATTGGCTTCCTGATTTGAGTGCAACAGACTTCTGGTCTCCTTCTGGCTGCTTTGTATGACCACTGCTTCTAAACCATATGAAGATGTGTCCACTGATACTGTTGTTGGGTAGTTTATTGAGTATTGTGCCAAAACAGATGGTGATGTCAGTAGTCCTTTTATTTTATTAAATATGTTTTGTTATGTGCTGCTCCAAATCCATATAATGTGACAATCAAGGAGGTCTCTTAAGGGTTTTGTCAGATGAGCTATATTTGTTAAGAATTTCCCAAAATGATTGGTCACACTGTGATGCCCTTCTTGGGACACCCAGAACAGTAAGCCATAGAGGGTATATCTACACAGCAAAGTAAAGTGTCAATTGGCTAAGGTTGGAGGGATATTTCAGTACAGTATAGACTTGGCCTCAAGATGGAGCCTGTAATCTGGGACACTTCACTCAACTGGGTAACAGATTCTGGACTCCTGCCCAACCCCAGAAGTCTACACAGCAATAAAACAGCCCCACTGCTCAAGTCTTGTACGCCCGGGCGGGTTAGCATGGGCCAGCGGTGAGTGTTTAGTTGCTATGTAGACGTACCCTGTGCTTTTCCTCTCCTTGTGGCTTAAACTGTATATCAGCTCCCTACCACACAAGTCTGGCAGCCTCACCAAAAAATTCCTTCAAGACTCTCCCAGTCCTAGCCTGGCCTTTCAGGTAACAATTAACAAATTCTCCAGAGACTTCTCTCTGTAGAATCCAGTCCCTCTTACAGGACACTCACAAAAATTACTACATTCGCTGCCTCCAA
Organism: Pelusios castaneus; assembly: GCA_007922175.1. Taxonomy (NCBI): domain Eukaryota; kingdom Metazoa; phylum Chordata; order Testudines; family Pelomedusidae; genus Pelusios; species Pelusios castaneus. The sequence continues at coordinate 6,767,589 of ML685799.1, read as the reverse complement.
AAAGAGAGAGGCACACAATAGCCTGCTAGATTAACTGAGGACTCACTCTATACTTCAGTAGACCAGCACTGAGATGGCTTATAATAAACAAAGAAGAAATGTATTATTAAAGAACAGCAATTTAAGGGGTATTGAACAAGAGAAAGCAACACAGGTCTGGTTATAAACAAAACAGAACATGCTTTCTAATGACTAAAACTTAATTTTAGTCAGTTATGATCTCAGTTTTCTCACCAACATGGTATCACCAGCAGCTCTAGCCACCCAAGTCAGAGGCTCCAATGTTCACACCTTACTTTTACATTCGTGTCTTTTTTGTTTATTCTTTCAATAATGTCTGATGCAGTCTTCCCTATGCAGCTAGCATGTCACTTACATTGGTGTTTCTACTTTCTTGCATTCTCATTTTTGCTAGAGCTTCTATAGCAAAGAGACTGGGTCTAATTGAAGGTGGGTGACAAATTGGTGTTTCTTATGTCAACAACTATCCTGCTTCTTATTAGTTCTTCTTTTGATGTTTCATATTTGCAATGATCAACAAGACTATGACCTGCAATAATGAAAGTCTCAGCTGCTTCCCATTGTTCTTCGCACCTTCTATTATATTTGCCCCTTTCATATATAATATTATGTTTGCCTGTGAAATGGGCATCCAAAGCTTCCTTCATTTTGGTAAGGGCACACAGAATATCCACATCATCCATGGGAAATTAGCAGGACATGGTGGTCTTGTGCTTCCTCTGTTCAACAAGAAGCTATTTGAAATTACTCAGGTTTCCAGATCCAGCAAGGCCAGCTGCCTCAGGTACCTTCCTTAGCAGAGCCACTGGCATTGTGGACTCAATTATTGGGTTGAGACAAGGCTCTGCCTTCTTTCAGATGCAGTTTTCATAGCTCTACTCTCTGATTTTCTACTTTTCCCTCACACCACTCTGGGATTCTCTTTTCTTTCCTTTACTTCTGTCACAGCCAAGATGTGGGCAGTCAGGTCTAGTGGACAGACTAGAAATCAAAACCCAGGAGCCAGGCCAGGCCAGGCCAGGTCAGGTCACCAGGAGATGAGAATCAAGCAGAAGGAGCAAGTAGCACAATAGATGCAATCCTATGAAGGAAAAACCCAGTTGCATGGACATTCCATTCGTCTACTTGGTTTCCATGAAAGCAGAGAACCAACCCAGACAGATGGAGTTCCACCACCAATCAGATCCTGGGACTGGAATCCTATATCACAGTTCAGCCTCAGGTTCTGGTGACTATTCACATGCCTCTGGATGACAGGTTGGAACATGCTAGCTCTGTGGACTAGGATTTGAGCTCCACAGCCCCTAACAACTACTTCTTTAGAGAGAAGGATTAATTCAGTGCTGACACCATGCAGTGTGACATCATAAACTGAAAGAACCGTACTTTGTGTGAGAATTCCTCAACCAGAATGTTTCTCTCTTTAATAAAGCTGTCTTCTGCAAGACATCCTCATCCGCTCTAATAATGGTGAAGGACAAGGAACTCCATACTCAACTCCACAAACACTAAAATAATGTCTTTGGCCAACCTCTTTCATAGCTGTTTCCAGGGCCTCATTGACACATTTGGTTTATTCTTCTGCAAACACAGAAGTGTAGCTCATGATAATGATGTCCCCTACATCATAAGAGAAGTGGTGATTTACAGCCTGCACACACTGGCATCGTCTGAAAGACAGTAGTTTTAAATCAAGTTCAAGTAGCAACTCTAAGGTATTTTCCCCTCACTAAATACATTATTATTTATATTCGTGTCACCACAGAACACAAGAAAATTGTTACAAAACCCCAGTTTTTAAATGCAATCATAAGTGTAAGACTCAGAAAAATTGCCTGTTAACTACTTTAATAATGTTGAATATTGGGGAGGGGAACAGAGGGATTTGTGTAGTAAAGGAAAATATTAAAGTTGTTTCATTAGTACAGACACGGTCTGCCTTCTGTGAGGAAGAAAGAGCTTTTAAAAAAAATTAGTTAAAAAAGCTGCAAAGCAGAATTCACATAAATGAGGCCAACTGTCAAACTTATCATGTCTCAATTATATTAACACCTTCGTTTGAAGATTATACTATGTAAAATGCAATTTACTATAAAAGATTTCAACATCTAGAGAAAGGAATCCAGGAGCAGACAAAGGATGCATTTCTGCATAGACTTCAGAGACGTCTGTTGGTTTTCCTCTGCTGTTGAGAGAATCAGAGGGCTAACAATACTGGTAATGTACTCTGCTGGCATAATTTTGGGGGGCGGGGGGTGACAAAATAAGTGTTGTTTGGTTTAGAGACATTTAAATCTAAAGTAGATGATAGTAAAGATAGAATGAAACCAATCTTGTTTGCTTGGGGTTCAAATCAGTCTGGATGGTAAGGAGTGATATGAACCACATTCTGCTCTTGCTTACACCGGTGTAAAACTGCAGGGACTCTACTGAAAATGAAAAGAACTGGTGGAAAAACTGGTAGGGAGAAAATGTTAGGTGTTTTTCTTCCTGTTTTTCAAAATAATCAAAATCTAAACTACTTCAGTGGAGTTATGCCAGTTTTGTGCCTAGACTAACCCCTAAGACACTGTAGACACACACAAGTTGTACGACTTTAACTACACTGCTATAGTTAAGCGGTACAACACTCGTAGTCAGGGCTGGATTAACCCCTCATTTCTTCCTGCCCATGCAGAGGAGAGTCCCAGGACAGGAGGTAGGTGAGTCAGCCCACCCGGCACTCATTCCACAGCAGTCATTCCTGTCTGATGGGGCTGGACTCAGCTCTCTGCTCTGGACCTTGAGACCCAGAGTGCACCACTCCGCATGGTTGCCCTTCCATCATTTGCCCCCTTCATGACAGAGAGAGGTAGCTGAGCCAAACCTGAGTGGAACTCTGACCCCGATGTACTAAGTCTCAACACCAGGAGGGGAAAGGTGAGCCTAATCTCATGGGACAGGAAATGCCACTGAGGAGAAGTGCAGGGCACATCATTCTTCAAACCCTCCCCTCCACACCGGTCTGAAATTCAAATGGTAGCTCTGCTGTAGGGAATCTGAGCCCTCTCGACAGGGTGAGGAAGAGGCAGTGGCAGGAGAAAAGACTATTGGCCTAGCCCCTGTTCCAAACACACACAGAAACTTGGGCCCTAGCCCTATGCATTAATCCTGCCTTGCCAGTCATCTAAATGTAGTTATACAACTATAAAAACATTTATACCATTATGGCTCATTCCTGCAGATGAAGAGAAATGAGCTATAGCAATATAGTGATGTAAAAGTGCTTATAACTGCATCCACTCAAGGACTTGTTCTAATGTTTCTATTTCAGGTTGGGGCAGGGGGGAGGTTGTTACTGAAATTGTTATGTTGGTACAAAATCTGTATACAGACCAGGCCCTAAAACATTATATAGACCACTGTTAGGAAGCTTCTCCACACAGTCACTCTGCATTTTCTTTGGTTCCAGTTTACCTCCACACTTGAAATTATTCTCATGGGATAGTGCTGCTCCTCCCTGGTGTCTGTGCCTGTTCCTCTTCTTTACTTTCCCAAGAGGAGATTTTTGTAGTCATTGCATCCCAAATCCCTAGTTGCTTTTGCCAATCTTGGCCAGAAATGTTAGTCAGTGAAATATCCCAAACTTGTTGGGAAAAAGAACAATCTTCATTTGTTCATAACCAAAAACGTTGAGGCTACAACTGAAATGGAAGCTCTTTGGGTGCATCTACACTGGCAATTTAGGTTGACTTAAGGACGCTTAAGTCGACCTAAACAAATTCGCATCCACACCTGGCTTTCATTAAGTCGACTTAAACGCTTCCTTAAGTTGACTTAATAACTACCACTCTTTAGGTTGACTTAACTCCTAAGTCAATATGTTAAGTCGACCTAAAACTGGTGTGGACGACCTAAGTTGACTTAATTACCTAAGTCGAACTAGGGCTGGAGACAAGGAAGCTGCGGCTCCCTTCTCCATGGGAGCCACAGATCCTCTTGTCCCGGGGAGCCATGGCTTCCTCCTTGAGGGGGCGCTGCAGCTCCTCCTGTCTCCGGGAGCTTCGGCAGCCAGCTCCATGTCTCTCCGTCGACCTAGCTGGTCAACTTAAGAGTTTAGTGTAGACTATCTAAGTCGACTTAACAAAGTTTACTTTAAGTCGACTTAAGTTGACCTTGTTAAGTCAATTTAATAGAGTTGACTTAGCTTTGTAAGTGTAGACATAGCCTTTGAAAGCTATTCTTTCCCTTGCTAGTGACAAATGAGCTATTTATTTATGATTGAGGCAGTGTTTTCCTGGATGAACTACCTTTTTTCCCCCTTACAGTTAAGTTATTTATAACAATTGTAACAAAGCCTTGGGCTTCTGAACTTCAGATAAGGCTGAATGAATTTTATGAGAAGTGGAACATCTTGGGACGAAATGCCTAAAACAGTGACAACAAAAGAAGAGTGGATTATATAATCTGAATACAAACACATCTTTTTGCCCCCTCATCACTGTCCATTGAATTCTTCATCATGTGTACAACACAGCATGCATCCAAACGAAGTACTAATGTATCACTGTCATTATCTTGTGCTGCATTATTTACTACCACTATGCGTGAGTTCTATGGGGACAACTCCACAACTGAAACAGACCTAGCTTCATTGTGCCTGTGGTAATGTGAGCTTGGTTTCCAAAGAGCAAAGTTAATGCAGCTAAATGAATTTCCAGAGGGGTAGCTGTGTTAGTCTGTGTACTGCAAAAAACAACGAGAGTCCTGTGGCACCTTATAGACTAACAGATTTTCTTCAGCATAAGCTTTTGTGGGCTATAACCCACTTTGTCAGTGTGACGAAGTGGGTTATAGCTCACGAAAGCTTATGCTGAAGAAAATCTGTTAGTCTATAAGGTGCCACAGGACTCTCGTTGTTTTTAGCTAAATGAATGGTAGTTTCCTCTGCAGTTATCTGAAGGTTTTCATGCTTTTTCTTCATACCTCTCTTAAAATCTGATGCTGAAGTTTAAGATTTCCAAAACAGGTGAATAAAATTAAGCATATAAATATATATTTTAGCACCCACATAAATGATATGCTCTTTAGAAGTCCTGGGTGTCTTGCAGCTCCCACTGTACAAAGACACAGAAAAAACATTATCATACATCATTTTAATGGTTATAGGTAGTCATAGTGACTCTTCCAAATAAACAGGCAAAAATTTTAAAAATGGGGACTAAAAGTAAGGTATATGAGTCCGTATTTAGGCACCTAAATATGTGTTATGATTTTCAGAAGCATTAAGTGCCCAATGACTGAGACAAAGAGTCACAATTTATTATTTGTTGTTTTAGAAATTTGTGCATTAATAACATTGGGCCAAATGTGCCCCTTACTTCTTTTTTACTCAGGCAGATTCCAAAGGGAAATAGTGATTTCCCCTGATGGTCCTCAGCTGAAAAAATGGGGCAGGTTGAGGAGCAGGTCTACAATTCTACATGCATCAAAACTCACGTGTCTGTTCAAAACTGCTCTGATACAAGCCTAGAGATGGGATTTGCACAGGAGCCCAAGTGACTGAGGAATGCAAGTGAAGAAAAAGTCTGTGTGTCTTAGAAACAGGAATTAATGAAGAGAAAAACCAGGGAATGTGTTATGCAGGAGGTCAGATTACATCAGTGGTTTTCAAACCATGGGTCAGGACCCAGTACTGGGTCGCATAACCCAGGTTCAGGGTCACGGCGCCCCCTGCTGCTGCCATTGCAAGACTGGAATGCATTGCTCTAAGATGTAGATGTTGGGTTGCAGGCATAAATTATTTTTTTCAACTAGATCCCATGGAAAAAAGTTTGAAAACCAGTGGACTACATGACCATGGTGGTCCCTTCTAGCTTTATAATCTATGAGTATCTCTACACTATAATCTATGAGTATCTCCACACTATGACATACACTGAATGGCCTGCCCAACACAGGTAGAAGTAGCTGTGTAGGTGGTGAGGCATTACTTAAGTAAATTACAGACATACCTGAACCCTTAGGTTATGTTCCCCACACATCCATGCAGTGCCTCCCTTGTCTACATTATCCCACCACTTCCCCCCCCCCCCCCCCCCACCAAAGTTCAGGGAAAGGCTCCAACAGCAGGGAAAGGCCCTGGTAGCCCCCACCACTGGAGCTTTTCGTTACCACTGGAAGCTGTCAGAGCTTTTCCTCACTACCTTGCTCCTACCAGAGCCTTTCGCTGAAGTGTGTAGCTACACCTCACAGTGTGGATGCAGCCTGCTTTTCACTGCTGCGTGTAGGTACAAGTACTCTGTACACTGCACCCACTAATGTGCAGTGTATACACGTCCCATGAATGTGGCCATCACAGTGTTTTCTAGGCTTTTCACCGATGGAATAAGAATGAGCATTTCAACAAGGCATGTTCAAAGCACTATACAGCCATAACTAATAGGCTGGGACCAACGAACAAGTGATGGATGTTTCTACTTTTGTTTTGGTTGAAAACCCTGCATAGAATGGTTAAATCATGCTTCCATGGCAAAGCCAGCTATAAATGCCAACCATAAACAACATGACAGGATTCAGTTTCCAAATCTGCAGTCAAACTGTCAAAGGTATCTAATTAGCAGAGTTCTAGACCAAGTATAAAATGTGTTTGACTCTAAAAATATGATGTGTAAAAATGTTACATAATGACGTGCTGCTGTACATCCCCATAATGTTTTGACAAGGGCATCAAGTGGTGAAAAATGGCAATGCACCAATGTATTAATGTGATGGAGAACTCATGAACATGCTTTGTGGGGTAGGCTCTAAATTTTTCATTTCAATTCCTCAACAGCAAAAATCCAAAGAGGATGGTATTCTGGGAATGAATCTAGGTTGTGCAGTTAATGAGGCTGTTGTACATAGGACCCTGTGGTGTTCCCCTCCCACAATCTGGTCTGGTGTGCCACTGTGCCTCCCCGATTACCCACTCCTGGGCTTCAACTTACCAGGTGGGTACCCACTCCTGGGCTGCGTCTACACTGGTAAATTAAGTCGACTTAAGCTTGGCTTAAGTCGACTTAATGTGCCCTGCGTCCACACTACACTTTGCTTAAGTTGACTTAAGGAAAATAAAGTCGACAATGAAAATTAATTCGACTTTATTAAACCACCTTTCTACTCGACCTAAGGCTTAATTCGACTTTCTAAAGTCGAATTAAGCCAGTGTAGCCCTGGGGTAGCCCTAAGTCGACTTAGGGCTACCCCAGGACTACACCAATGCCCTCCCTGCCAGGGGGGGCACAGGAGCAGCCTGGCATGCCCCCAAGGGCAGGGCATGTGGGCACAGTGTGACTGTCTGGATTTAGGGAAACATTTATGATATTATTTTCAATGGATATCTCATAAATGCTATAATCCATAGGAACTATGTCATGTTTGGTATCAATAGAAAGGTAGTAATTTGCTGGGAATGACTATATAGTTTATGTCTAGGAATTCTATTTCGATTAAAAGTTAAGAATTTGATGTTATATCCATACTTTAACTTGTGTCATTCTGGACAAATGTCTTAGACAGGAGGGTGTGAACAACCATTGTCTCCTTAATGTTAAGGAATCTGCCAGGTGATCTGGTCCCAGGGAGTAAACTGATGAGCCATTAAGGATACAATGGTTGTATTCTTTATGTCCTCAATGTCTCATCAGGATACTCCCTGGGACCACATTCCTTAATATTAAGGAGACAATGTTTGTTCACACCCTCCCGTCTAAGACATTCTTCCAGAATGACACAAGTTAAAGTATGGATATAAGATCAAATTCTTAACTTCTAATCGAAATAGAATTCCTAGACATAAACTATATAATCATTCCCAGCAAATTACTACCTTTCTATTGATAGCAAACATGACATAGGTCCTATGCATTATAGCATTTATGAGATATCCCTAATGCTTCCCTAAATCCAGACAGCATCACACACAGGGCTCTCCCCTGCCAAGGTCCCTGTCCCCCTTTGCCCCATTGTACACAGGGGGTGCCCCCCCTGCCACCGTGGACCTGCCCAAGGTCCCCCTAGCCCCACAAAGTTGACCTAGAGCATCCAGTGTGGATGCTCTAGGTCGACTTTGTAAGTTCCCCTTTAAGTCAACTTTAATTTTAAGTGTAGACACAGTAAGTCGACTTAGTTAAAGTCGACTTAAAAGTGCAAGTGTAGACATAGCCCTGGGTCTGTCCATACCAGCCTCCTGTGTATAATAAGTCCCAGGCAGTGGATAGTCACTCAGGGGACAGTTCGTTAGTGAGCACCCCCAGCTCCCAGATGCCACACTGGGAATTTCCATCCTGATGGGATCAAGACCCTTCCCTGATCACTCTAGGCTCATCTACTCCAATCCATCATTTTAACAATGTAACTATTATGCAATTAGCTTTTGCTCCAAATTAGGCATCCACACATTCCTTCTCTCTCTAAAATCCAAATAGCTTTGGATAAAGCAAACACTAGTTTATTGATTAAAACATGATTTTAAGTGAGTATATAGCAAATCAATGCCCAATTAATTAATCAATCAGTCAGGAGTTCATCACTACCAAATAAAAATACAAGACACATGCTAAGCTAAAGTTACTCCTACAATTATGCTCTGCTCATCACTCAAATTAGTTTATAATGGTTTCCAGCCAGTGTGTGCCCCTCCATGGGCAGGGCCCAGTCCTTATATAGTTGCTTGTAAATGGAGATGTTTCAAGATGGAGAATCTCTGGCAAAAAGCCTCTTGCCAGTTTAAAACCTGGCTTTTCTCCTCCTCGTTTCGGCCAGGGGATTCACTTTGTTCAGAAAGGGTGGGTGATCTCCCCCGCTCCGGCCAAGGTGCAACAGACATTTAGCTAGTCCGTTGTCATGTGTATTTTCTCTGGATGTATGTTTGCAGCCCTGACTGTTTGCTCTTGAGCAACGTGCAATTCCTTTGGGAACCTTTTTCACTCTGTACACACGTATGATGTTGCAGAAAACCATAACAATAATGCAGAGTATGTCATGAGCATCCAAAAATGCCTGTGCCCAGCATACTTTGCATTAACCTATACAATTATTTTGCAAAGGTGAACAGAAAAGTTACACAGATCACATTACAAGGGTGTGATGGGGTATATCATGTCACAGACCCCTCCCACATTTGTTGCAGAAATTGGAAGGTGTGTAGCAATTGAGGAAGGAGACTACTGGAAGAGAAAGCATGGTTATTGGATTTAGGCAGTTGACTTCCATGTTGGGGAACTGCATTCTGTCCTGTCTGCCCTAGAGCTCCTGTGTGATGCTAGGCAAGTCACTTAAACCAAACTTTTCACAGGTGGCCACTGATTGCCTTCCTTATTCCCTGGATGCCTAACTTGAAACAGTGAGGGTTCTGATTTGCAGAACTGGTACAGCTACATCTGAAATCAGTGAGAGGTATGCTCTGAACAAATAAAAGTTTATGAAAATAGAAACTATCTATCTCTGAAAAATCAGGCCATGGGTATCTCAAATTGGGCAACAGTAACCAGTATACCCTTGAATTTAGTTTTTATACCCCAGTTTCCCATCTGTAAAATGGAAATAATATCATCACTTCATTTTACAGGGATGAAGCACTCAGATGCTACAGTGATGAGCAACACAGAAATATCCAGGAAGAAATTAAAAGTTCCGTATTCAGAGCAGGGTCTGAATAGGGTGCAGTGAAGGAATCATGAGGCCACACATTGAATGATAAAAGATAAAATATTGAATAACTGCTCATTAATTGATCACAGACTATCCTGAATGAAGCAGGGATCCTGAGGGGAAAAAAAGAGTTTATGATCTGTAATAAAAGACTATCACAATTAGAACTATGCAAATAACTGATATTTCAGTTTGCCAACAGTTTGGGTGTGTGTGGGTGGGTGGATAGGAAGTAGCTTGGGCTGAACTTTAAGTGATTTTTTTTTTAATTTTCAGAAACTCCAAGGAGTCAGAAAAATTTAGTTTCAAAGCAAACAAAACATTTAGCACATGCTGAAATGAAATTCATTTTGAGCATTTTGAACAAAAGCAGAAGAAATGAAGGCTAGATTCATAAAAAACCTATGAGGAGATGGTGGTGGTGTCATCCCCCTCCCCAACCCTCTCCCAGAGAACAATATCTCAGTGGTTAGAGCACTCGCCTGAGAATGGGGATAACTGGGCGCTAGTTGCTGCTCCAATGAGTATTTATGAAAAATGGAACAGCTTCAACAGGAGAGATTGGCAGAGTCTAATCCAGGATACACTACAAATTGGTGGTTAGGGTATTCACTTAGGATACAGGAGTCATAGGTTCAAGTGGATCTCCATCTACGTCTCCAAGTGGGTGCCCAATCCCTTGTGCTATTAGAATCAAGCTGGTCACTAGCACCACTGTCATGGTTATCCAAATAGCATCAAACTCCCTTAAATTCAAGGGTGTTTTTTTGATGTTTTAAAAAAAAAATCTTTCCATTTCGAGTGAAACAAGTGGCCAAAATATTCACTAATTCATAAAATATTTTCATCAACCCTAATCTGCATTTCTGGGCAAAAATATAGTGGCTGAAAATTTTCAGCCAGCTCTAATTATAATGCATATGCAGAAGTAGGATGAATTAAGGTTGCGTAACCAATTCTGGCATTTCCTAACTTTTGAGTACTTGATTTTGGAACCTTAATGTTACTGTAATATATTTTACTTTGTATTTACTTTATATAATGATACCTTCTGTGAACTTACAATAGAACAGCTCAGTGAAATGCAAAGGATTTTACATATTGATATATGCTCTCTCTCTCTTGCTCTGCTTTGTATGCACATATATTTTATGTACATACACCCCTCTATATATAATAAATATACACACATGCACATGTGTATCCATATATAAATAGAACCCTGCAGATCCATGGATATCCACTTCGGATCTGCAGGTATCTGCATCTATTCGCAAATTCATTGTTGTGAATTGGAGCTCGGATGCGGATTCTATTTTTATCTGCCCAAGGTGCATTAGCTGCTGCTGCAGCCTCTGCTGCAGCTACGGAGAGCAGTGAGATGTTAAACAGCATGGCAGGAAACAAAGGAAGCACTTCAGCCAATCCCAGCTCAGCTCTGCTTGCAGTCTGGCAGCCAATCAGAGAGAGTCACTCATGGGACCTCATCTTACCAGCTAGTCCTGCCTCTGATGCTATGAACCCCAGTGGCAAATCCCCACACTCCACCAATTAGCTAGTGATGGGAAGCTAGCTCCCATCCATTCCCCCACTGTTGGCCACCAATCAGATGACTGGCAACTGCCAGTGAACAGCTGAGTGATCTCAGTAGCTCTGGCTTCCCTAGCCCAGGCGGAATAATAGTTGTTGAGGTTGGGGCCAGGGGAGACTCTGAACTTCATGGAGCTGCCTACAACTCCCTCCTTCCCCGCCCCTCTCTCTAGCCTCAGCTCAGCAAATTTGTGGCAGCTAGACAGAGGCTCTGCTCCTATAGTCAGGGCAGGAGCTGCTGCAAGGCAGTGTGGTGCAGATGCGGATGGACATAAAACCTGGCATGGGGATCCCGGATCAGACATAGGCTAACACTGAGCGGATGTGGATCCACATTTTTGTATCCATGCAGGGCTCTCTATATAAGGTTTTTCCAGATCCTTTCTTTCTTACATAAAGAGAGATTATATGCAATCTTCTTTCCTCTCATCTAATATAATGAGAGAGAGAAAGAGAGAGAGGAGCTGAAACACATTATATTTGGATCACTTATTTTTTCCCATTTGACATTATATATCTCTTCCATATACATTAAAGAGAAAAGAAAGCAGTTGTGATTAAATCTCTCTCTCTTTCCTAGGCACACATAATTTAAAATGGTTAAAATAGTTTTGAGGGAAGAAATTATAATTTTTTCTGAATTCTAATTGTGTTTATGGACAGGGTTATAAATCCCTTTTCCTTCTCTTTTTACATACTGCATACATCTAGATGGGAGATGCTATAGCCCATGGATTAAGGACTGGGATGCAGGAAAATGGACTTCCCACCTTTGCCATGGACGTGCTGCATAATTGTGAAAAACTCTTTACTAGTTGTGCCTCAATTTACCCTTCTGTAAATTCTGCTAATGATGCTGCCTTTTTAAAATAACTTTAGGATCTACTAACATAAAAAGCTGCAACATTGTTGCAAATATATGTATGAGCTGCACAAAATGTCAGTGTGAAGCTTCACTCCATAGGTTTTGATTTGTGAATCCCCCTGCAACCTACATTATTTGGTATAGATTGGGAGATAGAGGTAGATTTACAAGTCAGGGGTACTGCTACTGGCTTATGCTGTGACTTTAGACAACTCATGTAACTTCTCAGTACTTCAGTTTCTTCCTCTGTGAAATTAGGATAATAATGCTAACTGCATCACAGGAGCTAATAGAGAGTGAATAACTTTATGCAGCAGATATTTAGAGATGTTTCTGTACTACAGTGCTGGGGAGTATCTGGATATCTAGAATATTAGTACTGTATCTTGAAAATGTAAAGTGCTCTGGAATCTAAGTGCGAGGCAATATAGTATGAAAACCGCAGACTAGCTAAGTAAAAAGACCCTACAGATACAAAGTAAACACAAAGGACCTGATTCTTACCTCATTTATACCTACTTGATAAGATGGTAACTCAGTTGATTGAACTGGAGTCGCTTCCAATTTACACAGGTGTAAGTGAGAGGAGAATCTTTACAAATTCAAATAGTCAGCAACCATTGCAGTGAAGAAACCATATAATTAGTTTCTCTTCAGAACAGCAATAACTGAGTCATATTTGTGTTACCATAATTAATATTGGAATTAAACAATGCATTTGTGTCATGTGTATTGCCTGAGAAAAACTAAGTACTGTCTCAATCTTTTTTTTATTGCAAGTTATGCAAGTTCATTGTTCTCAGGTTATTTCAGGTAATTAATGCTCCAACATAAAAGCAAAATAAAAATCCTCCATCCTCAAAATAAATATTAGCTATAATATATTTAGAAAGTCTCTCATGAGTCACACACAGGTATCCTTCTCATCTGTCTTCAGTAAAACATCTAGCAAAGATACAGCATTCCCTAAGAAATGTCATGATGTAATGATAGCAACATCAGGAACAAAAAATCCAAAACCTAATTTTGACTGTAATCCCCACAGAAAGATTTCCTTCATCTGCAGAACATTATCTAGCACCAGAGTGGGTCAAATGATAGACTGTGTGTTTTATCATCCTTAAAATAAGAAAGTTGGCAGAAAACTTAAGCTGCGATAATTTACTTCTACCACATACATCATAGATCATTCAGATCTTACTTCACCTGTTTCTCACAGAAGATGGAGAGATTTTCAGGACACATTGTATAGGTTATTCTTTTCTTTAGAAGTTTGAAGTAAAATTGCAGTCATATGATTTAAAATAAGGATAGTGTCTCACATAATCCTAAAATATAGTGATGGAAACACACTACTCCAGTCAGTCACCAGCCAATCTCTCTGGAGGTGCAACACTGTTCCTTACAATGGGTATTTTGTCCTGCATCAAATGCCAGGGATCCACCCACACACCCACTGTATTTGGAATCTAGTCCACAGTCTAATAGATCTCATAGACAGTTTAAGTTTTCACTTTTAAATACAATCCCATTACTCCCAGTTCAGCCCTTTCACAAAGCTCTAAAAAAGTTCTCCCCACTTTAAGGTTCATACACTTCAAGGATTTGTAAGGTGTTACTTTTGAAAATTAATTCAAGTTGGAGATGACTAATGTGGAATATAACCTTTCATGGAGCTTGGTATCCAGTTCTTTACTAACACCCAAATATATTAGGCCAGAACCTCAGGTGCAAATTGACATTGCTCTGTTGAAGGCAACAACGCTACCTTAATTGAAACCAGCTGAGGATCTGGTCCTGAATCCTCAAAGGGCTTATTTTCATTGTCTTAAATGCCTATTAGCAGTTAGTACTTTTCTTTAAAAAAAAAAAAAGGAACTCCCAATGTATTTGAAATTAAAGCAAATAAAACCACTTTGAGTTTGGTGTCAGACCTCTCTTTACAGTGAACTCTATATATGTACAAGTACACTACAGTTCCCTAGCAAATAAGGAAGCATTAGCAACAACATTAAATATCTCTGAGCTGTTTAAACAGAATACAGAAAGGTAAGCAAATCTACCACACACCCATTTATAGGAAAGTGTTAGGATAAACATAAATATACTCTGTATGTTTTTTATACATTATTCAGTCTCTGCCTCCTATTATCCTAGGGCAAGACTCACAGTGATGGATAGGTTTTTCCATGTCATTTTTAATGAAAAAATAAACTATCTAGATTTAGTTTAAATTTGTTAATGCTCCCTTTAGATATAAAGGGTATTGCAACGCCAGCTTTAAGATATTACAGATATACTTCTCTGACAAAATCCTCGGCTGTATATAGTGGCGGAGCTCGACTGATGTCAATGGAGCTGCACCAGTTTACACTAGTGGGAAGTCTAACCCAATTTCAATTTGTGAGTGTGTGTTCCTTCAGTACAGGGAACTTGCTATGCCTACTGGGTGCTATTCATTTGGATTGTGACAGAGTTTAGGGGCTTGAATCTAGGCTGCTTCCTTTTGTGCTAGGCATTCTACAAATGCATAGCAAGATGCAGTTCCACCTGTGAAGAGCTTAGTCTGACTGGTGGCTTTCAAAGAGGGCAGCAGGAGTCCATGCTCCCAGGCACGGGTGGGGGCATTGGGCAGGCCCTCACCAAACCCTGTGTGGGTTACTGCTGCTATGCTGCCTGACAGTCTCTCAGAGCTGAGCTGTGCATGAGGGAGTATCCACCTGAGCAGGAGGAGGGGAGGGGAGGGGAGGCAGCAGGGGACAGGGGCTAACCTGGATTTCCTGGAACCAGCTGCCTGGGAAGGGAAGAGAACTGCCTCCCAGGCTCCTGCTGCAGGGGATGAGGCTGAAAAGCTGACTCCAGCCCTGAAGGACTTGGGGAGGGGAAGGCTGGGAGCTGCGACAGCACCCCCTTTGCCCTCCTGGAGCTGCACATAGGGGACCCAGCCCAGCTGCAGCTAGGGCTTCCCTGACCTACCTGGCTGGGATGGGGGCTTTCCTTCAGCTTTGCAATGTAGTAAGTAAGGGAGGGTGGGAGCTGTGGGGACTTCTGGGGTTGTGGGGATTGGCTCCAGGTTGGATGGAACCTGCTCTAGTGGGGGCTGCCCTCAAGTCCCCTGCTGCAGGGGCTGAGCCTGAGAAAGCTGCCTCTAGCCCTGAAGAAGCTGGAGAGGAGGGTTGGGGCTGGGGGCTGCGACCAGTCTCCCCCTTCCCTACCTGCCCTGCTACTACTTGTGGTATGCAATGGGAATGGCTGCTGCCGCCCAGCAGGGATAATAGCAGTGCAGCCTCTGTTTCTTCAAGCCCCACAGTCCTCTGTTACATCCTCCTAAACGCCCCCCATCCCCCTGCCTGCTCTCCACTGGCCCTGAAAAGCTGTGCAGTGAGCACTCAACATGAGGCTTGTGAACATCTCAGTATGGGGCCAGCATCCTCCTGAAAGTCCCATAGAACTGCCCCCATCCTCCAAACTCATCATACCCCTCTCTAGGGGATCAGATGCCCCTTTGGCAAGACCAAGTTAATGTTGATTCCAGATTTTGAAATCACATCTGATGGGGATACTGGGCTGGGCAGGTGGAGGCTGCTCTGTGGTGATCAAGGTACTGGGCTGTGGGGATGGAGCAGCAAGTAAGTGGGGGGGAGGGATGTCCAGCTTGGCCCTTCTCAGGAGTGGGGAACACAGGTCAATGTTCCCCACCCCACATTGTGAAAAGCCGTTCAGGTGGGTGATGCTGCCCCATCAGACAGGCTGCAGGAGGAGAGGCATTTGCTCTAACCAAACCTCCATCCCTGCCCCTCCCACTCCATAGATACAGACTCCCCGTCTCCAGGGCAGCTGAAGATTGCTGCCGGGATGCATCCTGTCCTGTGTGGGTTTGAGGGGGCACAAATGTAGACTTGGCACCTGCTTCGTATGCTACTGAATCTAACTAGAAAAGACAGACAAAACATAGGTGGGGAAACAGAGGCACAGAGAGAAGAAATGCCTTGACCAAGATCACAGAGGGTGGCAGTGGCAGATCCAAAATAGAATCCAGGTAGAGAGGGGTAAGTGTTTCTTGATAGCTAGTCAACAAATGATATGATTTTCCCCTTGTTTTGTGAAAAAAGATGTCGTTTGATTTAGTTAACAAATTTCAGAATTTGATGTTTTCAGCCCACTCTTCTCCTAAATCCTAGTTCCTATTCACTAGACCACACTCTCTCTCTAAGTGGCTTAGGACAGTAGAACTCCTTATAATGTACATAATGTTTTATCTAGGTATAATTTAAATGAAATTAAAGCTATCTTGAATGACCCTATCACTATAACAGGTTTTTATGTTTGTCATAAATTTTTAACATGTAAGAAAATGAATCAAAATGCATCTCCCTTATGGTCGGTCATTAAATAATAACTCTAGATCACCTAACATGCTTCGTTAACCTATTTTAGAACTTTGGGAGTAAAAGAGATGTAATTAGATTGACGGATATTTTTGATAAGGGAATAGTAATGTCTTTTTCAATGATAATGCAGAAGGATGAAATTCCATCTAGTCATTTCTGCCAATTTTTATTACTCAGGTGTTATGTGAATGCAGTTTTGGGAAATGAACTGGGAGAGAATCAGTTGAATAATTTGGAAAGTAGCATGATTAACAGTCGAACAGGATCTAAAAGCTTCGCTGATGTATATAGGCACAAATGCTCTTCTCTGCTAGTATAGAGGAAAATGCAGCACCAGCAAAAGGGAAGTGGGGAAAGGAAGATTATAGGGGAGTGCTGACTCTACAGTTCTGCTCTTCCTTTACCCCAACAAATCTTGTCTTGTAGTTCCTTTACAGGAATATTCTTTGAGAGGATGAGGCTTAAGAGGCGGTCACTTGCATTTGGTTGGTTGGCCATTATGTTTTGCAGGAAAGTCTGGTGAAAGTTGTGTCATTAATAACCTGCATGGTTTCCACCTCAGTATAGGTCCCTCGTTTGGGAGTATGGATTCTAGGGAATAAGCATTTTCTTGTGGTTAAGGCAGTGGATGGGAACTCAGGAGATCTGGGTTAAATCCAGACTCTGCCTGTGTGACCTTGGGCATGTTGCTAAAGCTAGGATTTCCAAAAGACCCAAAGGAATTAGGTGCCCAGTTCTAGCTGAGCGTCTATAGTATATAAGGGTGCGTCTACACTTACAAATCAAGTTGACTTAAACCTGCTTAAATTGACTTAATTTAATCTGCGTCTACACTACAATTTCCTTAAGTCAACTTAAGCTGCTGCTTAAGTCGACATAAGGAAATTTAAAGTCGACTTTATTGACTAAATCGACTTTACTAAGTCTACTTAGCCAGTGTGGACAAAGATTAACCTTAAATTGACTTTAAGTTGACTTAAAGGGCCCCAGGGCTCCCCCACTGATCTCCCTGCCAGGGTGGCTGGTACAGCTAGAGCCTGGTGTACCCACCCACAGGGAAGGACACAGCCCTGCCCGCCCCGCTCCTATGCCCTGCCACTGTCCCTGTCCTGCTCAGCCCCCATTGTACCCAGGTACAATGGGGCAAATGCTGAGCCCCCTGGCACTTTGGAAGGGGTGCTCCCCCTGCCACCATGGACCAGTCACAGGTCTACCTAGCCCCTAGAAGTCGACTTAGGCATCCAGTGTGTAAGCTCTAAGGCGATTTGGCAAGGTACCCTTGAAGTCGACTTAATTTTATAGTGTAGACATGCTAAGTCAACTTAACAAAGTCGATTTCTTTGGCCAAGTGTAGACATACCCTAAGTGCCTATTTCCTAATGGAAATCCTGTTCGGAAATCCCTGCCTCAATCTCTCTGTGCCTCAGCTACCCTGTCTGTGAAATGGGAACAATATTTCCCTATTTTAAGGTGTGTGGCAAAGTGAAATTCATTCATTTTAGTGAGATGCTCAGGCACTAGTATAAATGTGCATCATATTAGTACACAGAGAGATAGACCTATTATGCTATATTGACTGGAAAAAAACATGAGGCAGCTCAGAGGCACAGATCCTTTATGCAGATAGACCTGGACTTCAGGGACTCCTGGGTTTTAAAGTTCAAATCTATTGCTCATTCCCAACAGAAAAATGGCAAGGAAGGTCTCTGGGCTTGCTTCTGTGTTACCATAGTCTACACAGGGCAGGTGTAAAATGCTTCTCTTCTGAGTCAGTAGCATTTGCACAAGTGTAAAAGTGCCTGTAGATAGGTGACAGCATGTGACCCACTCGATGGTCACCTCCTAGTGATGGAACTGGGGAATTACTCAAACGGAGTCCCCCCTTCTAACCCCTCCCCACCCAGTAGCCTGTGCTCTGCCTTTTGAGTTTCTAGTCCAGATCTCAGCCCTCTGGCCACGTCCTCCTCGGTGTCCCCCTCCCCTCCACCTTTTGGAGTAATGTCTAGTGTAATCTGATCCATTTTGCCTCAGTGGTTACCACTAGTCTGATCACCATTCCTTAGCAGTCTGGAGGAGGTGGGAGGGACCCAGGCTCACCCACTCCTCCGGGCCCCAGCCTAGGGACAGTATGCACCCTGCCTGAGCACTGTCTCAAGCCCTACTCCAGTTAAGCATGCTGTCTATTAGGTCCCCAGGTCATATCCATCCCTCCTCAGGTACATTTCATCCTTGTATCAGGGTCTACATTCCACCTGAACCCTGGCAGTCTGTGGTGAGCTGTCCCTGGTCCTACCTCCTGCAGCCAGGGTCCCAGAACACCATTCCTCTCCACAGGCCAGAGGAAGACTGTCCTGACCTGTGCCCGCAGCCCCTACACATATAGGCTCCTAAGCCTTGATTGGCCCCCCAACCACCAGCTCTGATTGGCTGCCCCTCTCCCAGAGCTTTTAACCCCTTCCCTTTTGAAGCAGGGAAACTACCCTGATACAGTGCTTTTAGTGAAAACCAATGGAGGATCAGGCCAGTTGCATGCACATGCCGAGTTTCCAGTATTTACACAGGAATAACCAGGGCAGGTGATAGCATGGCCTAGAGTTTTTTAATTGGTAGTGAAGAGTATGGAAATAGCCCAACAGAGAGGTGGAATGCAGTAGTAGATACAGAGAGCTCAAATTCTCCTCTCACACCAGTTTCACTCTGGTTTGACTCTACGATGGAGTGGTGGACCAGGTCTAAATTATTTGGGCTTTTATATACAAACAGATTAAGCTTGCAAAAATAAAGCACTTCATGTAGGGTGATGTACTGTTTTCTGCACAGATTTTATTATACAGAATGTCACCTAAAATAAACGAATATGATGATTCTGATGCAGAAGTGTATGTGAAAGGGTGGGATTTTCAAAAATCACTCAGTGATGGCCTGACCGCAATCCCTCTTGGAATGAGCAGGTTTCAGGGTAGGGAAAAGCTGCTGTGACCAACTGCCTATCCTGATTATGCATATTGAGGCTGGCGTCCAGCAGAAGCTGAAAACAGCCATAGCTTTTATCAGCTTGTCAGCAGGACAAGTCTGGCACCAAGCCCTATGATACCATCTGGAACAAGGCCCTACCGCTGAAGCTATCAAGCCTGCTTCAATGAGACCAGACATTGCAACTCATTAGGTCGGTGTTTCTAGACAGCACATTCTATGTTCCTCTTGGAAGTCAGGTTAGCAAAAAAAGTGGAGCTTGTACAATGGCCTCCCACAGCGAGCAGGATTAGCCCCATCCCTTTTAAAACCTAGATATAAGTGATGTGCCCAAAACAATGTGCCTCACATTCATTTATGCTGACAAGATGGCACTGAAGACACAGTTCACAGCATTCAAAGAAGCAGAAGATGCCCTTTAGGCTGATTTGAAGAGGATGGATAACATTATTCAGTACTGGTGGCTCAAACCCAAGCCATCAAAAACTATGTCATCAGGTTCCCTTCTCAGCAGTTCTGAAGCTAAAAGATTGCGAAACATAAACTTCTGCAGCAAGGCATATGCCCCCCATCCTATCCCCCCTGCCTGCTACCTAGGAGTCACCTTAATGACAGCCTTACCTATCAACAACACCTGAAGCAGGTGAGCCATAAAATGAAGAGTAGCGGGGGTTATGTTGCTTGAATGCCACAAAAGGCAATGCAGGTTTTAGTTTATACCACAGCTGAGTACTGAACACTTGTTGGGGAAGAAGTTTGCACACAGATCTTGTTAATATGGTAAAGAGACAGCAAATGTGAAAAATCAGGGCGCGAAGTGGATGGTAAAAGGCTTTTATATAAGAAACGCCCTTGAATATTGGGTCGATCCCTATAAAATCAGAATATCTGGTCATGCTACTCGGCAACAACCGGCTAAATACAGCTATGACACTTGTAACTGGAACTCTGAAGTCCATCCCACAACGTTGACTTCCAATCCTTACAAACATTCTTCCTCCATTTGGTGAGGGGTGGCTCTGTTGTTTGAGTACAATAAAACTCTATCTAACCAAACATTCCCGCTCCATGGCAACCTTGTTCACCCACCTCATACTTGCCTTAAGTCCTGCTGACCATGCTGGGCAACTGGAAAAGTTTTTCTCTCATCCAACTGCAACCCATAAGACACCTGGTGGATGCAGTGGGCAGGCTATGACATAAACAAAAACCACCTCATAAACGGCAGGCCATGATGTAAACAACCATCATTTCATAGAGGATTCCATCATTGAACTGTCTAGTTCCCTGCTCCATTGAAGACACTGGAAGATCAATCATCATATTAGGACATTAAATGGAAGATGCACATACTTGATGCACAAATGGAGAATCAATGATTTGCCATAGAACATATAACCCATTGAACATACTGTGTTACTTTTCAATTTGAGGAGACATAGCAAAGGTTCACTTTGCATCTCCTGAAGCCATCGGATAGATTTCAGATCTTTTTATAACTTGTAAGGGTTGCTATTTCTATATGAAAGAAGATGACGACCAATGACTTCTTTGGGAGTAGACTTAGGCTAACACATAGTGCTTCTGAAAAATCACACTGGTAATGCAAAACAGACTGGATTAAGTGGGTACATTTTTCAAAAATGTCTAATGGTCAAGGCTTGATTATTAAAGGTATTTAAGCACCTGAAGATGCAAATAGGCACCTTGTGGGAGTCTTAAAAGCACCTAAAGGCATGTCCACACAGAGCAACAATGTCCACTATGGGAATAAAACAAACAAGGAGGCTGGTGGCACTTATAAAGACTAACAAATTTATTTATTGCATGAACTTTCATGAGAGAAAATCCTACTTTGTCAGACGCTTGAAGATGGGACACTTACAGAATGGGAGGAAAATAAATGTAAGGCAGTGTAAATCATAGGATCAAGTCAAACTGTTACAGCAAATCAAAGCATTTGTTTGGATTCAAACAGTGGCGTACAGCAATTAGCAGGGAGATAGAGGTAATTTTGCTTTCCTGCAATACGATGGTTCAAAACCAAGTTTTCAAGTGTTCAAACTAAAATTCGAGAGTATTCTATTAAGTTTCTCTAGAACCACATTGTTTTAATCCTTAAATTCTATTGTTCTTTCCATAAGAGGATAGTAAGGAGGCGTGTCTTCCAAATTCAAGGTGAAAGTCAGAACAGAGTTCTTCTTAAAAAATTCCCCCAAAAGATGATGAATCTAGTTTGGGGGCACCAGTATGCATCAGACATGTTGGCATTTTATGACGGTGTTGAACCACTTTCAAGCTGAAAAAAAAAGGATTTTCTGCAGAGATAAGCATAGTAAAGGTGAATACTAAGAGTAATTACAAAGTTTTTTTTAAAAAAAAAATTCCTTAAGTCATTCTACAGTGTTATTTTATATGTTGACTCTTCTTCAAAGCCTGTAGATTTTATTTTGTGTTTTGTTTCTTACAGTTGTGAACTCATCCCACTTAGAGATAGTCCAGGTTATGAATCTGCCTACAAGAGTAAGTGCCCTGCAGCGAGGAGGCAGTGGTACTGTCCGCAGCCTGGGGAGGGAGGAAATAGAAGGGTGGCTGCCTGCTGGCTGATCTCCTTCTCCCCTCACCTACTACTTCTCCTTCCCTCTTGTTGCACTCCCAGTTCTGCTTCCTGCTCTGCAGACTGCTGGCTGAGATGAGTTAGGGGAGGAGGCAGAGACAATATGAAACTCCAGCTGTAGGCTGCAGCTGTAGGAGGTGGGAGGAAGAGAAGCAGGGTCAGCCTTCCTGCTGCTTCCTCCATTCCCAGGCTGCAGTGACACATAGGGTGCATCTACATTTACAAATTAAGTAGGCTTAAGCCAACTTAAACTACTCTGCGTCCGTACTGGGCTTTCCTTAAGTCAACTTCAGCATTTCCTTAAGTCGACTTAAGGAAAAAGTTAAGTTGACCTAATAACGCCTCGTTTTAGGTCAACTTAACGCTTAAGTTGACCTTATTAAGCTGACTTAAGCCAGTGTAGAAGCAGAGTAGCCCTAAGTCGTCCTCCATGGCCTCCAGACCTCCCTCCTGGTATTCCAGGCACAGGAAGAGCCTGCCCTGGCCAACCACAGAGCAGGACACAGCTCTGCCCAACCTGCTCCTCAGAACTGCCCAGGCCTGCCTCTGCAACCATGGCAGAGCAGAGCAGCCAGCGCTGCAAGCGGGCCCCATCCTGGAGCCACCAGGAAATCCTGGACCTACTGGCCATTTGGGGGGATGTGACAGTGAACTCCCACCGCAACTGGGAGGTATATGCCTCCATCCCCCAGGCCCTGGCTGACAAGGGCCACACCTGGGACAACCAGCAGGTCTGGGTGAAAATAAAGGACCTTCGACAGGGCTACTAAAAGACCCAAGAGGAGACACTCCAGACAGGGGCAGGCCCCACCACCAGCTGCCGGTTCCACTACCAGCAGCTGGATGCCTTTCTGGGGCAGGAAAACAACAGCCTCCTAGGACAGATGTTCGACTCTGCTGAGACACCCTCCCTCGATGACGACCAGGAGGAGGGCTCAGTGGATGAGACTTTGGTCCTGGGGGAAGGGGAGGCCAGCCAGCAACAGGGCACCCCACCAGCCCCAGAGCCTGCCGCCAGCCCGGAGCTCATCCCTGCCCTGAAGGTAGACACTGCCACTGAGGAGGAGGAGCAGGTTCCCCCCACTGAAGATGACCCTGGCAAGGGGACAGTGCACCAGACACCTGCTGCACCTGCTGGTGAGTGCTCCCTCCCTCTCTCCCTCCCTCCCTGCTGGCAGGGCTGTGCGTGCCTGTGGGACAGGGACTGTAGGAGGACGTGACCCAGGGACAGACAGGGTTGAGGTCGGGGGCCGCGGAGGGCCTCCCACAGGGGCAGAGGGGCTGAGGGTTG
The DNA here is from genome assembly GCA_007922175.1 of Pelusios castaneus. Classification (NCBI taxonomy): domain Eukaryota; kingdom Metazoa; phylum Chordata; order Testudines; family Pelomedusidae; genus Pelusios; species Pelusios castaneus. The sequence continues at coordinate 6,744,169 of ML685799.1, read as the reverse complement.
GGAGGGGGAGGGGTAGTGAGATGGGGTGGGGACTGTAGGTGGGAGCACCAAGGCCAGACTGCATGTACCTGACACCACTGGCATGTGGCCTCAGGAGAGACTGCTCGAGTGAATGCTCAACCTTATGGAGCAGCAGACCCAGTCCCTGGAGCACCTGGAGGAATGCCTGTTCCTGCAGGGCCCCACCCTGCACCCCAGAAGCAGCTCCCTTTGCTGGTGGGCCAGTACACAGGGTGGACATCTGCAGGCCCAGGACCCGCCTTCTGGAGGCCACTAGCATGGGCCATTCCACCCAAACCCCTCTTTCCGCTGACCCTCTTCACTCCCCCCAAACCACCTATCTCCCACCAACCCCCACAGCTTCTAACCCCCAGTTCCCCCATCTGAATAAAAACCCTGTACACCATTATACATTCTGTCGTGGATTTTATTGGTGTGGGGACAGAGGGGAGAGGGGTGTGTGGGGGCAGGGGGGCAGGCATGGGTGGGTGGTGGAGGTGACAGGGCCTGATAGCAGGCCCACCTCTCAGTGTTCCTCTCTGAGAAAGTGGGCCCTCAGGGTGTCCTGGATGAACTGTGCTTGATGATGGACCTGCTGAGTCTGGGGCAGGGTGTTGTCGGGCTGCTCATACTGTGCGATGAGTGCCTCGGCCTCCCAGGTGTGGGGGACCCTTTTCCCCTGCAGGTTGCAGAGGTTGTGCAGGCAACAGCATGCACTGATAACCTCTGGGAGGTTGCTCTCACCGAGCTGCAGGTGGATCAGGAGGGCCCTCCAGCGAGTCTTCAGACGTCCAAAGGCACACTCGAGGACACTGCAGCACTGGTTGAGCCTCTGATTGAAGAGGTCCCTGCTGGCATCCATGCAGTCCATGTATGGCTTCATAAGCCAGGGGAACAAGGGGTAGGTAGCATCCCCGAGGATCAAGTCCCCAAGTCCCCAATGGTGATGGTGTGGTCAGGGAAGAAGGTGCCCACCTGCATGCGACTGTACAGGGCGGAGTTGCGCAGGATCCATGCATCGTATGTCTTCCTTGGCCAGCCCACATAGTTGTTCTGGAAGATCACGTGGTGGTCCACAAGGGCCTGCAGGACCATGGAGTAGTACGCCTTCCAGTTGACATAGTCCTTGGCGCAGTGTTCTGGGGCTCGGATGGGTATGCGGGTGGCATCCACAATGCACCCATAGTTCGGGAAGGTGAGTCCGTCGAGGAGGTTGTGCAGGTTGCCTGGGGTGATGAGGCGGGCTAGCAGGACCTGTTTGATTGCCCTGCACACATGCATGATTGCGGGCCCCATAGTGGCCTTCCCGATGCCGAACTGCTGGACCACAGGGTGGTAGGAATCTGGGGTTACCAGCTTCCATAAGGCAATGGCCACTCGCTTGCCTACAGGCAAGGCGGGTCGAAGTTGGGTATCCATGCGCTGAAGAACGGGGCTGAGCTCGCAGACCAGCTCGAGGAAAGTCTGCTTGCTCATCCTGAGGTTCTGCAGCCGATGGTTGTCATCCTAGGTGGTCAGGACGATCCACTCCCACCAGTTGCTGCTGAATGCACATGTCCAGAGGCTACAAGGCACGGATCGCACTTCTGTGAGTGCGGCAGCTTGCTGGGGCAGCAAGGTGGGGGGCAGGCTGTTGTCTGCCTCCACGCTGGCAGGTTGCCAGCGAAGCCTGCTCCACAGCATAAGAAGCCTTACCAATAGCTGGCAGGTGTCGTGCAGCTGCCTGACAAATTGCTGGAGAAGAGTCCAGTCCCTGACCTGCTCAGCCTCCATGTTGCCAGGCACAATGGGGAAGATGCTGAGCTCATTTCCTCTTTTAAAGGAGTGGCCAGGGGAGGGGGGCACTTCTCAGGTGCCTCATACGATGCTTCCAACAATGCACCACTCCTAGGTTGTCCTAGCCCCTGCCAGTTGACTTAAGAGTCTAGTGTAGATGCTCTAGGTCAACTTAACAAGGTCAACTTAACCTAAATAGACAGTGTAGACGTGCTAAGTTGACTTAACAAGGGTGATTTAAAGTCGACTTAATTTAACAAGTGTAGACATAGCCACAGAGATTTGTGGGCGGTGAGCCATGCCCCTGCTTCCCTGCCCTTGGCTAATGCACGCTTCTACTCCGTATACATCCTTCCTTCCAGGACCAGCCCCAGGGTTTTTGGGCCATAAGTGACCTTTTGGGCCTTTGGTGCCCCCCCCAACCACATTCAATATAGAGAAAAATGATGATATATTTTTAAAATAGAGGAAAAAAATCACTTCCATCTAATTTGGCTACCCTTAAAACCTAGCGCACTAGGTGACTGCCTAGTTCATGTATATGGTTGGGCTGGCCCTGCTTCCTTCATAGGGGTATTGTAAGAAAAAAAAACATTAATGTTTGTGAGGCACTTTAGCTAGAATAGTGCTGGTGGGATATAAATACCTAGAAAGACTGTACTATATTATCACCTTTTTACAAATATTAAAACATAGAGTTGGTTTAGTTTGATTTAACTAGAGTGTTACCTTACTAACTCGACTTCCAAGGGGGTACCTGTGTTATTCTAGGTCAGCAAAACAAACAAGGAATCCTGTGGCACTTTTAAAGACTAACAAATGTATTTATCACATGAGCTTTCATGGGAGAAAATCTCACTTCGTCAGATGCTTTGAAGATGGGGAAGTATCTGACAAAGTAGGATTTTGTCCCACGAAAGCTTATGTGATAAATAAATTTGTTAGTCTTTAAAAGTACCACACAATGAGTTAGTAAGGAGTCCTGTATGTGGGTGGGATAGTACAGTGGTAGAGGAAAAATTTTCAGCCTCCTGCCACGATCATCTGATACAGATGAAGAGGGAAAAATCCATCTGGCCCCTGCTTCATAATAACTTTGATGCTGGAGAAGGGATTTGTTGAAAATACCCAATTAAAGATAGCAGAAAAGGGCAATGAATAAATTACTCCTGTAGTTTATGAAGTAATAAATTATAATTATAATTAGCAGGCCCCAACTGGGAAGCTCTTTATTGTATAATTTTCTAGTTTCAACAGAGACTTCCTCTAGGTCGCTTCAGCTTTTTAGTTACTATTGCTACTTTAGCTTTAAATTCTGCTTTGTCTGCTTCTGTAAGGATGGCTGGGACTTGAATTCAGACCTGCCAAGCAACCAAGATCCATCCTGCCACCCAGGACTGCCTTAGCTTGTTGGCTCCCTGGGACCACTAGTCTGTGGAAATTGAATGTCATGGCAAGTTCCACTTTGACTGGCTCCTTGGCTATGTCTACACCAGAAAAAGTTAAGTCGACTTTGTTAAGTCGACTTAATAAGGTCGACTTAAAGCTGACCTTATTAAGTCGACTTAACAAAGTGGACTAAGTCAACTTAAAGTTAAGTCGACTTAGTCCACTTTGTTAAATCAACCTAACCATCCTTAAGTCTACTTAAGGAGTCACCTTAAGGCTTAAGTCAACCTAATGGGCAGTTCTTATTAGGTCGACTTAAGCTTTCATCAAGTTGACTTAAGGAATTTCTTAAGTCGACATAATGAAAGCCCAGTGTGGACATGGAGTAATTTAGTTGACCTAAATTGCAAGTGTAGACATACCCCTTGATCCTAGATAAGTCCACCGGGCATACCTGGAAGTGTTGAGGCAATAATGAGGGTCCCTAGCTAGCTGTCTGTCTATCATGACCACCCTGCTTCTCCATTTCTGAACTTGTGGTGCTGCTCTGACTTGGATTCTAACCCTTGAAACCCAACACCCACCCAAGTGCAGAGGGAGAGGTGGGCACTGTGTTAAGTGCTGGGAGAGGGGGCAGCAGAGCCAATCCTGCATTGCATCCCCCCCCACAAGTTTCCACTCCATCCCTCCTCAGATACAGACCCCCTGCCAGACAGCACCAGGACACCTTTTGCCCTGCACAAGGGGCATGAAGTGGGTGGAATGAAAATGTAGGCTTGGGCCCCAGGCATCAGAGACCCTCGGTACATCACTGGCTACCTGGTTCCAAGCCAGGGCTGTACCCTGGCTCCAGGCTTTGAGCTGGAGAAAAGGTAAATGCCATCAGGCTGAGAGCCCAGCTTGTGAGGCACAGGAGGCTGCTGATGGGCTGGGACCCAGGATGCAGGCAATCCACAGGCAGCTGCTGACCAGCTTCAAGCCTGGCTCGCAGGGCTGGGAAGCTGCTGCTGGGCTCCCAGCCAGGGAATGGGAAGCTGCTGCCCATTTCCCAGCTAGGAGTTGGGACCAGGTGGGACATGGCAGCTGCTGCCTGACTTCCCAGGACTTGGGTGGCTGCTGCCTACTTTTGCCCTACTCTAGAGCAGTGGGGAGCAATGGGTTCCTGCTGGAGTCAGAGGGAGATGAGCACTGATCTTCTATCACCCTGGCTCCAGAAGAGAGCCATTGACTAGCAACCCAGGTGGAATACAGGGTTATAAAATCATATTTGTGGCCCTCGAGCCAAAAAGGTTGGGAACCACTAGTGTAGCTTATACTAGCTCCTTCTGACGTGCCAGCCTGCTCCACCAGTCTTTTTTGAGGGTGGGAATTAGGGGGTAGAAAGGCAGAAGAGAACCAGGGCAGAGAAATGGAGATACCCCAAAACCCCAGATGACCTAGTTCGGTCTCAGTTTTCTGTCAAATGATTCCAAAGGGATAGCCGTGTTAATCTATTGCACAGAAACAAACAGAGTCCTGTGGCACTTTTAAGGACTAACAGATGGTGTTAGCTACAGAATGACTGGGATGTCGTGAGGATAAAAATAAATAAATAAATATATTAAATAAAAAGCTAATTCCGGAAAATCAGTTGTTAAAAAATGACACCTTCTTACTGAAAAAAATCCAGCCCTGCTAGCTGGGGGCATTCAAGAATCATGAGTTCAAGCAGAGAAGTGTAAAAAAATTAACAAGATTTAGACAATGATAGAACTTTTGGATTCCTTTTATTTGCATTTTGAGCATCTTTTTCAAGCTATTCTCCTCCTAGAAACTTACTTTAAAAACCCCAGAAAACTTATGCTGCAAGTTTACCGTGACTTCAGGAGCCGAGGCTTTAAGAAAGATACCAAATATTCCAAAATTTCTGCTAAAACTGAGAAAGTTGCCACCACTGACAGACTGGCTAAGTATATTCCAAGCCCTTTCAGCTTACTTTATTGACTTTTGTATCTGTCTTTAATAAAAATTGGAAGTGCTCAGCATCCATCATGAGGCCCTCAGTACTTTGCAAGATAGAGACCCAAATAATTTATTTTACTATTATTTACTTCTGATGTCAGTGAAGAAGCAAGATAGGAAAATGAGCTGGATCTAGTCTGGCGTGGTCATCACCAACAAGCTTAATTAAAATCCATTTGCTGAACTTTCATTGTCCTTAGGGAAAATCTGTAGAGAGTCAGAAACTCCAAATGGTAGGAGTAGATGCAGAAAGAGCCAACGTAGGAACTTTCTGAGAGGAAGAACTTTCTACAATGTTGGCAGGAATTTTGTCACCTTGTACTGACTGGCTGTTTGTTTCAACAATCTGCCTCTTCCTTCCTCGCAGTCTCTTCACCTCAGCTTCCTTCTACATCTGCATCTCTTATCTGATTCCCCTTCACAATCCTTCCCTTTAATGACCCCCTGCTTTCATTTTTGTTTCCATGTAGCTGATTCTCCTCCTAACTAAGCCTCCAATAAAATAAAATAAAATGTGGCCCTAACACGATGTTGCTCCTGTCACATTGTTCATGGTGTTTGTGTGTTATGTATCTTTCCGCATCCGGTGTCTCTCCACTTAAATGGTAAACTTTTCAGAGCAGAGAGTATATCATTCTATAGTGCTTAGCACAATGGAGTACCTATTTTTGAGTTGTCTTTGTGCTTTACCATAATAAACAAATTATAATAATGGTGAGCCAGAAAGAACACAACTTGACTTACAGTTCATGAATTAGTTTGTAGGTCTGGCATCTCTATTAACAAAAGCAAATTTAATATGATAATTGTTGATTGGCAATAAAATGGAGCCTAGTATGCCATTGGTACTAGAATTGATTGGGAATTTTTCATCTAAATGTGTTTTCACCAGAAAATGTTGATTCATCTAAACTGAACCTGTTTGCTGGGAAGGGTTTTTTTTTTTTTCTTTTTCACAAGTTTCCCATGGGGGGGAAAAAGTGTTTCCAAATTTCTAAAATGTTCTCTTTGGACGTATTAAATATGAAAATACTTATTTTAAAATTTAATTCATAGTAAAATAATGTACAGTCAAAAATTAAAACAAAACATTTAAAAATATCTCTATTGACCCAATCTGAAAATGCTTTTCGATTTTTGGTTCATGAAAGTTTTCATGATTTTGACTTTTTATCTCAATTCTAGAAGGGAACTTTTTTGAAATCTTGAAAGTTCCCACAGAATAGCAAACTGGTTCCTGCTCAGAGCTAATTGTTACAGAATCACTCTTCAGAATAGAAGCACACATTGATTCATTAGTTTGTAAAGCACCATAAGATGAGTAGTTAAATGGTGCTAAACTAAATGGATAGTATTATTTTATTGGCTTAATTATCATTAATTTTGAAATTCCTGGTTCTTCTGTGTTTAAGAGAGAGCCATAACTCTTCTTTCAACATACTTTTTGGTGATTAGTAATTAGCATAATCTTCATTTCTATATATCACTTTACTATACATGGATCTGAATATAATTACTTCATTTTATGCTTTGAAGTAAATTGCACCTATCTTTATATAATATTTTGAATGTTAAAAAAAGAGATCAAGAGACAGTGGCTGTACTTTAACTTTTGCGTCTATTATCCACTTAAACCTGTTCATGGTCAATTACACTTGAGTTGAATATTTCATCAGTAGTTAACAGATTAATTCTTTTCTGTTTGTGGGGAGGGAAGAAATCTGGTTTCAAGTTTTACTAGGTGAAATGAAGTTTACTGTATCTTTTCATAGGGTCCCATCCAAAAAGCATGGAAGTCAACAGATGTCTAGGTGGTCCACAGGGTTGGCTTTTTAGGGTCCTGTATTTCACAGGCCAGAAAAAGCAGGTTGGATCTCCAGTACAATCACTTTAAGGAATGAACTTAGTAAGCAAAAAACAACGAGAGTCCCATGGCACCTTAAAGACTAACAGATTTCTTTGGGCATAAGCTTTTTGTGGGCTCCAACTCACTTTGTCAGATGCATTAAGTGGAAACTACAGCTGAGAGGTATATAAAGCAAAGTAAGCAAAGGAACCATGTATGTTAATTGGTGGTAGTGTACACAGTATTGTTCCCTTCCTACAATTGTTGTTCACGTTATCTAATATTTTCTTTGGTCCCCATGGTATGTCTACATTGAGATATGATCGGCGCTGGGGTGGGCATATCCATGGCTAAAAATAGCACTGAAGATGCAGCCACCAGAACCCAGCAATGTGAAGACATAGCCAGGGTACAACCTAGGATGAAGCCTGGGCCACTGATTTTCATTGCTCTTTGTAACCATGCTAGATAGATTCATCCTAGTGTGGTTATGCCTACCGGAGCTGCAACTACATCTTCAATTGCCATGTAGACATACCATCAGAGACAGATTGAGCAGACATACCCCTGTGCTTCCTTCTAGAATTACTTTCTGACACATGGACGCTTTCCTTATAGAAGGTGCCACAACCTTTGTCTGCATGAGTGAGTGTTCCAAGGAATACGATCTAAATCAGCCTGCATTACAGTGCAATCCTGCCATGGTGCTGCATGAGTCCTGGAGATGAAAACCTGAGCCTTTCACATGGAGAAATACAGTCAATTAGATAGACTCATGAACACGTTTGGACAAAACGGCAAATCAAACTGCATAAGTCAGCCATGACCTTTCCTTTCAAAAACATAAGAATCCTTCAGGATTTCTGTGCGGAAGATTGCATCTCTGCACTCAAACTAAAACAGTGGCAGATTTATATAGGTTACAGCTTAGGAGCTGGTTTCCTATAAATAACTCTCAGATGTCATTTGAATTACAGGCTTCTTCAAGTAAGGGGGGCTACAGGCATACCCAGAAGTCTGTTAACAAGGAGATGACAAGCTTCAGGCATCTAATTGCATTAGCTCATCACCAGTAAAACACTAGCACTCTTACAGCTCATCTGAGCGGGGATTGACTAGGAATTGAATCTAGACTAGGAGAGTTATTTCACTGGCTTCAAAGGCCTGTCCACTTCCAAAGAGAAACCTCCCATCTATCTGCCAGTTCAGCCAGCTGCTACTCAGGAAAGCCAATGGGCTTTGTGCGTTTTCTTAGCACTTCTCTGCCCTGATGTTTTGTAGAGATCACACCGCGTTGTATAAAGCAAACTGCATTTGCAAAATATGATATATGCCGAGACCCACTGATAATTAGTAGTAACCGTCCTTTCAAAAAGCTCACATGTTCAGACATGATTTGCTGTTTGTGAGACGTAGGCTAAGATAACAGTACTGAGGGTATATTGTATTCCTTTCTACCAGTTATAGCAAGAAGCATGGGGCGGGGGGGTCTGCAGATGTGTCATGCAGGATTGGCATTAAAAGCGAGGGATGCTGTTTTTCAGAGGAGGCCACTAAAATGTTATATTGAATCCCCAAGTCTTACCTGCCAAGTTGCGCCCTCCTTCTTTGCATGAATGGGCTGAGTGCAAATAACTTTCCGCTTTCTATGTGTCCCTGAGCAGAGATCTCACACAATTGCAGTTCTGTTGGCCCCTTCACAGTCCCTATTAATGCCCCTATTGCTCTGCCTCCTCCTCACCATCTCTAGGCAGCAGAGATGGCCGGATGTGTGAACGAACATACCTAGAACCATTTTGGAGGGCGTGCCATTGTGAATACTCCTGAAGCACAGCAGGAGAGCAAGTGCCCGTCCTGGGGTTGGTGTGGTATAACAGGGGATGGTGTGGTGTAACAGAGGACACTCAACTTTTGAGTGCCTCCTAAAGCTATGTCTGGTGGCTCCTGTAGGTTGCTGTCCTCAGTAGGCAGGTCTTCAATGGCTCGGCTCTCCAGCCAGATCAATCAAAATTAATCAATCCCTTCCACGGAAGCAAAGAGTTCAACAATAGTTGGCTTTCGCCAGGATCTTCTGTGTTTCTAAATCCCAGCCTTTATTGAGGTTTCCTAAAGGAACTTTATTTCTTTCTCAGGGCTTAGCCCACTTTGTCAGTGGGGAGACCCAGACCAGCCCAGTACACTGGAATCCAGGGCTCTTACAAACAGCAGTCATACACTACTTTCTTGAATTGGTTGCTGCTACATTCCCTGGTCTCTATATCTCCATCTATTATCCTAACATTATCAGATCCTCATGCTCGCAGATTTAGAAAACAAGGTTCACCAAGCTCCTGTAACTAGAATAGAGCACTGCTCCTTGCCCCTCTGACTCCAACCAGGACCTGGTGAACCTCTACAGATCCTTTTATCTAAGTCTGCATGGAAGCAGCCATTCTAGGCAGGCCTGGAGCACCCACCTTTGCTGCTCCTCCTGGGGCAAGGAACAAGTAGGACAACAGGAACTCCAGCAGACCTCATCACAGGTGCTGTAAAAAGCTATCTTTACTTCCAGTCCCAGTCCTGCATTGAGCATAGCTCAGTTCATGAAGGGGATCAAACCCTTGGAGAGATTTGATGGCATGCTTAAGATACTATGGAGAATCCATGGTAAAACCAGGTGCAGGAATCCTAGTGAAAGCAAGCAATACGTTGTGCCTACTAATAGTACTATGTAGCTTTACCACAACCACTATACATGGTCAATGAAGTTGTTCAGATAAGGCCAATGCCCTGAGAATCCTGAAACCCAACTCTGTTCTACACATTTATAATGCAAGCCTTCTGCCAAGTGGTCATGGGCAGCAAAAAATGTTTGGTTCAATATAGCTACAGTCCTCTTAACAAATAATTAATTGTTTTGTTCCCCCACCCAGAAACCTGGGTAAACTAAAAATGTACCCTCTCTGGCTGCACGTAAAAGGCAGACCTTCCCCACTTTTAAGCACTCCAAGACTGTACAAACAAGGGAATTATTATTAGGGGAAGAGAATACAAACATAAACATGGGAAAACACAGCAACAAAATATATGTACAAATAATGAATAAGATACCACACTTCCCTTTCTACTATTTCATTAACTTTAGGTGTAATCAGACTAACTCCCTTCCCTCTCACCATAGAGAATTTCCCCAAGTCATAGGCCACTGTCCACACAACTTCACCCATTCTCCAAGCACAATCCACATTTTGGATCATCAAATAGCAACAGTCCAGATGCCTTTTTTCTTGTCTGTCTGCAGTCCCAAGGGATCTGCTTCACTGGTAAAATCTGGCAGTATCTCCACATAATCCAGCTAATGATTCATCTTTATTAAGGATCAGGGCAAGGCCTCTCTGAGCCCATCAATTTCTCTCTGTAAAATTGTCATAGAAGGAAAGCCAGAAGTGCTTAAGCTCTTGGGCAAAACCCTAAGGAGACAAAGCCTTTACCATAAAAAGAAAAAAAAAAATCTTTCCCCTCCCTGACTAGGTTTGGGAGCCCACTACTTGCCAAAATTTAAGTTCAGGTACAGTTATGGTGATCTACCAAGTGTCACTAGTAGGTCTGTGGGTAGGTAGCCTATGCAAATGAAGCTTTCAGGGGCAGGCCTGTTTAATAAGAGAGGGTTTAGAGAGCTTTTCCTACTCTGGGATTTCTGACCAGAGGGCTGATAACATACATTTATAAAGGCACTTGCCACCACAGTACCTAATGCAGATCAGTTACATACCACAGGTAACGAGTTCCAGAGGGATACCCATGTTAGACGGTCCAGCTTGGCCAATGTATATGGCAGAGGGGCATTGTTGGCACATATCACATTGGAAGATGTACAGGTGAATAAGCCCTTGATGGAGTGGCTCATTTGGGTAGGTCCCATGATGGTGTCACTTGAGCAGATGTGCGGGCAGAGTTGGCAACAGGATTTGTTGCAGGGATAGGTACCTGTTTAGTGTTTCTGTTGTATGGTGTGTAGTTGCTGGGGAGTATTTGCTTAAGGTTGGGGAAGTGCTGTCTGTAAGTGAGGCATGCCCTACCTCCCAAGGCTTGAGAGAGTGAGTGACTGTTTTGTAGAATAGGCTGTAGATCCTTGATAATGTACTAGAGAGGTTTGATATGGGGGCTGTAGGTGATGACCAGTGGCGTTCTGTTGTTTTCTTTGTTGGGTTTGTCCTGAAGTAGTAGACTTCTGGGTATCTGTCTGGCTCTGTCAATCTGTTCCCCCTCTCCCCTCATCCCCCACTTCCCCAGTGGGTATTGTAGTTTTAAGAACACTTGCTAGAGATCCTGAAGGTGTTTGTCTCTGTCTGAGGGATTGGAGCAAGTTATGGATGTATTTTAGGGCTTGGCTGTAGACAATGGATCGTGTGATGTGTCTTGAATGAAAGCTGGAGGGATGCAGGTAAGCGTAGTGCTCAGTAGGTTTCCAGTAGAGGGTGGTATTTATGTGGCCATGGCTTATTTGGACTGTAGTGTCCAGAAAGTGGATCTCCTGTGTGGACTGGTCCAGGCTGAGGTTGATGGTGAGGTGTAAACTGTTGAAATCTTGATGGAATTTCTCAAGGCCCTCCTTTCTGAGGGTCTAGATGATGAAGATGTCACCAGTGGAGCGTAATGGCTAACTTATTACCAAAAGTAAGTGACATTCTCATCTATTGTTCCTCAGTGTTTGAATCAAAACAATTTGCTTGGTTTGCTGAAAAAGTCTGAACTGACCTTGTGACTTACTCTTCTCTGCTTGTATATATTCACCTCCATACTTCAGTTTCCATTTCATGCATCTCATGAAATGGGATTATGCCCATGAAAGTTTATGTGATAAATAAATGTGTTAGTCTTTAAGGCTATGTCTACACTGGCAAGTTAGTTCGAATTAAGGAAGCTTAATTTGAACTAACTTAAGCCATGGCTACACTAGGCTTTCATTAGTTTGAATTAAGGGCTTCCTTAATTTGAACTAATAAATTTGAATATGCTATTCAAACTAAGAGTTAATTCGAACTAGTTAGTTCGAATTAACCAATGTGGCCATATTAGTTCGAACTAATTGCTGAGTTTGAACTAATCAGCCCATTGAACTCAATGGAATTCGCTAATTTGAACTAAGCAAGTACCGGTCTCATGCTGTGGCTTCCGGAAAGCTGCTAGCTTCTTGGGTTACTTCCCCATGTCTTTTATTGTCTGTACCCTGCTCAGACAGGGATCCTTCCTGGCCTCCTGTCTCTGGATAAGATACAGTTCTCTGCCAAATTCTGAACAGGATGTCTATGTTACCTGAGCAACTCACTTAATCTCTGTGCCTCAGTTTCCCTGTGGGTGAAATAGGGATAAATGCTTATGTACATCACAGAGCTATTGTGAAGTTAAATAAATTGGCATAGTAAAGGAAATATTTCCTTTTCCTCCTCACTGCTAATTTTCCAACTGACATTCTGGCACCTGTCAGGTGCATGGTGCAAGAATCTAAATAGCTAGTGTGACAAAGCTCTTCCTGTACCTTGGTGGCTCCACCGCTTCCTTCTAGTGGTAGGTCAGGGAACTGCTTCACTCCTTTGTAATCTTACACCCTCTAGTGGTGGGGGAGGATAATACAGCCTCTCTAAGATGGGTGCTCCCTGCTGGTTCCCAGTTCTGTCTCTAGGTCTCACAGGTCCTTACCTTTTTGCTGGGGCTCTTGCCCCTCCAGTGAATGGCTGGTGTGGGGACCCGATCGCATCCCACCCTTGACTCTGGGCCCTAACCTAGGGACCCTACAAGTACCGGCCTCATGCTGTGGCTTCAGGAAAGCTGCTAGCTTCCTGGGTTACTTCCCCATGTCTTTTATTGTCTGTGCCCTGCTCAGACAGGGATCCTTCCTGACCTCCTTGACCGGGAAGGCTCTTCACCCTGACAGCCCCACTTGGCATGGTAGTGCCCAAACCTATTGTTTAGTACAATCTTTCCCTTCTGGCAAGGTTTTTTTTCCCTTAGGTACCCAGGCCTGGGAAAGGTCCTTTGCCATCTTCAGGCAGGGGTTCATTTCCTTCCCCAATCTGCAGGATTCGCTCCTGCCAGCATTCTACTATTTCTCCTAAACCCTCCTGGCTCTTGACAGCGTCTTGCCTGCTCAAACACTCTGGTAGCTCTCCTCACTCTCACACCCTGGCCACGCCCTTTCTCTGGCAGGGAGGCTTTTAACAAGTCCTAGGCACTGCCTTGATTGGCTCTAGGAGTGTTAATTAACCTGGAGTAACCCCTGCCCAGCTACCAAGGGAAAAGGGACTTGCTGAGCCTGGGGCTGCTATATTGGCTTTCCAGCAGTTTCCGGAAGCTATCCTGTCTGACCTGTCACAATACATAAATGTCTACAGATAGTGTAGATAGATATTAAAAACACTCTATGTGTCACATGGATCTCACCACTGCATAAGTGATAAATTAGGCTTACCATCCACATTCGTTTGTCTCACCTGCAATCTGCCAACTAGTCTATATACAAGCAGGACTATTTCTAGCCCTCAAAACCTCATCAGTTTCAAACACAAAATGTCTTAAAAAACCCTGACAAAGAAATGTTTGATTTCCCCGCCTACCCCTCCATACTCAGTGGGAGCTATACTTGCTTACTCCAATGCTGAGTTTGGCCCAGTATCCTTTTCTAGCCTATTGCTATTGCCCTACTGCTGAGTTTCTTGTGCAGCTGGCCAGCACGTCTGTATATATCCCAAGTGCAGCTGAGCAGATAATTTGCAATTAGTAATTTATCTGACTAACAATCTTTTTGTCCCTTAGACTGCAGAATAGCCCTGAGTAGATTGCAATTTCCTCGAGTTTACTCAATTAATCAAAATTGTTTCTCTCTTTGAACTGACAGCAAACAGTTTGCTAAGAAAATCCAACAGTTGATATTCAAAACAGGATGGCTGTGGCTTAGTTGTGATGGGTCAGACAAATCACATGGTATTCATTCCCCTAACTGGATGTTTTGACAGGCATTTCCAGCACAGTCTACACTTACAAATTATGCATATGCACGTAGGCGACAGGTGGCTAAGGTGAGAGGGGACTCGACCTCCCTCCTCCAACAAATCTAGCTCAACCTTGGCTGGCCATACACACACAGATCAGCTGAGCACATCTGGTGGTGTTAGGGCCAGAGCAGGGCATCATGCACAGATGTGCTTGCAATATAGAATCGTAGAATCGTACGATTGAAAGGGACCTCAAAAGGTCAACTAGTCCATTCCCCTACACTTATGGCAAGACCAAATGCTATCTAGTCCATCCTTGACATATGTTTGTCTAACCTGCCCTTAAAAATCTCCAGTGATGCAGATTCCCCAGCTCCCTAAGTAATTTATTCCAGCCACTTAATGAACCGACAATGTCTAATGTCCAATCTAAATCATCCTTGCTACAATTTCAGCCCCTTGCTTCTTGTCCTATTCCCAGGGGTTAAGGAAAACATTTTTCTCCCTCTTCCTTCTAACAACCTTTTATGTACTTGAAAGTTGTTTTCATAGACTCATAGGCTATGTCCACACTTACTAAAATTAGTTCAAATTAAGCCAAAAGTCGACTTAAAAGCAGGTTTAGTAAAGTTGACTTAATTTTCCTTAAGTCAACTTAAGCAGCTTGCTTAAATCGACTTAAGAGAAGTGTAGTGTAGAGGCAGTGTAACTTAAGTCGACTTAAGCAAGCTTAAGTCGACTTAATTTACAAGTGTAGATGCACCCTCTGCCATTACCTAAATCACTAATGAAGGGTGTGTCTACACTTACAAATTAAGTCGATTTAAGATTGCTTAAATCGACTTAATTTAATCCTGCATCTACACTACAATTTCCTTAAGTCGACTTAAGCAGCTGCTTAAGTTGACTTCAGGAAATTTAAAGTCGACTTTATAAAACTTTGTATAAAGTCGACTTTACTGGCTAAGTCATCTTTATAAAGTAGATTTAGGCAGTGTGGATGAAGATTAGCCCTAAATCTACTTAAAGTCGATTTAAAGGGCTCCAGGGCTCCCCCACTGCCCTACTTGCCAGGGTGGCTGGCACAGCCAGAGCCTGGCGTGTCCCCCCACAGGGCAGGACACAGCCCTGCCCACCCCGCTCCTATGCCTGCCAGTGTCCCTGTCCTGCTCAGCCCCCATTGTACGCAGGTACAATGGAGCAAATGCTGAGCCCCCTGGCACTTGGCAAGGGGTGCCTCCCCCCACCACCATCGACCAGTCCCAGGTCCACCTAGCCCCTAGAAGTCAACTTAGGCGTCCAGTGTGGACGCTCTAAGTCGATTTGGCAAGGTCCCCTTGAAGTCAACTTAACAAAGTCGACTTATTTGGCCAAGTGTAGACATAGCCAAAGATATTGAACACAACCAGACTCAGAATTGATTTCCATGGGACCTTACTCAATATGCCCTTTAGTTTGACTGTGAATACAAAGGATTACTCTCTGTGAATGATTTTCCAACCGGTATGCACCCACCTTATAGATGCTCCATTTAGGTTGTATTTCTTTAGTTTGTTTATGAGAAGGTTATGTGAGACTGTATCAAAAACCTTACTAACATCATGATGATATGGCATATCTACTGTTTCACCCCATCCACAAGATTTGTTACCCTGTGAAAATCAGCTATCAGGTTGTTTTTACATGATTTGTTTTTTTGAAAATCTATGCTGACTGTTACTTGTCATTTATCTTATTATCTTCTAAGTGTATGCAAATTGATTGCTTATATTATTTGCTCCATTATCTTTCCAAGAACCGAAACTAAGCTGACTGGTCTATAATTCCCCAGGCTATCTTTATTCCCCTTTTTATAAACTGGCGCTATATTTGCCCTTTTACAGTCCTCTGAAATCTTTTCCATCTTCCACAACTTTTCAAAGATAATCATTAATAGCTCAGATGTCTCAGTCAGCTCCTTGAGTATTCTGGAATGCATTTCATCAGTCCCTGGTGACTTGAAGACATCTAACTCATCTAAGTTATTTTTAACTTGTTCTTTCCCTATTTTAGCCTTTAATCTTAACTCATTCTCACCAGTGTTTACTATGTTAGACGTCCAGTTGCTACTAATCTTTTCAGTGAATAGTGAAATAAAAAAGTTATTTAGCACTTCTGCCCTTTTTTTGTTGTTTTTCCTGCTCATTGAATAACAGGCCTACATCATCCTTCATTTTCCTCTTGCCTCTAATATATTTGTAGAATGTTTTCTTGTTACCCTTTATATCTCTAACTAATTTAAACTTGTTTTGTGTCTTGGTCTTTCTAATTCTGTCCCTACATACTTGTGTTATATTTTATGCTTATCTTTTGTAATTTGACCTAGTTTCCACTTTTTTTAGGGCTCTTGTGTCCTCAGTAATGTCTCTTTGAAAAACGGCCAACTCTCCTGAACTATTTTTTTTCCTTTTGCTTTGTTTCCCATGGGATTTTACCTACCAACTCCTTGAATTTTCTAAAGTTTGCCTTCTTCAAATCCTTTATTTGTATTGTGCTTTTTTTCCCTCCTACCATTGTTTAGAATCATAATCTCTACCATTTCAGGATCACTTTCATCCAAGCTGCCTTCCCCTTTCAAATTCTCAACCAGTTCCTCTATATTTGGCAAAATCAAATCCCAAATAGCTTCTCCCGTAGCAGCTCTACTCAAGTTCTGCAATAAAGAATGTGGCACATGACCCTGTGGCAGGCTCCTCTAAATCTGCGAGCAGCAAGAGTCAATGGACTAGAGCGGGGAGCTGTGTGAGCCACAGATGGGTGAGTCTGGGGCGGATTCTTTTTGCAGTTTCCCATCCCCAGGTGCTCTCCTCCACAAAGGGTTAGGACAGAGACACCATCCCTAATGCCTCCCCCACCCCACACACTAGAGCAGGCTCCTCCCACATGCTTAGGGAGGCAGAGACCTGTCCACCCCACATGCCACAGAGATGAGAACCAGGTTGCTCCTGTCCATCCCGATAGACATCCAGGCTCACAGGCTATGTCTTCACTAGAAAAGTTAAGTCGACTTTTGTTAAGTCGACTTTAATAAGGTCGACTTTAAGTCGACTTAAAATCAACCTTATTAAAGTCAACTTAACAAGTGGCAACACTTTAAGTCGAGTTAGTCCACTTTGTTAAATCAACCTAACTGCTCTTATGTAGACTTAACAAAGTGGACTTATGCATCCACACTGGGCTTAGGTTGACCTAAGGAAGAGTTAGGTTGACCTAAGGAGGCTTAAGTCGACCTAATGAGTGGTAGTTATTAAGTTGACTTAAGCTTTCATTAAGTCGACTTAGGAATTTCTTAAGTTCACTTAATGAAAGCCTAGTGTGGACGTGGCTTAATTTAAGTCGACTTAAATTGCCAATGTAGACATAGTCTCAGTGAGCAGAGCTTTCCTCCCTGTGTGGGTGTTGGCCCACAGCAGCTGCTCAGCATCAAGGGACCCAGGCCAGGATGTATCTCATGTGCAAGGGGGGTTTGCTTGCCAACTACCACTCCCCCACTGCATAACTTCCCTTATACATTGGGCCGGGATAGTGACAGCAACCCTCCCACACACCAGAAAGGAGGACCTGACATAGCTGTCCCCCAGAAAATGGGCTCTATTCATCCCTCACATAGAATATTTTCACCAGCCCCCTATGCTTAGACCTATTTCCAGCTTGGGTAGTGTGAACAACACACACAGGCACAGCTTTGCCCAGACATTTGCACAATGGAAGTCATTATGCACTAAACCACCCATGCTGAAAGGTTAGTGGAATGTGAACACAAGATGGGGCACAGCATGGCCCGAGCAAATTCATTCACAGTCAGTTCTAATGCTCTTGTTCATGTTAACATTAGCTATGTCTACACTTACCAAAGTTAGTTCAAATTAGTTAATTCGAACTAACTAATTCGAAGTAATTTTAGTTAGTTCGAATTAACTTAATGGCATTTGCTTAGTTCGAATTAGTCAATTGCGTTGAGCTCAATGGGCCGGTTAGTTCAAACTAAGCGCTTAGTTCGAACAAGCATGGCCACATTGGGTTACTTCGAGCTAACTAGTTCGAATTAACCCTTACTTCGAAAAGTATAAGTGAATTTATTAGTTTGAATTACGGAAGCCCTTAATTCGAACTAATGAAAGCCTAGTGTAGCCAAGGCTTAAGTTAGTTCGAATGAAGCTTCCTTAATTCGAACTAACTTGCCAGTGTAGACATAGCCATTGACATCAGTGAGACTGCACATGGAATAAAGTGCTACTGAGGCTTTGTCTACCTTCCAGGTGTTCTTTTACGCTAGTGTTAGTTACACTGGTTCCAATCTCTAGTTTAGGCATGTTGCCCTTGCAGACAATGTGACCATAGTGGTACAGCATAAGCCTGATTCGAACTAAGGGCTGGTCTACACCTAGGCTGGATTTTGGTGGCAGTCAAAGGGAGATACACAAAGTATTTAAAATACCTTGCGTATCTCCCTCTGATTCCTACCACCTACTTACTGTGCAGTCTTCAGTGCACTGAGTCAGATGGAAATTCCTTCCCTCTGACTCAGTGTACGCCTTCTGCAGGGGTGATCTTACAAGATCGGCTTCCTGATCGACTGAGCGGATCTTCATACACTCGATCAGTCGATTCAGATTGATCTGACAGCAGCAAATATGCCACCGACAGTGTAGACCTGCCCTAAAACGACACTGATGCAAGTCACTTTTTACATCACGATAGTAGGAGCTTGCGGCAGGGTAGCTTCACCCTGGGCCAAGCCCAATTATTCAAAGTTCTCTTCCCACAGGAAAGAGTCTCCCGTCAAGACTCCCCCCTGTATTTGTATCCCTGTTTCTCTCCTTAGGTACCCAATTTCTACAAACAAGCCCCAATCCAGCAGGATATCAAGCATGTGCATAACTTTAAGCATCTGAGTAGTCTCACTGGACTCGATGGAACTACTCGCACACTTTAGAGATAAGAAAAACAAACAGAGTCCTGTGGTACTTTTAAAGACTAATAGTTTTATTTATCGCATGAGCTTTCGTGGGAGAAAATCCCACTTTATCAGATGCTTTGAAGATGGGAAACTTACAGAATGGGAGGAAATTAAATGCAGGACCTGATCCTATGTCATACATCCCCTGCATTTAATTTCCTCCCATTCTATAAGTTTCCCATTTTCAAAGCGTTTGACGAAGTGGGATTTTCTCCCACGAAAGCTCATGCGATAAGTAAATCTGTTAGTCTTTAAAAGTGCCAAAGGACTCTGTTTTCCTATAGTAGACTAAGAGGGCTAACACTTTGGAACTTGTTTAGAGGTAAGGGCATCCTTATGTGCGGTGCATGATCTGAATCTTTAGTAGTCCCATGAAACACTGGAGCTAATTAAGTGCGTAAGCATTTGCAGAATCATTCCCTTAATGTCTTCATCTTTCTCACAAAAGCTGCTGATTTGATGTCTTGTTCTGCTGCAGCACTATCCTGGAAACACGGGGATATTATGCTACACAAGTCACTGATATCCTCTGTTGCTTTCAGTGACCACATAAGGCCAGTTCTCACTCACAATGAACAGCTAAAAGCAGAGGTAAACATTTGGCTTCAAAGAGAGTAAGATATCTAAACACATTCATTTCCCATCACTAGGCTTAACCTGAAAATCCAAGGAGCATTTCTGAATCAGTAGAATTGCACAATTGTATGTTTTTCCCCTCAGTATAACAACCTTAACTTCTATCATTTTTTCCAATGAACAACAGTATTTTGTGCAATATTTTCAGCACATTGCCCTGGTTATAGCACCATTATGAGTTTCTATTCTAAATCACCACAGATTTTTCAGAAGAATGCAAAGATGGCATAGAAACTGGCAAATGTTTGAAGACAATGTGTATAGTGAAAGCAGTTCGACAAAAAAGACAATCTGAAACTTAACCAATATTTCACACACTGGTAGAAAAGTGCTAAAGAAAGACTTCTTCTTGGCTTCAGGGGTGGAGGGAGGAAGATTTCTTCTGCATTTTAAAGCTTTTAACAAGCTGTGATTCAATGCCTGTTATTTGATCAAGTAGCTCATTGTCTAAATAAAACAGACGCCATGTGAAATTCCTCCTTTATTATGTATTTTTTTCCTATATAGAGTTCTTTTCCAGGATGCATTTGCAGTCTTGTCTTTAACATAAATATTGATATTTCCCAATGTATTTAACATTTTTTTCCTGTGCTCAACAGCTTGCTAGGTGCCCTGCAGCACTGACTAGAAAGACATCATTATTATTTGCACTTCAGTAGCACCTAGGGGCCCTAAACAAAGTGTTGTGTAATGACATAGTTAAATCTGATCCTTGTCCCAAAATGTTTAAAATGGGTATAGGCAAAATGTGTGTGCATCAGGGTAAGGGAGAAACAGAGAGAAGAAGTGTCTTGTCCAAGTCGTATAGAAGGTTGGTGAGAGAACCTGGGCAGCAATCTAGGTCTACTGATGCACAATTCAGTGCCCTACCCATCATGTCCCTTCTTATGACCCTGGACACAGTCCCTATTCTAACATGCTTACAGTAAGGCTTAAATACTACAAATGGCCCCACATGAACAGTTCCCTTAAACCACACAAGGCATCATAGATTGCAATGGATGTAAAGAGATTGTGGAGGGAAAGCCATGTCAAAGAAATGCACATGGTGAAGGCCAGAGTGGTTGTTCTCTCTTACAGAAGGAAGAGCCACACAGTAGGTCCAGCTCCTATAAAAGTTTACTTTCTTACATCCACGTGGATGGTTCCATTTGTCACATTTCTGTGATTCTGGAGCAGTGTAGCTGTCAGCATCAAGTACTGGGGTCATGGACAAGACTTGCAGGAGAGACCGTCTCTCAGGTAGCTATGGCCAATGCCAAGGTGAGCATCGAATACCAGGACCAAGACCCTTAACTATACTCCACCCAGTGCTGAAGTAGTACAGAAAGAGGAACTCCAGGGTGAAGAGCTCATGATGAATGGCGTTGCTAAGCAGTTGGGCTGCTGTGATTTGTCCCAGTTGGGAAGTTTCTTCCAGAGCACTTGGTTTCATTCTTAGGTACAATAAGTAGCAATAATGATCACCGTGGCCAGATCTGAGACTGATAGCATGGACTCTTGTCCACTGGCCAGCCACGAGTGGATATGAGCTTTTGGGGAACAACTGGGCATCCAATAGCACCAAGGAGTTCAAAAAGACCTCAAGGTCATGTGGTGATTTAACGATCCAAGCACAAATCCTTTGGACCCCACAGAACGTTACAATGGAAAGATTCTTTGGAATGCCCCACCTCCTTATACTAGCTTTATTTCAGTCTTGCCCAAGTTTTGGCATTAGCTGCCTGTTATCCAGGTCTTGATTTTTACTAGGCATTGAGAAAGATGGCGAATGATGCTGTTTATATTTGATGTAAATGTTATGCAGAGCTGGCAGGATGTGTGCCAATTACTGGCATTGAGCCCATGTTATCTCACCAGCTTTCCCAGAGGCTACATAGAGATGTTGAATGCAAACATTCAGGTGTAAGGTAGAGGCAGAGACTAATACAGTTAAGAAACTGTTTCACAGGAGACAAATGAAAGACTGGGCGGGTGGTTGGCACATTGTTTTTAAGAGCAACATGAAAAAAGCACAAAGATAAAAGTAGGGGAAGGGGAGAGAGGAAAGAAACAAAGAAACAAAAGGAGTGGAGTTGGGTGGATTTGAGATCTGATCCTAAGGCTACTGAAGTCAATAGAAATCTCTCCATTACAGTTGTTGCTCTAGAAGCTGATCAGGTTGAGGCTCCATTGTGCTAGGTGCTGTACAAATACATAGCAAACGACTCTCACTGTCCCCAAAAGCTTACAATTACAGTGGAAAATGATTTTCCTATCTTGCAAAATTTTAGAGATTTCAATTTGTTCCCATTTCACAATGGAACAAATAATATCAAGCACTTCTGAAATTTCCACCAAAATGGGAGTGACAAGACAGATAAGTGGCTAACAGTGCTGTGGTTAGGACTCAAGTTCAAGTTTCTGCTTTTAATAAGGCAAAACAGGGACTTGAACCAGGTTTCCTATATCCCTAACCATTAACCTACAGAGTCATTCTTTCTTTTTCTTTCAGCTCAGTGAATGTTTGTACAAAATGAAACTACTCCTAGACCATACGAGAAAGACTGATAACATGGTGGTTAAGGGAACAAGGCAGATCACAGCCTTGAACCTAGATCTTCCAAAGCCAAAATAAGGGCTGCTCCACAAGACTATTGGTGATTCTACAGAGCTAACTCACCCACCCCTATAAGAAATTTAATTCTATACAGGGCCTGAGATGCTTGCTTTCCTGATGAAAAAGTTTGGCTTCAATAAATCAGTTTTTTCCAATGAAAAAAATTTAAAATTCCTGATCAATTCTACTTATAATGTAAAACTAAAAAGACAAGAGGTGAATGAGATAAATAAGTATCTGATGGGGGGAGGAAAAGAGAAAGACAAGGTAATAAAAATAATAGTTTGTCTCTAATTCTTAGCAAGATGGGAGCAGTCATCACTGTGCCATCTATCAAGACTTTAATGGAATTTAGATCAGTTCCTTGACAAGGAAGACTGGGACCATGAACTCCATGTGAGAAGAAAGGAAAAACCAGCAAAAGGATATGAGGCATGATATGCTGTGACCCAAAAATAATAGATGAGAAAGATCTTAGCAGGTCTGTTAAGAACAGGCTGAAGGGATCCGGGAACAATGGAACGTAGGGAGGTCAGAGAAAAAGGAGATTGCAGCCACTGAGGTGAAACTTGATCCAGATGGGAAAACTACCCTGAGAAGAAAATATTTTCAAATGTCTCTTTATGGCACTCTCCCATGAACTTTTACCATTCATGAAAAGAACAGTAGTTAAAAACAAGTTCTCATAAATTAATTGTACAAATAATACTGAATCTAATCTGATCCATCTTCAGTCTTCTTACAAATTAATTTCTCTAAAGGGATACAGTCCAGGAGAAAAACAAAGGACTTGATTTTCCTTAGCTTTGTACTAGAATAAATCAGAATTAATGTCAACATAGTCAGAGGAGTTACACTGGCGTCGTGTTGGTTTAAGAGATAACAGAACAACTTCCAAGGAGAGAAAGAACTTCCCAACCATTCTCAATTATTATAGCATGACAGGCTGTGAATGTAGACAAGATCATTCTTCTGGGCTTGATACATCAAAATCCTGGTTCTCGGATGTTAATCCATCACAGCCCTTAAGCACATGAGTAGTCACAATGACTTCAGGACTACCCATGCATATTTGTTAAAGCTCTTTGCTGGCCACAACCAAAGTGCTATTTTCTCCTCACTCTCTCCACTTTTGGCCTCTTCTGTCACCACATATTGACCCTCAACAGTTGGGGCTTCTGAAGAGTCACTGTAATTCAATAAAGAAAAACTACAATTATCATTCAGCTTGTAGATCAAAGAGTCAGCTTCACACATGCCAATTTGGTTTATTTGCTTTGTGGGAGAGAAATATTTGTACGTTTTCTAGAGCATGGATTATTTCGTTGGACCAGCCCATCTTCTGTGCATCCTTCCTGTAGTAATCTAACTCAGTGGCGTGTACCATTTTAGGAGTAGCAAAGTACCGCTTTTGTGGGTCCATCTGAGATGTACCTACCTTGTGTAACATCAGTGAAAGAGCCTCCTTGCAGAATGAAGCCTGGAATTTTTTATAGGGCTCACTGTAAGTAACTCAGAATTTCTCTGTGATACTTAGTGAAAATGTTATTTATAACAGCACAGCCAGACTGCAAACAGATGCTGGTGGAAAGTTAATCTATTACTAAACTAATTTGCCTTTTTTTCCCCTGTCCATGAGACTGTAGAGAATAAATCCAAATGTGTTTAATAAAAATCAGGTTTGCCAAAAGGATTCAGCACTCAGACGCAAGTTTGCCATGGACAGAAATATGGGAACCCATAGGGCTGCTAGCTTTTCATCCCTGTCCAGTTAGGACTATTACCCCTATGAAAAAAAATTGTTCTGACCCTTCCTTTCAGGCACAAATTATTCACCTGACCGAAACAGGCTGCAGGGGCCCATAGTTTATTCCTTTTGCATCTCACAACTCCAGGACCTGCCATTGGAACTGACCTTTTTCCTGAAATGCTTCTCTTCAGGTGAGACCTGTTAGGCCTATTACAGGAACCCTCCGACTGGTTTCCAGTTACGGCTGATAATCAAACAGGGCCGACCTCCTTGTTACAAATCCTCCCGTGTTAAACAAAGAAGGAGTCCTGTGGCACTTTTAAAGACTAACACATTTATTTATCAAATGAGTTCTTGTGAGAGAAAATCCCACTTCGTCAGATGCTTTGAAGTGGGATTTCCTCCCATGAAAGCTCAGGCGATAAATAAATTTGTTAGTCTTTAAAAGTGCCACAGGACTCCTGGTTTGTTTTGCTGAACTAGACCAACATGGCTACCCCTTTGGAACTTGCCTCCTGTGTTAGTTACTATTGTGGCTGACTAAAGACCCCAATCCTGTGAGACGCTTCATTCTATACCTTACAAGGAATGGTTATGAACTTCCAGAGGCCTGATTCAGAAAGACACTTAAGCACATGCCTAACTTTAGGCATATGTTTAAATTGCATTGATTTTCAGAAGCAGGCTCCAGGCAGCAGCTGCGGAGGACACTCAGGTCTGTAGCTATATAACATTTTATCACAATCCTTACACAACACACCAATATAGCCTGCCAGTTAAACTTTCCAATTGCATTTATTCAGTACTTTGGCATGTGCTGGAGACCACCATAAAGAAGCATGGACTTGATTAGTAGAATTAAGGTAACCACATCATTTTAGCTATATATTTGTAAGCTACTTTATCATAAAAGCTCCTTTTAGAGCTGAAATCTTATTTTTAATGGGATTCCTGGGAAATTATACAGTGATTTTGAAGGATAGTACAGTGTCTCTAAGTAGAAATTCTTCTGGGGTGGAAAAAATAAAAATAAAAAGATGGTGATTTAATTTTTTTCTGGCTAAAAATAGGACAATTTTTTCCACAGACAAATAAAGAGGTTTAAAAGATCACATTTGGACTGGCAGGAAGGTTTTTTTTTTTTTTATTTTAATGAAGTGATGACCACGGGCCAAACTCATTATTTCTGTATTTCTTACCAGCTTGCACAGAAGAGGGAGGGAAAGCTAAAAACGGAAAGCCTTCCCCTACTCTCGCTTGCCAGACAGTGGAAGAAAAGAAGGCAGCTCCCTGCAACCTTTCTGTTTGTTCCTGAAGCTGAGACAGTGGCATCATTATGAAATAGCTGTGAACTGGAAGACTGCTCTGGGTGCTGGCATCTTTCTAGTATTCCCACATCTTGCATAGCCAGATCTCACAGTGCTTTATATTAGAGCATGGTTTTTCCAGCCAATCATGGACATGTTTGGCCCCATTAAGGATAAATCAACATGGTACAAGGAACTTGGCATGGTGTAAGCATCTCTCATTTACATCCAAATACCCAGAATGCTTTTCCAGTTTTGTTTTGTTTTGGTTTTTGTGAGGAAAGCACCAGAATTCTGGGGAAAAAACTAAAAAGTTTAAGCCTCGACTTGCTCTTTTGTACACTGTGCTTTCAGGAAAACTAACACAGCCTGCAGAATGTGGTTATTTGACTTCTGCTCAGCTGGAGACAGTAAAATTCTGCTTCTTACACAGAGGTCACCCTAGCAGTGCAGAAATATTTTAGGCACTATTTATGATGATAATAATGAGCCGCTATGGGCAGGTCTCAAATCTGAGAGAGCTCATTCCATTTTCAAAACAGGGATTTCTCATACTGCCATCAGTTACTGCCATTTGTCAACTATGGGTCTAAAAATCAAAATCTGTGTAAACTGCACAGTATTTTAGGAGAGAAAACAACAATAAATGTTCCCTTCTCTTTAGAAATCTGGGCTTTTATTTTAATGACGTAACAAATCCAGAAAGTCTTATGTTCCTGTTAGAATATAAAATAAACCCATTGGAACCATTTGTAATCAGGATTTTATCTGAGCAATGCTTTCCCTATCATCCAGTGCCTTTAAGATTTTGTTCCATTATTCGACTGCAGTAATAACAAAGAAAATAAACTGCTTGCATCAACAATAATGCAACCAATTTTCAAGGCTTGCATGTCAAAAATCCATTATTCCCAACATGATTACCTGGAACTAGTGATAACAATTGACACAAATTACACTTTTTTTTCCTGGGGAGAGAAGAGGGTGAGGCTAATATCTTCATCATTTTGAATATATCACGTTTTTATACAAGAAGCAGATGTTAATAGGGAAAGACAGAACATCTCAATTTTCTCACTGTTAACTCAGCTTACTGAACCAGCTTCACAGTTCTCACATTCCTTAGTCCTAAGAGAAAATGCTAATTTGGATTGTTAAAAATGACGGGTTAGGGTATAAAGGGTAATTAGCATAAGATCCTACAGAAAGTGTTTTTAGCACCATTAATCAACACCCACCTATGCATGCACTTTTTTAGGCAGAAGTGATGGGGAAAAAAAAACACCCTAAAATATTCTGTTCTAGTTAAGTAATAAAAATGTAGAATTTGTCTTCAAAATAGTACTGGAAGCATTTTTCAGTAAAAGTACCTAATGTGCAGTTGAGGAGAAACTTTTATTTTACACAAGAGAATTATTAAAAGCACATAAAAGCGTTCTCGCACAAAAATACCTTTTTCTGATATTTAAGAATCTTGTGGGCTCAGCCAAAATTCAGGAATACTGTCAAAATACCTGTTGAACATTTTCTAGTTTTGCATTTTTTAAAACCAATTTTTAAAATGTATTTTATGTATATGTATCCAGATTTTTTACAATATCACTCAGATTTGAACTCCATATTACATATACTTCAGCTAAGTTACATTTTCATTAATGACAAGTTCCAAAGGGGTAGCCGTGTTCGTCTAGCTCAGCAAAACAAACAAGGAATCTGGTGGCACTTTTAAAGACTAACAAATTTATTTATCGCATGAGCTTGCTTGGGATAAAATTCCACGTCGTCAGACCCATCTTCAAGTGTCTGATGAAGTGGTATTTTCTCCCATGAAAGCTCATCCGATAAATAAATTTGATAGTCTTTGAAAGTGTTGCCAGACTCCTTGTTTATTTTCATCAATAAGGCACATCTTTAATTTTATTTTTAATATGGCTTGATATGACAAAACCCAGTCTGATTTCATGGGATAGTACTGGAGGTTGTTTTCATATGAAATCTACATTACACTTTAAACAAATGATTATTAATGTAGCTGATGCAAAAGAATGATCATTTGAACTAATGGAATGTGTTCCTAAAATCAATAGGAAAAATAAATAGAGCAAGTATTCTGGTATCTTAAAACTGTTTTAAAAGATAGTGCTGTTCTGCTACAATTTGCCTTGTTTGATTATTAAATCAATATCCATAAAACAGTGCATTTCCTACATTTCACAAGCATAGAAATAAAATCTCCAGCTGCCAAGGCCGAAGTTCGAGGTATTTTAATGCTAAAGCAGGCCAGTCAAGTAATTATTGTCTCTAATTGGCACTTCTACAAAATGTAACAATTTTTACAATGTCTGCAGCCAAGTGGCACTTAAAAAGGTGAGAAATTATTTCCTGCCTTTGGAAGAATATCAAGTACGATTCCAGATTGAGCCGTACAAATGAGAAGGACAACTGAATACTTTAACTGGCTTGACTCCAGCAAGTCACTTAAATACATGCTGAAATCTAAGCATGGGAGTGCTGATAGTCAAAGAGGGAATTGTGAGGGGCCACAAAATGGGCGTTTCACTCCCCTGTCAGGCGGTGCAAACTCTGCAGTCCCACTAGGCGCAGCTTGGGCCCTCTCCAAGCAGCGCTGTTGCTCTGTTTCTCAGTCCAACAGCCCCTGGGAGGGTACAGGCTCCCTGCTCAGCTGGGCTGGGCTGCGCTAGGCAGAGCAGGGTTGCTGTATAGTCCTTAATCCCTCCCCTCACGGGGGCACATTCCACTTCCTTGCACCTATGCCTTCTGACACCACAATCCTCCTAGTGAGATCTGGGAGTCAATCCATCTCCCCTGCTGTCCCACCCTTCGCTGAAGCCACTGCAGGGCTTTTAACCTGGCTCCCTGCCAAGGAGAGTTCAGCCTGCTTGCTGGTGAGGGGTCTTTCTGGCTGTAATGGAAGCTGAGGGCTCCCTCTCTGGCTGGAGGGGTTGGTACACCCCACCACAGGAAGTACTAGTTAATGGGACTATTCTTGTGTCTACAGGCTTAAGTATTTTCACTGAATCGAGGCCTCAGCAAAGGATAAGGACATCAGATAAGGATAAGCTGACTGTGTGAAAACTGGGCAAGATGTACTGCAGGGCACATGCGGCTTTGCTTTTGTAGAGTAGAAACTAAGCCACAAAATGGAACTGTCACATTAGTAGGTATGAGTGGAAACCAAGTTCTGCTTAACCTGCTGTAGGGGAATTACTCTACCAATGTAAAGTAAGGGCAGGTCTACACTACAAGGAATACAGCAAAATGAACAGTGCCGCTTTAGTACATCTGGTGAAAATGCTCTAGGATTATGGGAGGGAGCTCTCCTATTGGCGTAATACTCCATCTCCCTGAGAGGAGAAAGTTATGTTGGCGGAAGAGCATAATGTTGGTGAGGATAGCACCTAGTTCTCGGTAATTTGTGTCACTGGTGGGGGAGGGGGATCTTTTTCACACCCATGAGCAATAAAAGTTAGATCTACTTAAGCAGTAGTGTAGATCTGCCCTAAAACAGACTTAGAGCTTATATGACCAGAGTGCTTTTCATATAGAGGCATTTCCAAACAGCTTACCAGGGTGGGTAAGCATTATGGCTATGTCTACACTAGCAATTTAAGTTGACTTAAGGAGGCTTAGGTCGACTTAAATTAAGCCACGTCCACACTAGACTTTCATTAAGTCGACTTAAGAAATTCCTTAAGTCAACTTAATGAAAG
This sequence comes from Pelusios castaneus, assembly GCA_007922175.1. Classification (NCBI taxonomy): domain Eukaryota; kingdom Metazoa; phylum Chordata; order Testudines; family Pelomedusidae; genus Pelusios; species Pelusios castaneus. The sequence continues at coordinate 6,715,164 of ML685799.1, read as the reverse complement.
CTTAAATAGACTTAATAACTACCATGCATTAGGTCGACTTAAGCCTCGCTAGGTTGACCTAACTCTTCCTTAGGTCGACCTAAGCCCAGTGTGGACGCGTAAGTCCACTTTGTTAAGTCGACCTAAGGGCAGTTAGGTTGATTTAACAAAGTGGACTTAATCGACTTAAAGTATTGCACTTGTTAAGTCAATTTTAAAAAGGTCGACTTTAAATCGACTTAAAGTCGACCTGATTAAAGTCGACTTAACAAAAGTCGACTTAACTTTTCTAGTGTAGACATAGCCTATCATCCTATTGTACTGAGGCAGGAAAATGAGGCACTGAGAGATGTGAAGTCACTTGCACACAGTCAACCACCAGAGCAGGGCTGCCTCCATTAGAAAACAAACAGACCATTCTTGGTGCTATTAAAAGAGAATTCCCTTATACTCATTTCATTTCTGAGTTCCAATGATTGCAATTTGTTTATTAATTCTGGAGAGACTCTTAAAAAGAAAAAAGTGACAAATAAGTCAGCATGCAGGTCCTGAGAAGTCCACCCAGATTTGACAATCTTGGTGGTGAGGCAATCTGCTCCAATTATGAAGCTTGCATTTACCCATCACAAATGGCATATGTTCAGTCCTTTGAGCTCCTCTTTTTTGTGAGCAAATGGACAGATAGCGTTAGCCAATGTGTTATGTCCATGTCATACTAACAGAGATATCGACCAGGGGGAAAATATCTGATGGGTCCAGATGGTCACGAACACCGCTAAGTAAATTTGAACATGCTTTGCAGGAATGGAAGCAGAAGAGGCCGACGACGAGTCCTGAGTCATTCACATTGTCTTAACCTGATAAGTTGGATCCTTCTGGGCCTGCCACTGTTGACAAGTGCGGCAGCAGTGGCTTCAGAACTTGGGAACGTGACCTCTCCTGCCAATCAGATAACACCAGGACACACCACCAAAATAGCAATGGGCACATTGGGGGGCTTATTCTATTCTTTTGTTCTGTGGGTTATAGTGATGATTCAGCTTCATTCTGCTGGACATGGGCAGACACCCGAGGAACACCTAGGCCAACTGCCTGTGTTACTGTAGTGACAAAAAGCTGTGCTCAGGCTGGCCATACCAGATAAGATAACGCTCCAGACCAAGGCACCCATTGTCAGGGGCAACAGCACGAGTTGATGGGGACTAGGCGTGGGACAGGGTCAGGTCGCAGTCCGTACGCCAAACTCAGGAAAGCCGCAGAGGAGCTACTTGGGGCGGACTGCCACTTACCCCACACGCACCAGGGGCCTTAGTCTCAGGACTAGCCAAGCTTGGGAGCTAGCTAGTTGGGGCCAATTGGGGTGTCTCGGGCCACGGTTGTAAGCAGGAAGGCGACTCAGGCCTAACTGCAGCCCCTCGCCGGGGAACCTCGGGCCTGTCCACGCTCGCACTGCAGAGCCCACTGCGACAATAAACGCACCAGCTCAGCCTCCTCCTGTGTAGTGTGTGCTCTCCATGACCGCTGCACTGCCTTACCACCTCTGGACACAACAAAATCCCCTTGCTAGAAGTTTGCATTATAACCCTATCTTTCTGAGAATTCAAAATGGTAACATGCAAGAGAAAACCGGCTACTCCCTGAGGCAGCAAAGCACAATTCACCTCCCTCCCCTGCTTCAAGTTGGCTCTTTACACACTGACTCTGCTCCCAGACTTTAATGTGAAATGCTCTAGCCTGCAAACTACCTGCTCCATTACCACTGCTCTTGAAGAGATACATTGCAGTTACCACACAATCCTCGATACACCATACAGTCGAGTATTCAAGGGAGGCCAGGTTTACTATAGTGTCTTCTGTCAAAATACATCCTTTACGCCATCACTTTCAAAACAGAGACACTCAGTTGTCAAACAGAGGTACTTTACATGCACTCTCACCGCTCAATCAATGCTCCAGAGGTCCTTGCCCAAATCCAGAAATGTTTCTTTCTTAAAATCAAATCTCTACTTCAAAAGCTCATTCATCCACATGGAATTGTAGCTGCTACATGATTGAATTCTTAATTATAAAGTAGCAATTACTGCTTACAACATGCACAATAACATCAGGGAAGACATTGTCCTCTATTGTGCCCCAGGGACTTCACTGAAAAGAACAAATCCCTACTCCTGGAACATTTTATGAATAGGACCAAAGGAGTCAGTGCTTAAAAAAAAGAATAATAAGCTCTTTACATGTCCAACCTGTTAGCATAATAAAATGGGACCGAAGGAAAGAAATCCATTGCTTCAGAGATGAAGGCAGGTCCACCTGTAGTGGTTATAACAAGAGTTTGCTCTCCGTGCACATTCGATTCTTGTCCGCTGCTGAGAACACCAATCAGTATGTCAACTGGTATGAATTATGACATATATTGGTAAGGGTGGGTGGGGTCTTACACAGGCACTTGTCCACTGGATCTGGGGCTGAGTCCAACAGCTCATGTCATACAAGATTATGTCTACACTTGTAAATTTAAGTCGACTTAGCTAAGTCTTTGTTAAGTCGACTTAGCATGTCTACACTTAAATTTTAAGTTGACTTTGGGGGGACCCTACAAAGTTGACCTAGAGCGTCCACACTGGACGTCTAGGTCGACTTGTAGGGGCTAGGTGGACCTGGGACAGGTCCACAGTGGAAGGGGAGGCACCCCTTGCCAAGTGCCAGCGGGCTCAGCCTTTGCCCCATTGTACCTGGGTACAATGGGGCAGCGGGGGACAGGGACCTTGGCAGGGCATAGGAGCAGGGTGGGCAGGTCTCTGCCCTGCTGTATGGGGGGCATGCCAGGCTCTTCCTTTGCCAGCCCCCCTGGCAGGGAGGGCAGTGGGGAAGTCCTGGAGAGCCCTAAGTCGACTTAGAGTCGACTTAGGGCTACTCCACGTCTACACTGGCTTAAGTCGACTTTAGAAAGTCGACTTAAGCCAAAAGTCGACTTAAAATGAGGTTTTACAAAGTCAACTTAAATTTTCCTGAAGTCAACTTAAGCAGCTGCTTAAGTCGACTTAAGGAAACTGTAGTGTAGACGCAGAGTAAATTAAGTCAACTTAAGCAAGCTTAAATCGACTTAAGTTACAAGTGTAGATGCACCCACAAGATACCAAACCATTCTTGAGTAACAATCCTCTGCAGGCCCACTGGTTGGAGATTAAAACTCTCTGCAAGCAGGAGAGAAACTCTTTTTTACAGCTAAGCCAGCTCAGTGGAGATGACACTTGGTGACAAAACAGTCAATTACCTTGGGAACCTGTCAAGGTTGCGTCTGTCCCCTTTTCCCACAGGGTTCATTGAGCTACTTTGGACACAAAGACATGTCCCTAGGAGGCAGGGGCTTTTTTTTTCTGAGAGCCATTAACAAATGGAAGCTGAGAGAGACCCAGATCCGCCTGTTACAATAACAGGACATTGTATATGTGGTGTAATGAGGAGGTAGGGGGCTACTTATCAAGTCTTGGCATAGTCTAGTTGTTAGTGCATACAATTCTGTTACACGTTACCTTTCCCAGACCCAAAGAAAAGCTATTTATAGCATGAAAGTCTGTCTCTCTCACCAACAGAAGTTGGTTTAATAAAGGATATTACCTCACACACCTTGGATGTTTATTGCTGTTCTGGCTCATTTCTCCCTCTGTTTGGGGAGTGCACAATAAATAAAGGGAATTTAATCTTGACTTAAATATCTTGAGCACCAGTATGATACTTACAAGACAGTCCACATTTCAGGTCCTGTAGCACCATGTGGCCTGCAGGACAGTTTTAATCTCGTACCAGCATTCAGTGAAGGTGTATGAGGAGCAGCAGAACAGAACTCACAGCAATGTCACATGATTACTCCATGTTGGGGTGTGTGCTGGCCCCATTAATTATATCTTTTTCATTTTGCTAATTCTATGCATTATCTCACTTCTTATCGGCTCCCTGGAAGAAATCCATTCTGAATTAAATCTCAAATCTGCTTTTAATAGGAGCTCAAATGGGGAATGGTGGTGGGTTGTTATATCTAACTTGTGGTTACACACAGGGAGGGAGGCCAGAGAGAGGGAGGTCTTAGGGGGAAGGATTCCCTCACAGAGATATAAAGGGGAGAAGGAAACAAACAAGGTCTCAGGGTTGACAATGTGAATTATGCTAAGTGGGAGCGCTATGGCCATAGTATAGATCACCTCTCCATGAACACCTCATTCTCCAAATAAAGAATGAAATGAAGCTGTGATCAGGCAAAGAGATCCCTGTCGGCAGACATTCACACCTGCACAGACCCTACTAGAGGAACCCCAAATGGCAACTGTAACCAGACTTCCTTTATTCCAGGGGCCTCAAACATGTGGCCCACAGGCTGCATGCAGCCCATAAACTTCTTCCATCTGGTCCCTGGACTGTGCTTTGTGGGAACACATTCTCTCCCTAACAGAGAGAAAGAGTATGGTATCATGGGCTATGTCTATACTTGCTAAAATTAGTTTGAATTAGTGAATTAGCTTAATTCGAACTAGCATGGCCACATTGGAATGTTAGTTCAAACTAAGCAAGCACTTGCTTAGTTTGAATTAGTGATCCCCATTCATTTCAATGGCCAGTTAGTTGGAACTAAAAAATTAGTTCGAATTAACATGGCCACATTGGTTAATTTGAACGAGTTAGTTAGTTAGTTCGAATTAACCCCTTAGTTTGAATAGTGTAGCCATGGCTTTAGTTAGTTCGAATTAAGCCTCCTTAATTCGAACTAACTTGCCAGTGTAGACATAGCCATGGAATGCAGTCTCGCATACACAGCGCCCTGCAATGCTGCGAGAGTGCCCTAGTATTTTAATTTATGGTATGTATGGACCACTTGATGTACATTTAAGTCAAATCTGGCCTGCCATAACAAATGAGTTTGACACCCCGGCTTTATTCCTTGGTTCTTCTGTACCGATTCCTTGTCTTGCTAAAGAGTCTGCCCATGTGGCTCTTTTTGCTTCTCGGTCAATTGGCTGCTTGCTGATCTCCCTAGGCGTTGTTCCATATGGTGCTGTAGTTTGAGAATATAGTTTCTTGTCTTGAAAAAAATTCATGGTCAATCACTTTATGCTGGCTGAAATATTTAGAATATTAAACTTTAGAAGTCTACCTCTTCTTAATAGAGGGCTCTATCACAGAGATAATTTCCTATTCCTTGTACTCAAAAGCATCTCGTAAAACACTCCACCTCTATATAAAGGTTAATGCTTGTGTTCACAGGACTAGTTTTATAATGGTGTTTGACTTGGATTTCTCATAATTAAATGCTAATTTAAACAAATGTAAAATAACCCTCTAACATTCCTTTCTTGATCAACAAGGGGTATGCTGCTCCAGAGCTGTCAGTTTTAGAACTCTTCCGCTGAGCTCATTGCTCTGAAGGGTAGATTTGGTGCTTGTCTCTGTAAGAAATGTATAGAATGATAACCTGGTTGTACTTCACCATATGTTCAGCCTCACGCAAAAGTCAAATCAACTGCCTTTTTCTAAATTATTTCCTCCCTTGATATATGGATCTTGTTTATAACCTCCCTTTGTGCAACCATAATGCCATCACATAGGGTTCAGGTTCTGAAAACCATAGCAATTGCCTGAAAATTGATTTGATGTTTTTTGCCCATCCCTCCTTCAGGTCCCTCAAGACATTTTAATATGAGCCATGACATTATGATGGATGAAATCTGGCATTTTACTGTAGCAGTGCTACTCCCATGTGGAAAATAACAGCTTGTTCAAAGCCCATCTTCCAGCCATATTTAGGATATACAGTAAGCCACAGCTTCAGTCCCTGCCCCCTTCACTCTAGTCTCACAGTATCCTTCTCAAACAGCTTCATTTCATACATCAAGCTGCCAAAGTACCAAGTTCTTACTAATCCTTACCACTGAGTGAAGTCAGCTCAAACCACGAGTCACATGTACCCCAAAATGCTCACAGTGAAATCACATAAGCAACTCATTTACAGTTAATTATTTGAACAGAAAAAAGTCAAAGACTTGCAATTCTCTGCCAATTACTGGGCTAATAAACAGCATCACCTCTAAGAACATCACGCTTCTATTGAATTTTAAAGCATACCATTATAGTGTTAAACACATTGGCTATGTCTACACTTACAAAATCTAGTTTGAATTAGTTAATTCGAACTAATTTGAACTAATTTTAGTTAGTTCAAAATAACTTAATTCGAACTAGCATGGCCCCACTAGAATGCTAGTTCGAACTAGCCATGGCCATGTAGGGCACTTGCTTAGTTCAAATTAGTCAGGTGTAGGAAGGTCAATCTGCCAATTAGTTCAAACTAAGCAATTAGTTTGAACTAACATGGCCACATCGGATTAGTTTGAACTAACTAGTTCGAATTAACCGTTAATTCAAACGAAGCAATTGAATTTATTAGTTCGAGTTAAGGAAGCCCTTAATTCAAACTAATGAAAGCTTGTGTGGCCAAGGCTTAAATTAGTTCAAATTAAGCTTCCTTAATTCGAACTAACTTGCAAGTGTAGACATAGCCATTGACTTAGAGAGTCCATACTCGACTTTCTAAGTTGACTGCCTATGTCTACACAGGCAGTCATTAGGTTAACCCAGAGCCACGCTCCACCCCCGGCTCAGGGGCGGCTCAGGGGAAGAGAGCCCCAGAGAAGCAAGCTGCCAGGGCTCCCCTGTCCGGGGAGCCCCGGAGAAGCCAGCCGAGCACCAGAGAAGGGAGTCGCTGGCATTCCCCGGCCGAAGGGAGTCCCTGGGGACTCCCCTGGACCCTAGAGCGGCACCGTCTCCTTTGTCAAAGGAGCCGCTGGATTCCCTGGGGGCTCCCTTTGACTGGGGAACTGGCGGCTCCTTTGACAAAGGAGCCGTCGCCGCTTCGGGGTCCAGGAGAGTCCCCGAGGATTCCCTTCTCCCCCAGCCGTGGCTCTACAGCTGCCGTCCCCAACCCAGGGCTCCCCCAGCCCCGGGTCTCTTCTCCCTTGCCCTAGGTCTCCCCAGCCCTAGGTCAACTTAAGTAATTAAGTTGACCTAGGGCGTCCACACTGATTTTAGGTTGACTTAATAAGGTCGACTTAGACCTTATGTCAACCTAACTACCGGTATTTATTAAGTCGACTTTAGGATGCCCTTAAGTTAACTTAAAGAAAGGCTGGTGTGGACGTGGAGTAATTTAGGTTGACTTAAAACTTAAGTGTCCTTAAGTCGATCTAAATTTCTAGTGTAGACATACCCATTAATATCTCTACAACCTATGGATATTGCGGGGTGGGGGAGTGAAATAGCTGTGGTAGGACCTTGGATGTATAGATTCTCAAATATTTATTTTCACTAGTATTTGTAACACTTTTGGTTTCTACAACCATTCTTGTGAATAAAGGGCAGTTCACGTGAGCATTGGAACATAAGTTAATCAAAGACTCAAAATAACAAGGTGTTTCTCTCCCCACATATTTTGTTGTATTCACCCAGCTCCTGTCTACACAGGATTTAGATTTTAAGATTTCAAATAAAAAGTTGTGTATGAGCAACCCCCTCCCGAACTTCATGGAATTCAATTTATCTGCAGTAGCCAAGAAGGATAAGAAGTTGAGTCAAGCTTGCTAGGAGGGGCTGATAGAGAATTGGCATATGGTGGTCTTGATCCTTAAATCATTCCTCCATCCTCAACTACTGCAACCAATTATTTTGATCATTAATAAAAATATGATCACACCCTAGGTGACATTAGGCAGAGTCCTGAAGAAGGGATGGTGTACTAACAGCAACACCCCAGGAATAGCCCCAGAAGACATTCTATCTATGGTATTTATATGGGTCCCATCTCAGTGGTATCTGAGCCCCTTACAATCATTACTCACAGTGATGCAGTAGGAAAGTATTATCCCCTATTTACAAATGGGAACTGGTAAATCAAAAGACAAAGGGCTAAATTTTCAAAGATATTTAGACACCTGAAGATGCAAACAGGCACCTATGGGAATTCACATAAACTCCCAAGCAGGTAAATTGTGTAACTCTGATTGAAATCAATGGGAGTTTGTTGCTAGGTGCTTTTGAAAATCCTACCAGGTGGTCTCTGGCCCTAAGAAACTTGGTCATATTCCCTCTGGATGTCTGTGGATCCCATTTCCCAAGCTAGCACACCAACCACTGGACCATTGTAACATATCCCCTCCTTCCAAGCCACAATTCCTTCCCGGCTCTCAAGAATTGGAGGATCGTTTTCTGCTGATGTTTACCAAAGGTAAAATAATGCCACCCTCTGACCTGCACTAACTGCTACTCTGGGAAGTGAATTGCAAGGGGGTCATTTCCTGCCCCTTTCTATACATCTGCTTTAGGTAAGGAGGAGAGGGTCCTATACCCTGACTCAAAGTCTCAATATACTGACTAGGAGAAATAGAGAATGTTATCCTTGCTTGAGCACAATAAGACACTTGCCCTGAATTTTGTACATGGAAAGAGATTGAAACAAATGGATGTTGAAATAATCTAGTCCAACTCTTAATTGATAATGAACACCCACCCAAAGTGCTTTCCATTTGTGTTGTATGTTTAGGATAGACCCAATCAGACACTTACTTACCAGACAGCCCCATTGAACCAAACTTATTTAGTTTAATACATTTAGTTTAGCAATGGAAAGGATTATACACGACTATCAGATCTTCATGGCTATATAGCTTTTGCCACCAGAGAGTGTAGTTATTTCTAATCTCCTCTCCCTTCTTAATGCATATCAAATAGATGAGTTCACCGTCCTAGATTACTTCAACAAACAGTAAAGGTGGCTGTATATCCTGTGCCACATTACTGCACGCATTTGTTAATGGCTGATTTTGATGGTCAACATCTGAAAAACTGTCACTATTTATTTCAGTCTGGTTCAGTTTGAGGGTTTTTTTTTTTTGGTGCTGTCCTTCAGCTCATTTCAGCGTAGCTATTTTATCCTGTTCATTTTTTGCAACTACCTCCTCCGAATTCCTTTGACAACCTGAGAAAGTCTTGCAGCTGAACACAATATTAATTACATTTCAAAGCAAACCTTTTATTCATTTGGGGACAATCTGTGAAACAGAAATCTGTGACTGAACCTGTTGCCAAGCCAATTACTGCAAAATAACTCAAATATGTCTCAACAGATTGCAGTTTTTCCTATTGTTAGTTTATTTTTTTAATCAAAAGGCTGAATTCACTTAAATTAGACATGTACTTAAGCTTAAAAGGTAAGAGCCGAGCAAACTCTTTGTAGCTCACAATTGATTCTGTTCATCTAATCCGTTTTCTTTTTGGGCATCATCTGCAAACAAGTTTTGATCATTATAGATTCAGAGATGTTACAGCGACAAGGAACCATTATGATTATCTACTCCTGTGGCTCTGAACCCATGTGTAAACCTGGATGGCTTTCACTAGTATTAATTAATGAATTAACCCAATTAATAGCCTTAGTGCAAAAACCATTTGGATTACGAAATCTGTCTTACCCACGGTATATAATATTCATAGAGCAGGTTCTACACAAGTACATTGTACATACCATTGCATTGAGTCTGGAGTGCCTTGACTCTCCACTCCAGGTACCATTGCCTCTGAAGTCACAGAACCTTTAGGTCTGGGCTGAGTCACATCAGCACTCGCTCAGATTTGGCTCAGCTAGCCTGCCATCATCATGATGGTGGGGAATTTGGGCCAAACCTAAGTGGCGTGGCCAAACCGTGCACCAGGTTGTAATGTTCAGAGCAGGGAGCTGAGTCCAGCCAGACTTATATTACCAGAGTCACTGCTGCAGGGTGAGTTCAGGGAAGGCCGGGGCTGGATTAACACGTGGGGTTTAGGGGCTAAAACCCTGGGCCCCCAGCTAAGGGGGGCCCCTGAAAAATCCAGTCGCAGCTGGCTGCTCCTGCTCCCAGGCAGGCACTGTTTGGAAGGAATGTAGGAGAGACCTTCTCACCCCCCTGCTCCAAGTCGCGTAGCCTCCCAGACACACCCCTCAGCTGCAGGGGGAGGATTGGCTCCAGGCTGCTCCCAGCTGAGCTGACTGTGATTCCCTCACCCCCCAACCTTACTCCCCAAGCTTCTGCAGCTCCCTTTGTTTGCAGGGCATGGGATACAGCCTGCTCCAGGCTCTACTTCTGGCAGCCGGAGCTGTCGGGGGCAGGAGAGGGACTGGGCTAGAGGTGGGAACAGGGGTCTGAGGGGCTGGAGGAGGTGAAGGGACCAGGAAAGGACAGGAGGAGGGCAAGGTGCAGTGGGCGGCTGGAGAGTGTATGAGGATATGCAGGTGAATTGGGGGACAGGGAATCAGGGGATGGGGAGGTTAGGGGATGGGGAAAGGAGGCTGAACTGGAGGTGGTTGTAAGTGGGTGGGCACTCTGAGCTCTGAGGGAAGCTGGGGATGTGGGGTGAGGACGCTGGAGGGAAATGTGTGAGCAGGAGCCCCATTGCCCAGGGTGTCACAGCTCACAGACAGCCAGGGTGTCCTCCAACACTGACCTGGGCATTAGAAGGGGCCCATGGAGAGCCTGTCATGACTCCCTCACTGCCCCTACAGCAGAGAGAGAGCAGAACATGGGCCCACAGACTCTTCGGACCCCGGAGGATGTTCCTACTGCTGTTGATGGGTGGGGGAGAGTGGGACATGGGCCTGCAGACCCCTCCCATGCTGTGGTGCCACTGATGGGGGTCACCAGTTTAAGGATGGCCTCCTGGGTGAGAGACCATACTCTCCTGTCCCTAGGCTGGCCATTGGCCAGCCGGGGGCTCCACCAAATCTTATAGCCCTGGGCTCACAAGGGTGTTAATCCAGCCCTGGGGAAGGCTCTGAAATTCTTGCCACTCCCAGGGCCTCTCATGCCCCACAGTGGTAGCACCTGACCCAATCCCTCCACAGGCCTCCTCCCATGACCCTTTGACACATTCCAGCAACCCAGTTTGGGGACATAATCTACAGGTTGAGAAGTCCAGATCTAGTTTTTATTTCTTGCATAACATAAACTAAAGGACCTAACCCAATAATTTCTGCATCAAGCCCATAACTTTGGTTTGAGCTATAGCATACCTTTTAGCAAATGAATCCAGCCTTGATTTAAAGATGTCAAGTGATAGAGAATTTAGAGTCCAGTATAACCCAAAGTAAGTTGTTCCAGTGGCTAATTACCTAATCACCCACAGTTGAAAAGGCACCTTTACTCATGTTGGGTAATGCCTTACTGCATGAGGGTCACCATGGATGCCAATAGCCTTTCTGTTATTGTCAGATATTATTCAACATGAGTAAAGGTGACACAATGTAGCTTTATGCATTTTTCATTACACACATTATCTGATAAGCACATCACATGGACTTTTCATTGCCATCTCAAGTTATTACTGTTCATGAGTCTTACTATGTGAAGGGTTGCTTAAGACACACAACATTGTTTCTTCTTCCAATTCCAAACAGAGCTTTCAAGATGGTGACATGCACACTGTTGTTCCAGTCAGCTAAGTACATATTTGGATTAGTATTTGCAACCTTTTTTTCCTTTCTACTAACATTCTTGCAAGCCAAAAATCATTATTCAAACCAATATTTTATCACTTTTATTTTCCGTATTCACCCCATTGCTTTAAAGAGTTTTTGATCTTGCATGCTGTACAGTTCTAGTTTAATCTAGACTTTTGGAGTTGCTCCTTGTTGTAAGTCTTTATTCAATTCCAAAAAAGCTGAAGAAAAATTTGCCAGAAAACATGGACTTTAATTAGTGCACAAAAAATATGTGTCTTTTCTGTACATATATTCAGGATAAGTGAACTTCAGTTTGACCCCCAGTTTAATTAAGCATTCAGAAAAGTTTGGCTGCTTACTTTAACTACACAGAAATCTAACATACAGAACCAACATTATCAGATTTCAAGTCTCATGAGAACAAGCTTTTTGGTACTCCATTCCTGCATCTAGTTGCTTCAGAAATACCACAAGAAACAGCTGAAACCATGAAGCAAAGAAGTGTGTGAAATAAAGTATGTGAAATAAAGGATAAACAAACCCAACTTCCACTCACTTAAAAAAAAAAAAAAGGAAAAAAGGTTCATGAAGAGTTCAAGGTAAGAGGTTTAATATTCAAAAGTGCCAAGCACCCATAATTCCCATTAACTTCAATGGAACCCGCACCTTTGTAAAATCAAGTCATAATTTCTCCACACAGATGAGCTAGAAATGCCAGCAAGGTCCACCAACAGGAAACAGTCAGTTATTTTTAGAATGTGGCCTCTGGAAAATCTTACAAATTCAGGTCCCTGAAAGCATTTTTTAAAAATGCACCTTGAATTTGCCATTTCTTAAGATAAAACAAGTTACCCATGGAGGCTTATTAGGATGGAGGCTTATTAGGAGGAACTCAAAATAGCAAGACTGACATTAAAAGAAGGCTTACACGTTTATGAAACAGAACCATGAGTCAGCAGGCCTGAGTTCTGGTCAAGCTATGTCATCAATTTCTTGTGTAACACTGGGCGGATCATTTCATCTCTCTGGCTATGTCTATATTTACAAAGTTAAATCGACTTTGTTAAGTCAACTTAACAAGGTCAACTTAACAAATTGGCTACACTTTAAGTTGACTTTGTTAAGTTGACTTAAGAGCAAAGATAGCTGTTATATTGGCTTTAAGTTGATTTAATAAAGTTGACTTAGTGTTAATCCCCATCTACATTGGACTTAAATTGACTTAAGGAGTCGATTTAAGGCTTAAGTCAACCTAAAAGGAGGTGTTATTAAGTTGATTTAAGCTTTCCACTTAAGGAAATGCTTAAGTCGACTTAATAAAAGCCCAGTGTGGACGCGGCTTTGTTTATGTCGACTTAAGCGTCCTTAAGTCGACCTAACTTGCCAGTGTACAGGCACCGTCTGTGCCTCAGTTTTATCATCCATCCAATGAGATGGTGACACTGACTTGCCTGTCTCCTAGGGAACTTTGAGGAGTTAATTAGGCTTTGAGATCCTATTGTTAAAAGTCTAGCTTTTCCCTCTCAAAGTCCACCTCAACAATAATGCATCTCTTCCATTATAATAACAACCCACACAGAGAGAACCTTCTTCTGTATCTCCCCCTGCATTTTGTGTTGTCCCTCTGTCAAGATGAAGCGGTGATTCTGTGTCTTGTACAAGCCTTGGGCCTACAGTCATGCTTAAAGGGCCACATGCAGTCGGATTATCTGGTCCCATAACCGACAGCGATAGCCTGGGGCATTCAAGCAGCACTGATCCTACGGAGGGTAGTCGCTATGGAAATCATGAAGAAGATATCCCAGAGACTGTGATTCTTTTTTCTTCTAGCTCAGGACTACTTCACCCTCCCTACACAGGCAGGCAGCACATTGTGAATTCTGTTCCTGATTGGCTGAGAATTGTGAATATCTTGTTATTTTTATTTCCCCTATTTTCCACCTCAGCCGACCCGTTTGTCTAGCTCAGCTGTTTTTCTATTAGACTGTAAGAGACTTGGTGGAGAAACGGGAGCTGTGGTGTACTGTAGGCTCTGTACACAAAACTGTGTAGGCTGTGCCTTTAAACTGGATGGGGTTTTTCTGTTCCAGGTTGCAGGCTAGGGAGCTCTATAGGGCATCTGGGTCTTTCAGCATGAGTCTGCAAAGAGCCAGTTTATTGCACAGTGGGGTGAGTTGGCTTAGGGAGCAGCCTGCTCTTTTCTCTATTTTTCGTTTTTGTGTGTTAAGGTTTCAGATTTGAAGAGGTAAAATAGTGTTACATAGCAACCTTCCACAAAGATATTTTGTGTTCCGATCCAATTCCTCTCTTTGTGTGCCTTGAACATACTGCTAGCTACTACATACATCTAGTGCATATTTCCTTCCAAATAAGCATAGCCAAAGGAAGCTGGACATCTAGAAAAATCAAGTTAGCATGGCAGCATCTTAACCCTTGGCAAATTCAAAGACAATTTCACAGCTGCCTCATGAACCAGAGATTGAGCCAATCAGTCAAAGAGTTTGCCACATATTCTTTCTCATCCTTCTAGTATGGAGTCCAGCATCTGTGTCCTAAACCTGCCAAGTATAACCTATGCATGGTGACCAGGCCGTTGGCTTCAACACTAAAACATACTGTGGGGAAGTGGAAGGAAGTGCCAAAAAAGCACCAGACAGATCTATAGCAGCCAGTTACCTTTGTAACTGCATTGTAGGACTAAAAGACAATTTTGTGTCCAGCGTCCTGTAAACGCTGCATGCTTCTGTGACAGGTTACAACTGTGGTTAATGTGAAGATACAAACTCTTATTATAAGGGAATGACTCTATTAAAACAAAAGAAATAGCAGATTGTGGGTCTAAAATGGATCCGCAGACTTTGGCCTTGATCCCAAAAGCTACTGAAAGCACCTGCAAATCTAAAGTCAGTGGGAGCTGTGGGTGTTTATTATCTGTCACAGGGTCCTGTCAGAATCTGTGTTGGGCTCCTCTAGTTTGTGCCCCCTGCTTGAGAGCAGAATCTGGGGTTGTGGCTGTCCTTAATAGCTCTTTTGGAGTAATGTTAACCTGTCAAAAGGTTCAGGAGGTGCTCCCCGCTACGGCATTGTTACTGCTCTTGACCTAAGATTTTCTACCACCTCCTTCTTTGTTGCTTTTCCTCATTTATACCCGGCTTTGTCTCCTTCAGCTGGTTCAGGATGTCTGTCTCACAGATTGGCAGCTTTTGCAGTTGCTTGTGGCTGTGGTGAGTCTGTTTGTTTACAGGTGGGGAAAGCTCCCCTCCCACTCTTGCCTTAGTCCTGAATGGGGCTTATAGACCCCATTACAGTATCTCTTAAGATCAAGCCTCTGTTAGCACCTGAGGAGCAAGAATAAGGAAGGTGGAAAATGAGGAGGACCTCATTTCAAAGCAACTTTGTTCATGCTGGGCTCAAGACACACACAGCTGGCTCAGCCAGTGATAACGCACTCCTAGCACTCATTGCAGGGATACTAATCATTTTAATCAAAAGGCAGCTAGATACAGTTCAGATTTTTTGATTAGTCACTGTCCATAGAAAATGGGAGGTTAACCAAAATGTCAGGTCCCGAGATGGAATTTGCATGTTTAGTTAAAATTGCTAGTAGAACGGGAGAGTTCTAAAACAACCCATCCTCCACTCCCTGTCAAATACTAATTCTTAAAGCTGAATTCAGGGACTAAGATTTTCATAAGCAACCACTGATATTGGGTGATATTTATAGGGCCCCTGTTACCAGAGCACCTGAGCATCCCACCATCTTTTAATGTATTTATCCTCACAATAGCTCTGTGAGTTACACTGTGCTATTATCTCCATTTTACAGCTGGGGGAACTGAGGTACAGGGGATAAGCGACTTTCCTTATACATTATTGGAAACCTAAGGTTGAACAGGGACTTGAACCAGAATCTAGGCTAACACCTTAACAATTAAACCATCCTTCCTTGCTCGGTTGAAGACACCTTACATGGGCTTAATTTTCAGAAGATGGCTGCTTCGGACCTTTTTGTAATCCAGCCTTATTTAAGGGGCTTCCAGCTGAGAATCCAAAACCACTAGCCACTTTTGAAATCATTGTCAGGTTATTTTATCTGAAATATGTAGAAAGGCCTTGCAGTTAAGGGCTGGCTTAGGACCCAGTGTTAAACTCTAGAATGCAATGTTAATAGTGAAAAAAAGTCAGGAATTTAAACATGAAGGAGTTTAGAAAGTTTTGACCCAAATGAAGGCAGGTAGGGTTTTCATTCCTATACTCTGGTAAATGTAAACCTCTCTTTCTATTACCATATTAGTTCTGTGAGAGGAAGATATATTCAAAATAAACACAGACTGTTCTTAATATTTAAAAGGTATTTTCAACATATTTCTAATAGCCTCTTCTGTCAAAATATTTTTGAACTACAATCCCTAGTCACTTAAACTATTAGTAATTTTGATGTTATGATTCTTCAGTGGAGACTTTCATCATTCCACAGGGAGGTACAATATTGATGTGTTTCTTTTCACCACCTAGGGACAAATTCTGTCCTGTTTAGGTTAACCAAATATAAACAGGAGGAGAATTTGGTTTTGTATGATGCAAATGAACATAATCCAGGAGGCAGCACATCTTAATGGATAAGGCATGGGAGGTAGAGTTAAGAGATATGGATTCTATTCCTGGCTGTGTCATTGATCTTGTGTGTGATCTTCACCTCTCTTTGCCTATGGTTCACCTCCCCCTCCTCCCTTTTTCTGTCTTAAATGTTTAGATTGTAAGCTTTTGGAAGGAAGGGCTGTCTATCAGTGTGTGTTTGTATCTTGTTAGCACAGTGGATTGTAAAGGGACCACTCAGTACAACAAAAACAAGCCTGCTCACAGGATTATGGTCTGGGAACAAGATGCATTAGTTAACTGCACCACAGAATTATGACCACTTTATTACAAATTACTGGGGGGTTAGCCGTGTTAGTTTAGTTCAGCAAAATTAAGTCGACTTAAAGAGGCTTAAGTCGACTTGAAGAAAGCCACATCCACACCTGGCTTTCATTAATTCGACTTAAGCATTTCCTTAAGTCGACTTAATAACTACCGGTCTTCAGGTCGACTTAACAATTAAGTCGATTTGTTAAGCCGACCTAAAGACGGTGTGGCCACCCTGGGTCAACTTATTCTATAAGGTCCCGGCAAGAAGGTCCCCGCTCCCTTCTTGGAGGGACACTGGGTTCCTGGGGAAGGGACCCACGGGTCCCTTCTTAGTGGCGAGCCACTTCAAATGACAGAGTCGACTTAACTTTTCAGGTGTAGACATAGTCATAATGACTAACAAATGTATTTATCACATGAGCTTTTGTGCTTGAAAATGGAAAAGAAATATAGTATGTAGCTTAAGTAGAGGAGTGGTATTTGGGGACAAGAACTGAGAAAGCATTGTTCTATGTCAGCCGTAAAAATGTTGGCATATCTTGGGGCCATGTGGGTACCCATAGCAGTGCCACTGACTTGAAGATACAAATCATTTCCAAATCTGAAATAGTTGTGGGTGAGTATAAAGTCACAAAATTCAGCCATGAGGTGTGCCATGATGTCATCTGGGATAGTGTTCTAATGGCTTGTAATCTTTTTTTCTGTGAGATGTTGGTGTATAGAGCTTCTGTGTACATAATGACCAGGATGGCGTTTTCTGGAAGAAAAGCAATGGATTGAATTTTTCTCAGGAAGTCCGTGGTGTCTCAAAGATAGGTAGGAGTGTCAATAGCACAGGGTCTGAAGAGGGAGTCCACATGGCCAGATAAGCCTACTATAAGAGTCTCCAATGCCTGAGATGATAGGGCATCCAGGATTTCCAGGTTTATATATTTTTGGTAGTAGATAGAATATCCTTGGTCAGGGTTCTAGGGGTGGCCCCACAATAACCAACAGTTTTATGGCTGACTTAGAACAACGCTTTCTCAGCTCTTGTCTTCAAGTCTCACTCCTCTACTTACGCTCCATTGATGACACATTCATCATCTTGACCCACAGAAAGGAGGACCTTGAAGAATTATACACTGAGATTTCAACAATTTCCACCCCATGATCAAACTCAGCCTAGACCAGTCCACATGGGAGATCCACTTTCTGACCGCTACTATACGAATAAGTGATGGACACAAACACCACCCTAAACCGGAAACCTACTGACTGCTATTGTTACCTACATCCCTCCAGCTTTAATCCAGGACACACCACATGATCTATTGTCTACAGCCAAACCCTAAGATATAATCACATTTGCGCCAATCCCTCAGACAGAGACAGGCACCTTCAGGATCTCTATCAAGCATTCTTGAAACTACAATACCCACCTGGGAAAGTAAGGAAACAGACTGTCAAAGCCAGTTGGGTACCCAGGAGAATCCCAAGAAAGAAAAAAACAGAACACCATTTGTCATCACCTACAGTCCCCAAGTCAAACCTCTCCAGCATATCATCAAGGATCTACAACCTATTCTACAAAACAATCCCTCATTCACTCAGGTCTTGGGAGGCAGACTTCTCCTTGCTTAGAGACACCCTCCCACCTTAAACGGATACTCACCAGCAACGTCTGACCATACAAGAGAAACATGAAGGGAGGCACATATCCCTGCAACAAACCCCGATGCCAACTCTGCCCCCATATCTACATTAATGACAACATCACTGGATCTAATCAAACCAGTTACTTCATCAGGGGTCATTCACCTGCTCATTCACCAATGAGATATATTCATCATGTGCCAACAATGTCCTTCAGCCTTATACGTTCGACAAACAGTACTGTCTTTGTGCAAAAGAATAAATGGAAATGAGTCTGACATCAGAACTGACAGCATTAAAAAATAGGAGATCACTTCAGTCTCCCTGGCCACTCTGTGATGGATTTTTCTGGAGCTATCTTTAAACAAGTTTATTCGAGGGTTAAGGCTGAAAAGAGAGACTTCAGAGTTAGAATTCATATGTGAATTTGATACCATCAACTCGGGGTTGAATAGCGATATTTCTTGGCTTTTTCATTATAAACAAGTTCCAAAGGAGTAGCTGTGTTAGTCAAGGTCAGCAAAACAAACAAGGAGTCCTGTGGCACTTTTAAAGATGCCTGACAAAGTGGGATTTTCTCCCAAGAACGTTCATGCGATAAATAAATTTGTTAGTCTTTGAAAGTGCCATGGGACTCCTTGTTCATTATAAACAGTGATTGTCACCTTTCTTACCATCCCTATCTGTTGTTCCACTCAGTTTGAATCAATACAACTTGTTTGATTTGCTGAAGTAATCTGACCTGATGCTGTGATTACACTTACTTCATTGCGTTTATCCCCCCTCCCTATACTTTATTTTCCATTATCAAGAGTCTGATGAAGTACGATCTCTCCCATGAAAGCTCATGTGATAAATAAAAGTGTTAGTCCTTAAAAGTGCCACAAGATTCCTTGTTTGTTTCACTTCACTACAAGGACAGTGATTTCAACTAAGGTCTGTAGGTGCCACCTGTAATTCAAATACCAGGTATAGTCAATCAAGGAGTAAAGCAAGATGCACAGAGCTCTACTTGGGGATGGGAGAATGCCCAGATGCCCACTGTAGCTCTGATACTGTAAGCACATGAATTTAACAGGGCAACTCATATACATTAATTTAAACAGGTCAGTATCAGGGCCAATGTTTGGTTCTATGCCAGGAATGGGGCAGAGACCCCAGCAGAGATTGCTAGGTTCTGTCATGAGGAATGCAAGGCAGCAGGTCAGGGAGCCAGGAGTGTCATGAAGATTTGGATTTGACGCAGATCCTTCACTTTGAGTGGATTCAGTCCCCATTTAGTCTTAATTCCCAACTGCATAAAACACTACATCTCCTTTGTAGCCTGAGAATTACAAAGGTTGCCTTTGGTAAAGCAAAACACATTTGAAACTTCAATTGCTAATAGCTGAGGTCAGTGGAGTGTGGCTTTAGGAGTATTTTGATTAAAAGTCTATTAGGTGTTAGTCTTTAAATTTAATATTCTGTATTTAACATAAATAGCTGCTCTCCCTTATTGCCCACAAAATAATGCCTTACAGTTAAGAGTTAAGCACATGGAGATATTACATAAGTGGAGTTATATTTGCACATCCTAGCTGAGAATATTAAAGCAATGCTGGGAATAGCTCTTTTTAATTGAATTGCACCTAATCTGTGGTATAGGATTTATTTAGTTTTCCAGGCTGACTTTCATGCATTTTATTCCTTGAAAATTAGGCTCAGCATATGTACTAAAAGAGTGTGGTGAGGTACTGGCCAAGCATCCCTAAAGCTTCTACCCCTTTGTTTTAATATCCCATATGATAAGACAGTAGAACATCAAAGAATAGTGCCTAGAGGCCTCCGACTAAGCTCAAGATCTCCTGGTACTGGGGTTACACAACATTAAGATGGACAAAGTATGAAGGGATAGAAAATATTATCCCTCTTCTACTGAAATAAAGAGAGGTCACACAGGAACTCGGGCAGAATCAAGATATATTCTCTCCATTTTACGGAAAAAGGTCACAGAGAAAGTCTCTCTTAGAATGAGAGTTCAGAGCACCTGTACTGCTGTCCAGTGGCTTAACCACACAACCATTTTACACTTTGCAGGATCTGGCCTAAAGGTCCTTTTAAAAAAAATTAATTGAAGGAATATTTAGAAAAATATGTTCATTCAGCTGGGCTTATGGCAAAGGTGATGAGTTAGCTAATTTGGGAAGGAGATTCTGCCTTCAGACATGCACCTTTACCAGCTTCAGTCATTAATTTCTCCAGAGCGGACTGTGTTGGAACGGAAGACTCTTATGATAAGGCAGGAAGAGGCTTCATCGTTGTGCTAGTTAGAGGTATACTGCTTTTCTCCTTACTGTTTGCTCACAGCCGTTGCCTCAGGTTTCCCACTGAAGATGGCCTCTCTTGAGATGGTTAATGGGCATGGGCCTTTGGCCAAATCAAACACCCCACCCACCTAAATTGGAACTCCACATCAAACTGACAACGTCAACTAAAGAGACCTTCCCCCCAACCCTATCCACACCAGTGTCCCCAGTGGCCAGGTTGGGCCCGTCTCTCAATCCAAATGCCTGGGAATGAACCAGCCTAGCCCCAATCCTAGGGGGACGAGGTGTCCCGGTTTATAGGGTCAGTCCCAGTGTTCACGGATTTGTCTTATATAGGCACCTATTACCCCCAGACCCTGTCCTGATTTTTCACACTTACTGTCTGGTCACCCTACCCATCCCATACTGCCTATAGAATACTAGGAGTCAGACATGGAGTTCAGGTTCCTGGGTGGAGCCTGCACAGTGAAAGAGACACCATGTCAGACACTGTTTCTCAGACAACCACCATTGCCCTCTCCCTTCCACAGAACCGCCAGATCCAGTGCCAAGGCCTCAGCATGCCCTGTCCCCACAGCAGCATGTGGAGAGTACAGTTAGCAGCTGTGGTCATTTGAGGTCTTCCGTCATTGCTGTTCTCTAAGCTGTGTGCTGGTGGCTTCTGTGACTGCCAAGGGACAAAATTTTCATGAATGTGTCAAGAGGGGTGGAGATGACCTTTGCTCTTCTCTCACCAGCCCTCCCGGGGAATGTAGATAATTTGGGGGCGCTAAATAAAAGACATCCCTCAAAAGAAGGTACGCTTGAGCTGGGTGAGTACTCCCAGAACCAAAGCTGCCCTTTTTAAAGTGAACGTGACTTTCTGTGGAAGTTCAGGGCAGTTATTTTGTTCAACTCAGTTCATCCCATCAGAGTTTACGTGTCGGAGGTGGTGTCATGTAAGGAACATATCACTTGAGAGCAGGACTAGACTCTGAATGTAGAGATTGGGGCAGATTGGTTTGGCGAGTAGAGTACTAGGCTGGGACTCAGAGGCTATGTCTATACTTGAAAATTTAGGTCAACTTTAGCTAAGTCGACTTAATTAAGTCGATGTAAAGTTGACCTAGTTAAGTCAACTTAGTGACTCTACACCTAAATTTAAAGTCGACTTTGGGGGGAACTTACAAAGTCGACCTAGAGCGTCCACAGTGGATGCCTAGGTTGACTTCTAGGGGCTAGGGGGACCTAGGGCAGGTCCACGGGGGCAGTGGGGGCACCACTTTCCCAGTGCCAGGGGGCTCAGCCTTTGCCCCATTGTACATAGGTACAATGGGGCAAAGGGGGACAGGGACCCCAGCAGGGCATAGGGGCAGGGTGGGCAAGGCTCTGCCCTACCCTGTGGGGGGGCATGTCAGGCTCCCCTTGTGCCCCTCCCCAGCAGGGAGGGCAGTGGTACAGTCCTGGAGTAGCCCTAAGTCGACTTAGGGCTACCCCAGGTCTACACTGGTTTAAGTCTACTTGAAAAAGTCAATTTAAGCCTTAAATTGGATTAAATCCAGGTTTAATAAAGTTGACTTAATTTTCATTGTTGACTTTATTTTCCTTAAGTCGACTTAAGCAACTTGCTTAAGTCGACTTAAGGAAACTGTAGTGTAGACACAGGGTAAATCAAGTCGATTTAAGCAAGCTTAAGTCGACTTAATTTACCAGTGTAGATGCAGCCTAAAATGGGGATATTGACCCCATTTGAACAGTGCTTTGAGAGCTACTGAAGAAAAACACCAAATACAAACTAAGCCAATTTCAGTGGAATTATGACTATTTATATCAGCTGAGGCTCTGCTTGAGATTAGAAACAACATTTGGCAAAGCTTTTTGGCAAGATACTGAATAGTTTCTAATCCCAAAATACCTCACAGGTTGTCCTTACCTTCCCTCCTCGCCACAGCCCTTCACTAAATTGTACTACTTACTTTTTGGCACTTGAACATATAGGAAATAAAGCCAGTTTTAAAAACAAAACAAACCGATGTCGGGGAAAATAGGGTTTGAGTCTGGAGAGTCTAGTTTGCAGAATCAACAGAATTTGTATGGATTTAATGGGTGATTACATTATTTTAAACAAGAGGAAAAATAATCGTGGAAGATCAATCTCAAGCCCTATAGGTAATACACTAAAGAGTACCCCACTCCTGCTACAAGTCATAAAGCTCTAGGAAGCCATGGCCTCTCCACTTAGAAACAGAGGAGAGAGTCATTAAAATAGTTGGACCCCTTGGAAGTTTTAATCCCACCATCTTTTAACGATATCATTTTAAAAACACACAACCCAGAAGTCACTTGTTCATCATTTGCTATCAGTTATACACCAAGGACAATGCTGAAAATATGAACAAGTTTCCACATCAAAATGAGGTCTTCAGATCCTGTTTCCATTTAGAAATGGACTCTTCAAAGCGCTAAAGAGGAAACCATAACTGATATTAATGTGCGACCATATCTTTAAGTCAGAGCCTTTGAGCATACAACAAGCAATTGCCAACTGCTAAATAAGGGAAAAGTCACCATTTGTTTTTCCTTTATGGATCAGATGAAATCAATAACAACATCATGTTTCTTGCAAGTCATTGTTTCTTCTAAGATTCTCTGAACCACATTTGTGATATTTTCTTGCCTTTAAAACCCTCCCCCCCATTAATTATTGCTCTATACTCACATGCTCAGAAGTTAATATATAAAGGGATCCATCTTTTTATATATACACTTGTTGGTTCCACACACGTGTACATATAAAAAGGGGTCCATCCTATCTTTCTTGATCACCTAAACTTTCCAGTAAATAAACAGGGAGTTCTGGATGTGCAAGGAACATAGGAGTACAACAGATTAACCGCTATTGTTTGCAGAATAAAGGGCATCTACAAGTGCCGATATTTTCAATCAAGAAGAGGAGGCAGCTATTTTAATAAAAAAGCTGTCTGGGTTGATTGTACAATCACATCACCCATTTTATAAAGTGCATTAAAAAAACTGCTTCCAATTGTGCATGGGCTTCTCAAACTGTTTACTGCCTGTCGAGAGCAGGTGGTTTGGGAACTCACTGTATCCAACTGAAAAATTGTGTTCTTTCTTACCACCCTCCTCATAGATCAAAGTACTGTTTGTAGAGCATGGCATATATGAACAAGACTAAAAGGGGAGGGGGAACAGAACGCAGGAGATCTGGGCTTTCTGGCCTATGTGAATGATTGTCTAGGGCATACCCAGATAAATCTCAGTTTTATCTTGCTTCAGCTTGTTGGAAGGGTCATTTCACTCAAAAGTTAAACAGCTAAAGGCAGATTGAAAATGAGATCATGTTTAAAATAACTGCTAAAATTAAATGCTGTTTCCCTGCTGAAGAATTCAGAGAGCACATTTTCAGAATTCAATGGAATTTACTCCAAATTTCTGAAAGCGTGGTAAGGCACTATCTGTAAAGTCAGAACAGTTGTCCTGTGATGGATTTGCAAAGCTCTTCTCTATTGCCTTTCCCTTTCCTCCTCCCTGGGGGTAAGGGATTATGTCCTCAACCAAGAGGTGGACAGAGTCCATTTGGGGGCTACATGGCAGCAGACAGCTGGAGAAAAATCCAGGAACTGTGGCAAGAGCCACATGGGGCTGGGTTTGTGTGAGATTTATGGGGAAGCAGCAGCAGCAGCTGGGCAGGGAGCCAGTGCAGAGCAGCCTAGAGAGAGACACTAACTGAGCTTGGTTGGGAAACTCACACGTTTATTTGCTTGAAGAGAAACTGAACTGGAGAAGGGACTTCAGGCAATAGGCCTCGAGAGCCCTAATACTTGATTGGGCTGTCCCAGGTACCCAAACACGAACCATTATACCATAATATGAACTATAGCTATTTAAGTATCTAGGATATCCACAACCTTTCCTGTCAGCCATAGTAAAAAGTCTTCCCCTTACCCATGTGTCTGAGTGGTTATTAGGACACACCAGAACAAGCGTCTACAAGGTCCAGCTGTTGAAGCATCCATAGAGCTTGCTTCCAAGGGCTTATCTACACTTGAAATGCTACAGTGACCCAGCTGGTATGCTTCTGTGCAAACACTACCTATGCTGACAGGAGGGGTTCTTCCATTGATGCTGTAGGTAATCACCTCTTGGAGAGGCAGTTATTGGTCAGCGAAGAATTCTTCCATTAACCTAGTGCTATCTCCATGAGGACATAGACATCTCAACTACATCAAACGGGGGGGGGGGGGGGGGGGGTATTTTTCAAACTCTTGAGAGACATAGCTGGGTTGATCCAACTTCCTATTATAGATCAGTCCCAAGACATGATACACCAGGCATACTACTGATGTCCTATGAGTTTGGGGTAACCTACAAAATAATAATCCATTACTGAATTATTCCCGTAAGCCTATCTGTCCACCACTGAAAATTCTTAAAAACCTATTTTCCCATTTTAAAGAGATTGCAAAATAATTCCTCTTCCATCAAAAATGCCTGAAAGAAATTTTGTTCAAGTTTCCTCCCCAAAGTTTACCTTTTAGCAGTGGTAAACCATGGCAAAATTCAGACCTAAAATTAAATGTTTTCCAAAGTTCTGAGCACAGCTGATCGAAAAAAAAAATCACCAAAATATTCTTTCTAAATAAAAAGTGGTTTTTAGTAAACATTTTTATTTTTCAATTTCTATCAAAAGTCAGACAACTTTGGTTGCTTCCAGTGATTAAAGTATAATTTGATGGGCCCTGGAACCCTTCTAATCTCTGGGTCCCCTTTCCTTATTGTCTGGGCCCCCTTCATGCATGTGCGGGCTCCAGAACAGGTAGACATTTGCAATCACTTCTCAGTACCACATGCATCGGTTATTGCTCCATAAAAATATTTATAATTTTATATGGCATTTATGTCTATAGCAATTATTGTCACAAACTAACAAACACTGAATAACACAATAAGTTTTGTGATTAACAACGGTGGGGCGTAGGACCTGCCAGTAGCCAGAGCAGGGCGGAACTTGCGTTCCACCAGATTTTTCTATTTTTAGGGACCCCTGAACTCTGGTCTCTCAAATTTGTGGGCCCCGGAACTGCGTTCCGGTGCATTTTCTCTTACTTTAACCCCTGGTTGCTTCCTTAATTGTTTTTGTTTTCCGTTAAAAAAAAAATGTAAAATTTGAATAAAATAAAATAAAATAAAATTTCCAGCAAAATAAATGCAAATAGATGTAGGGTTTTTTTGTAAACAGATCTAGTTATGAACATTTAAAAATAAGGCATGTGCAATCCAAGAGCAGGAAGGCCAAAAGTAAACTAAGAAAAAAAATCCTTTTTAAAAAGGCCACCAAATCAACACCAACAAGCAAGCTTCCTAGTTCCTTTACTGTTATAGGAGGCCAGCAGGATTTCTCCCTTTCTCTTACGCATCAGGCTGATGGAGAAGTAGCTTGAAATTCATAAGCCCCTTATCTCAGAGCAACTAAATTTACAGTCAGAAAATCAAAATTCTCCAGGGGCAGTATCGTGATGTACACAGCCATCAAGATAGCTTTTGAGTTTGCCTTCTCTATTGAGCATCCTTTGCCTGTGTATATAGCCCAGTCCCAAGGGTGGGGCATGGTCCTCTGTGATTGCACCCATGCTGTTTCTTAAATGTGCAGTACAACCCATCATAATGGAAAACTATAGCAACTGGTATTTACTTCTACACTTTTCAGGTTACAACAGTGGTGGTGTACCATGGGTCTCCGTCGCCTGGGTGCCAATACTTGCATTTGTGCCTCTCCTTCCCTGGTGATGGCAGTGCCTTCAGGCCCATTTTCTTCTCTCCCCCACTTCCCCTGCCATTGTGGGGGTGGTGAGTGTGGCTGGGAGCAAGAATGACTGGGAAAGAATGAAGGGGAAAGGTGTCCAAGACAGCTGGCTGTATTTTAAAGAAACCCTGTTAAAGGCACAAGAAGATAACATTCCGATGTGCAGAAAGAACAGCAAATGTGGACGGCGACCAGCGTGGCTTAGCAGGGAACTCTGCGGCGAGCTGAAACATAAAAGGGTAGCTTACAAGAAGTGGAAGCTTGGACAGATGACAAGGGAGGCGTATAAAGATATTGCTCGGGACTGCAGGGATAAAATCAGAAAGGCCAAAGGACAATTGGAGTTGCAGCTAGCAAGAGATGTGAAGGATAACAGAAAGGGGTTCTATAAGTATATCAGCAACAAAAAAAGTATCAGAGGTGGTGTAGGTCCCTTACTGAATGGGGCAGGCATCCTTGTGGAGGATGATGCGGAAAAGGCTGAAGTACTCAATGCTTTTTTTACTTCAGTCTTCACAGGGAGGGCCAGCTCCCAGGCTACTACACAGGGTAACGTGGAATATAGAGAAGAGCGGCCCTCGGTGATGGAAAGTCAGGTTAGGGAACACTTAATGAAATTGGATGTGCACAAGTCCATGGGGCCGGATGAACTGCATCCGAGGGTGCTGAGGGAGTTGGCGGAAGTGATTGCAGAGCTGCTGGCCATTATCTTTGAGAACTCATGGCGAATGGGGGTGGTCCCGGAGGATTGGAAAAAGGCAAATATAGTACCTATCTTTAAGAAAGGGAAAAAGGAGGATCCGGGGAACTACAGACCGGTCAGCCTCACCTCAATCCCTGGGAAAATCATGGAGCAGGTCCTCAAGGAATCCATCCTGAAACACTTGGAGGAAAATAGAGTGATCAGGAACAGTCAACATGGATTCACCAAGGGCAAATCATGCCTGACCAACCTGATTTCCTTCTATGATGAGATGACTGGAATTGTGGATGCGGGAAGAGCCGTTGACGTGGTATACCTCAACTTTAGCAAGGCTTTTGATACGGTTTCCCGCAGCATTCTCGTCGGCAAGTTAAGGAAGTATGGGTTGGACGAGTGGACCGTAAGGTGGATCGAAAACTGGTTAGATCAACGGGCTTAGTGGGTAGAAATCAATGGCTCGATGTCTAGTTGGCAACCGGTAATGAATGGAGTGCCCCAGGGGTCGGTCCTGGGGCCGGTTCTATTCAACATCTTCATTAATGATCTTGATGATGGAATAGACTGTGTGCTTAGTAAGTTTATATACAAATACATATATATATATACAAATATAGACTCATAGAATCATAGAATAATAGGGATGGAAGGGACCTCACGAGGTCATCTAGTCAAACCACTAAAAGCAGGACCACTCCCACTAAATCATCCCAGCCATATGAAATATTCTCAGCAATTCATAATAGTTACAGTAGATAGAATAAAAATCCTCTCCTTTAAAAAAATAAGGTGTTTCAAGGGTGTAAGTCAACCACTGACTGAGTGGGTCAGAAAGAAACTCTCTCATGGATAGGTTATTACGTGATTGGCCATGATGGTATTTCTTGCACCTTCTCCTTTAGCATCTCTTTCTGGCAGGGACAAGATACTGGATGAGACACACCACTAAACTGATCCAGTATAATGACTCCTTTGTTCATTTATAATGACAAAGGTTTGCTTTTAATTCTTTAATTATAGGACCCCTAAATCACAGAGTATTACCTTACTCTTTAACCTTAGAAGAAAAAAAAAATAGCATCTCTGCTCAAGACAAAAATATCACTCTGAAAAGTTTTAAGATTGTTAAAATGTACTAAGAAAGTAAACCTTAGACTCTGTTTTGAAAGAGGTAGCATTTGCACATTGAGGGAAAAAAAGCAAAAATCACTGTTGACAGTGGTTCTTAATTATCCATCAAAGAACAAACCTAGTATTATAAAGCCTAGTGTTATACTCATGTTTTCTACCGATATCTCTAACATAGGCACTTATATCACTTCCATCACTGTGGCATCTGAGCTCCTCGGAATCTGTATTTAATTTTACAATGCCTTTGTCAGGTAAAGAAGTGTTGTCATCTCTATTTTACAGAAACAGGACTAAGGCACAGGCATATCAAGGGTAAAGTTTTCAAAAATGCCTATCTGATTTAGGAGGCAGAATCCTATTTTTAAAATTGATTTAGACACTCAGAAGCCTATATATTACTAAAAGTCAATTGTATTTAGGCAGCTAACCTGCTTACATGTGGAAGTTTAATAGACATGAGACTTAGGTTACTAAGTGTCTAAGGGCCAGATTTTTAAAGATATTTAGACATTGCTCTGCTCAGCCTTGCAAAGCCTAACTGATTTAGGAGCTTAAATCTGATTCTCAGAAGGGCTTTAGACTCTTAGGGTACATCCACACTGGAGCCTTAGGACGACTTAAGGATGGTTAAGTTGACCTACAGACCGCTGTGTCCACACTGGGCACTTATTAAGTCAACTTAAGCCAGTGTTGACGGGGAATAGCCGTTAAGTCGACCTAATTGGCCTCCAGGTCCCCTCACAGAGTTCCTGGACACTCCTCCGTCAACCTAACACCTGCCAGTGTGGACACAGGGCTGTGGACTCTCAAAGTCGACTTAACAAGCCTCCAGTGTAGACATACCCTTAGAGCCTAGGTACTATTGCAAATCTATAGTCTCCTAAGTTCCCAAGTCACTTTGGAAAGTGAGATTTATAGCAGGATTTTCAAAACCATCTAAGCTGGTTAGTTGCCTAACTCCCATGTACTTCAATGGGACTTATGTGCATAAATTGCATAGGCATTTTTGGAAATCTATAGGATCCTAAGTTCCCAAGTCACTTTGGAAAGTGAGATTTATAGCAGGATTTTCAAAACCATCTAAGCTGGTTAGTTGCCTAACTCCCATGTACTTCAATGGGACTTATGTGCATAAATTGCATAGGCATTTTTGGAAATCCCACTATTAGCATCCTAAGCCACTGAGATGCATTTGAAATTTTTACCTGGGGTAGAAGAATTTTGTACTGAGGAGGGAATCGAAAGTTGATCTCTTGAGTCCAAGGGTAGTAACTTAACAATGGTATTCCTCTTTAAGGACCTGCTACTCTACCCTTTTAAAAAAATTGGACACTAAGACTGAAATGTCAGATCAGTGTGGGATCCCAAGGGGTGTGTCTAAATCATCAGAAGGGACAGTCATGTTCAGAAACTGACTGCCAACAGCCTGCTTCGTATAACAGGTTGACAACAGCAATTAACATTTTTATGCACAATTTGAACAGCTAAACTTTAAATGAGGTTTTTCACCCGCCTCCAGACATATGGATAAACCATGTACAAGAAAAAGTTGATTCTTTCATAGTGGGGGAAAGTGGGGAGAGGACGGTCTCCTTATTTTTATGTTAAAGAAAAAAATGAAGAGAGTTTCCCCTCTTCTTTCCCTGGATTAAAACCAGGATGAACAAATACTGCAAATCAGTTCAGGTTAAGAAATGTGCCATACATTTCAACTTCTCATTCTATCTTTTATCTGCTTTGTCTATTTTAATTGTAAGCTCTTGGGGCAGGGACTGTTAATTTACTATGTATATGCGCAGGGTTTGGCTTAATGGGGCTCCAGTTTAAGTCACAGTCTTGATGTGCCACTCAGGGGCATAGCCAGCCCCCATTTTCTGGCTGGGCCCCTGACTCTCCAGGGTAGGCCTGGACAGTCCTGCTTTAGGTCATGTGATTGGAAGCTTCTTGACAATGCTCCAGAAGGAGTGGGGGAGAGGCAGGCTGGCCCTTGCTGTGCAAAGGCTGCAGCAGCTGCCCAGGGCTGGAGCTGTGGGCAGACAGCCGCCCACAACTGCTCATCTGCCTGCAGCGCTGCCACTCGTGATCATGGCCACCAGCTGCTGGTCAGACTGTGGCTGCATCAGCAAGTTCGCATTGCTTCTGGGTGCTGCAGCAGGTGGGGGTGGGCAGGCCTGCTGGCCAATCGGGTGGACACATGCCCACCTAGGCCCCCCTGTAGCTAAGACCCTTATGTCCTATTAATAATAATAATAATAATAATAATAATAATAATACCCAAACCTACACAGTATAGGGGAAGGATGCTAAAATAGTATCACTAAGTACCAGCTGCAGGGATTGACCTAAAGAGAATGGTTTTGTTGGAGATCGAGAAAGGTGGGACTGGAGAATTTCACCATCTGAGGGGAGATAGTGGAAGAGGGTGCTTACTTCTTCCTCTGCTCCTTCTCTGCCAAACTACTCCACTCCTGTCAATTCTATCCAGGGATCTCAGTACACAGGCATCTTTTATTGATAAAGGAGCAAGGTTGGCTGGTGGGAGATGGTGGACAACAATTCAGGAAGCATATTGTTGTTTCAGGAATGCAATCTGCAGAAATTCACAAAACCCAGGATAAAGGGTTTTGTTTGTTTGTTTTTTGTTTTGTCTTTTTCCCCATAAAACCAACAGGGACACCAGGAAAATAAGAACTTTGGGGTGGAGTGGGGTGGTGTCACCTTAGTCTAAAAGAAGAAAACCATAGGTATGTAACCTCCCACCAGCAAATACATGTAAAATTTCGACTGTATAAGGAGAGAATAAATATTGCT
Source organism: Pelusios castaneus (assembly GCA_007922175.1). Taxonomy (NCBI): domain Eukaryota; kingdom Metazoa; phylum Chordata; order Testudines; family Pelomedusidae; genus Pelusios; species Pelusios castaneus. The sequence continues at coordinate 6,684,376 of ML685799.1, read as the reverse complement.
CTAACGTGTGGTTATTACAAGTTAAATACACCTATTGTGATCACATGCTTCAGCCATAAGCATATGCTTGCAAGGAGTCAGGAAGATAATTTCCTTCCTTTCCCATCACTCACTGAAATCACTGAGAGAACTGCCTTGCCTAGTGCAATACCTTTCCCATGTGCAATCCTTATTGGCCACTTCCAGACACAGGAAGTTAGAGCCAATGGATCAATGGTCCAAATGAGTCATGCTAATTCTGCGTCCTTCTCAGTAATAAGAGATAGGAAAGCAACATACAAAGTCTGCTCGGCCAGTTCTAATTTTGCTTGCCAAAGAGCCTTTAGCACCCCAATTCCTCTCTCCCACATTCCTCACCCCCCTTGCATGCCAATGAGAAATCAGATACAATAGTTATAAAATTAAAGCTGAAGTCCCGTCCCAAAAAGTCATCTGATGGTTCTTTTAGGTGGCTGTCTACACAAAGTGCCGTAACACTTTCAGCATTGGAAGGATCGCCTGCCAGTGTGTTGCAGAATAACCTAGCAACCATCACTAGGGAGACCATCAAAATTCTGTACCATGCAAAACAAGAAACACCAAGCAACTTAAGGAAGTTCCAGATTCCTTTAGATTTTCCAGAAATAATTTAATTCTCAGATAAAATACAATTCAACAGCAGGAAATCTAATTATTTAATAAAAAGAATACATAAATAATTGTATTTTTTTTTACAAAACAATAATGTGCTTTCCATGGAGTCAAGAGAAAACAAACCCAAAGAAAATATTTTAATAGTATAATATAAAAAAATGTAGGCAGTTACCCTAAAAATACATTTAATTGGGGTAAAATTACACATGTATTATAATTCTTTCTATTGAGAATATCTAAGGACCCTAGTCAGGGATTGAGAGTCTTTTATTGTAAATTACTGATTATCTCGCTTAATTAATAGAACATTGTGTTGTTTAAGGTGGGTACCACAATGTAGCTTTATTGCAAATTTCAAAATTTAGTGTTCTTCCTAAAGCCCCTGTTCCCAATGCCAAGTGACTATGTGAGAATCATAGATTTTTTATTTTTAAAAGAAAGTTTCTAACTCTAATGATTGAGGCAAAAAGGTTGAAAATGTGATTTAAGCGCAGCATGGCAGCTAACATAAAACACCCCGGATGTATTAATATTATTTTTTAAATGTTGTGATGTTTTGAGCCTGGCACATGGGTTGTGGATATTGGTTCCATGTTAACAATATGTGAATGACTATGCCCGTGGGCTGGTGTAACGGTAACACGGGAGTAACTGCTATTACCCGTTTTCAGCCTCTGAGTACATCCAGTGCTTTCAGAAGACTCAGAATGAACTGAGTTTTGGTTAATCAAAGTGCTGTGCCTTCTTTTTGACTAACCTATGTAGTAGACATTACAGGGGCTGCTATGATGAATAGTTCTTCCCTTGGTGAGCATCATGACCCTACAGAATTGAATGGGATTTGTTCCTTTTATTCATCTGTCTCAGGTAACCTCCACCATTCTAGTTAAGCTCCTGACAACATTCAGTGTATTGATCCTCACAACACTCTTTGGGGTAGGGAATTGCTATTATCCCTCTTTGTACAGATAGGGAATTGAGAACCAGAAAGAGCAAGTTCCTTGCCCAAGACCATAGAGGAAGTCTGTGACAGAACAAGGACTTGAACCCAAGTCTTCTAACTCATGCCCTGATCACTGGACCACCATGCTGAGGAACGAGTATCCCCAGCCATTTGATGTAGCTTTGTTTTCTATAGGAACATTGCAATGACCAGTCTTGAAAGTACAAGTGAATTAAGAGGCTTAATGCAAGATTGCAACTTCTAGTGAAGCTACTATGAGCATTTGGGGGTATGACAGGGCAGTGCTTTCTGCTCCTGTCTTCTCATAAACAGCTCTAATCCTTCTGGTTGGTAAACACCAATGGGTAGTTTATTTGTTTTATCTCTACCACAACCTCTTTGTACTCCTGGGCAGCAATTCTATTTGCTGTGATATGCCAACATCATCCCCTTTCACCAAGAGATCTCCCAACACAGGGACTTCCCTTTGCCTGCAACTTGCCAACCTCTCTCTCTCTCTTTCTGTTATTCCCACTTGCATTTACATTTCCTTCCAGTGTACCTTCCTGCTCTTCCAGTGAATAAGTTCACTAACTCCTTCGCTCTCCCTAACTCAGGCTGATTTAATAATTAGTCCCAATTTTCCCTCAATCTGGCCCTTCTCCAGGGAAATTAGTTGGATTTAGAGTGATCAGAGTACTAGTGCGGCTGCTGCTCTCAGCACTCTGTCATGGGGGGATAATGGAGACATGCGATGATGGGAGCTCCTAGAGGAATAAAACTCTAGGAGGAATATTGACAGAAAATAGGTTGGAGCTGCCCCCATATTCTTCTGCTTGTCCCCTCAGAATAGCCCAACTCTGCTGGCAGGTGCCAAAGGAGATTGAAATCTAAGTCCTTAAGTAATCCATGTGAGGAATTCAGGAACCAAGACACTTTCTGATCTCTCAGCACCAATATCACTTCTTCCTTCATCCTATTGTTCACCAGTCAAGCAGTCATCCTGAAAAGGTCCACCTCAGAAACTCCCCAACTTATTTCAACTCTTAGTTTAGACTATTTTTTCTGCCCTCTCACTTTCCTTACCACAGGTATTATATATTTAACTCTGTCATTATACTATTTAACTATGTGGAACATTTTGAGGTACAATTTTTATGAAAGAGAAGATCAATAGAACTGGTTAGGAATTTTTTATAAGCATTTTTCATCAAAAATGCCAATTTGTTGAAACCAAAACTGTTTGAGAGAGAAGGTCTGTTATGACAAATTTCCCATTTAAAAAATTGAAAGTTTTGAAATTATTGAAATGACATTTTGACACTTTCAAAATGAAATGTTGAAATGTTTTGACATTTTCAAAATGAAAACCTCCAGTTTTCTAGTTCAAAATGATTTTTCTGTTTAGAAATTTAAGCTAATTATAATAAAAACATTTTAAAAGGTCAAAATCAAGGCACAATGTTTTTAATCTATTCAAACAGTATACTTTTATAGATATGAACCATTTTTGGTTTGGTTTGGTTTACTTTTACTTTTGGATTGTCAGTTTGTGAATTTTTTTTTTTTCAGATTGGATTTTCATCCTGATTTGGGACAGGAAATTTTTTTGAAATCTGTCATTTTTCCTGGGGCAAGAAAACCATTTCCTTACCAGCTCTTAAATTCAGGTACATTAGTATTAGACTACAGGATTTACATGATAGTTTTTAAAAGAGTAATATTTAGCTTGGAAGAAAATTGAGGTGACTTGATGGAGTTCAAATAATGAAAGTTATTGTGAAAAATGATCAGCCCCTTTTATAATCCTGCTGTATGGATGGACCCAAGAAATCAAAGGACAGCATGCTTGTAAAAAACAGTTTATGCAACAGATGGTCAATGGGATAATTCACTGCTACTGGAAATTGTTGAGACAAATTCTGTGGCTGGATCTAATAAGAGACTGGATAATTTTACAGTCATTAACACTGCAGGCTGAGTTTATAAGAAGGGTAATCAAACTTCCTATTTCAGGGCATAAACTAATTGCTCAGAGGGTCAGGAAATTACTCAAAGCTCTCACACTCAGCATTACACAAATGGCAATGATTCTATGGGTTATTCTCCTCGTCCCTTGAAACATGAGATAGAACCACAGCCTGGACCTCAAGCTAGATGGAACAGTGGTGCAGGCCAAAATAGTGAGTCATGGATTAAATGCTGCCCTGCCCCTGTGCAATGCCATTAATATGCATTTAGCATCTTTCATCCAAAATGCTTAACTGAACTAAATATGAGTAACAGCTGTGGCTGAGATAAGTTAAGAGAGTGGGCAGGAGAGTTGAGGGGTGGAGGGGGGAAGTAAAAGTTGTAACTAGGATGGAGGTTATATGTGTTTGGTGTTATTGTGTAGGAGAGATGGAAGTCAGGACCGATCCCCTCTTGTTTCAAAATGTGATTAATGCATTACAGGCCATCCCTTACTTTCCACTGTTGAAAGCCAGGGGACAGACAAAGGGGAGAGGAAAGCACAGTTGTCTCAATGTTATGGAATTTCTATTGCATCATTTGTAATCCCTGATTGTTTTATGATAGTGCATAAGAATGCCTAACAATAAGTCCTAACATCATAATTTGCTCCAGTGGTATGGTTGGGCCACCCACAAAGCCCCTCCAGCCCTTTAGATGTCCTGAGGTCCATAGGGAAATCCAGCATTTGTTGAGAGCACTTGAAAGGACATCAGACCTTCCAAAGTACCATGTACAACAGCTTTCACCTGGGTCTACTTCGCCCTTGGTCTTCAAATGCTACAGAGTATCCACATGGAGAAGCTTTCGTAGGGTTGGGGATCGATGCCATTTACACTCTGTCTGATTAATTTCTGGCCGCTTGAGTGGCTATTCCTTTCCTTGAATTACCCTACTATCTAAAATCAGAGAGGACAAACTGGCCCTCAATCTTCCGACTCCACTGTTGCGCTGGCCAGCTACCTATGGGAAAGCTCTCTGTGCTAACAAAACACTGAAGTCGACAATTTTCAGGAAACTCAAAGTTAAGGTTTCCACAGCAACGATGCAGTGAAGCTTTTTGTGTGTAGCTGCCAGTGAAAGCATAGTTCAATTAAAGTTTGTCTCAATTACCTGACAGCCTTTCATCCTCTTGAATTCTATTCTCTTCTCTCAACCCACCCCCACATTCTTCTAATTATTCTTCAAACAAAGGGCGGTTCTAGAAGAGCAATGGAAGCTCTGTGCATTATGTTGTCACCCAGGGAATCTGAGTTCAGGTCCCAGTGACAGAGTAGGGAGAGATCTGCAGAGACCATGCCCAGCATCAGGCAGCTCTCTAGAAAATACCAGTAGTCAGTATTCTGCGAGTACACTTATTCAGTTAATGGTTCTTTCTTAAGAAGCAGGAAATGGAGGAGCTCTGTGGGGTTAGAAGGGATAGAAAGGCAAGGCATCACTCTGGGGACTCTGCAGAGAGAAGAGTGGGGGGAAACTTAGTTGACTGGAAAGGTGTATATTCTAATGGCTAAATCACAAGACGGAGAGTCTGGAGGGCTTCAAGAACCACCTTGGGTAAGCCAATGGACTTCTGTGCCTGATTCCCAATGGAATCAAAATAGGGATAACATTGGTACCTAACTACTGCAGAAAGATGGTGTGAGGCTTAACTAATTGCTATGGGCAAAGTGCTTTGAGATCCCCAGAAGTGCTACAGAAGAGTCAAGCATTCTCGTTATCGTGTATTGGACTGCCAACAATCTAGACTCTCTGTCTCTCTCTCTGTATATACAGGATCCTTTGAAGATTTGCCAACATTTTGCCTCTGAGGTAGCCCTCTTTTAAGGGACATTACTTTTTTCTATCTTGGTTAAATGCTGATTGACTGCTGTTAGGTCAATGCCTGGGCAAAGGTACATTGACAGAGCAGCCTGATGTGATAAGGTACTGGACCATCGGGCAACTCTTCACGATCACATTTTTTTCTTAGTATCAGCTCAGAGATGGCTACCTTGCAGCCTCAGGGCATCCCTTTGTACGGATGCAATAGAAGCAGGTTTGACGGGGACTCACGAGGAAGGAGGCAAGAGAAATGAGAAGAGGCAGTCAAAGGTCACTCTGGCCTGCCAGCTGTAAAAACAATCCTAGTGACATGGATATAAAATCCAGTGCTTGGAAGCAACCTTCTCCAGCATCCGGTATTGCCCTCACTTACCCCTCCCAACCTCTGTGTGCGGCCTACATAATGCCAGCATGAAAGAGGCAAGGCAGCCAGCAGGAGGCATAAGGCAAAGGAGCAAAGGTTGCACAGAGGGAGATGGAGCTCTGTTTGGGAAAGGCCAGTGATGATGGGGGGCCAGCCACTGCAATCCGCCGAGATAGAGCTTTTTAAGTACATTTCAGCCTAGCATGTATGCTCCTAAGAAATCTAATATCCTTTGGGTCAGTGCAGGCCAACTGTTAGATATAAAGAATTCATAGTGCTTTCAATCCCCTGATGAACCATTTTCAATTCTTCATGTTTCTGAAAAACCATTGTGTCGATTTATCAGCGGTGGCTGTGCCGCATAACGAGGACTGTCTCCTGCCTTAATGCCAACGTGTAAATATTGCATTGCAACAAACAGCAGTAGATAATGCATAATAATGAGCTGGGTTTGTGATGTGTTATCTGGGCCTTCAAAACAATGCATCTAGAGCGGGCTTTTTTTAAGTCCCCCCCTGCAAAAATAAATAAATAAATAAATAAATAAAAAGCTTTAGTGCCAGCTGCAGAAGTGAAATAATCATTTATAATTCCTGAAAAATAGATGATATAATAAGAAAGACAGGGGCAGGGATGAAAGACCAATTCTGATCTGACAAGCCATTGGCGTCATCAGTACAAATTCACTTAGACACCAGCAGAGCTCTAAGCAGAACTGAATTTTCATGCTGGAGAGATGGACTTTTCAGACTGTCTCATACTGCTTTTATTTAATAGGCTGGGTCTTCCAGGCTCAGCACATGATTAAACAATCCCTCTGAAAAGAAATATTGCTTGAGCCAATGGTAATCAAATGGTAACTCTGTGATTTTTTTTTCTAGTTAATTTCCAGTTTTCATCAGAAATGCATTCCCTCCCTCCCACCCCAATAAGGCAAGATACAGAGCACTTCAATGGCTGTCAATCATCTTGCATTGGCAAATCCAAGCACTTTAGGAATTACTGAAGCAGTGTTTAGCAAATTCTAAACAAATTCACATCAGTGCAAAGCATGAAGAATGTCATTAACGTATCTTCATCCAAGGGTTTTAATAACATGGACTAAAATGAAGAGTAGCATGTTTGCCTTCACAGATAGATAGATAGATAGATAGATAGATAGATAGATAGATAGATAGATAGAT
>ML685799.1:6622555-6667524 GCA_007922175.1 Pelusios castaneus | reverse complement strand
AATTAAGGAAGCCCTTAATTCAAACTAACTAAAGCCTAGTGTAGCCATGGCTTTAGTTAGTTCGAATTAAACCTCCTTAATTCGAACTAACTAAAGCCATGGCTACACTAGGCTTTAGTTAGTTTGAATTAAGGGCTTCCTTAATTAGAACTAATAAATTTGAATAGGGCATTCGAACTAAGGGGTTAATTCGAACTAACTAGTTCAAATTAACCAATGTGGCCATGTTAATTTGAACTAATTTCTTAGTTCGAATTAACCAGCCATTGAAATGAAGGGGGATTGCTAATTCGAACTAAGATTCCAGTGTGGCCATGCTAGTTTGAATTAAGCTAATTCGAACTAACTAAAATTAGTTTGAATTAGTTAGTTTGAGCTGTCTAATTCGAACTAATTTTAGCAAGTGTAGACATAGCTTTGGTGTCTCATTCTCAAGGTGTGATATGGGGATGTTTCCTTTTTCTTGCCCTTTGTCTGTCTTATCTATGTCAATGGTGAGGTCTTTGTGGGAGGGATTAGCTCCTGTACAGCTCTTGACACAATAGAACCGCCAATATCTGTCAGGGCGTCTAGGGCTATGTCTACACTTGTTAATTTAAGTCGACTTAGCATGCCCATGTTCAAAAATTAAGTCGACTTACAGGGGACCCTGCCAAATCGACCTAGAGCATCCACACTGGATGCCTAGGTTGACTTCTAGGGGCTAGGTGGACCCAGGACAGGTCCACAGTGGTGATTGGCACCCCTTGCCAAGTGCCAGGGGGCTCAACCTTTGCCCCATTGTACCTCGGTACAATGGGGCAAAGAGGGACAGGGACCCTGGCAGGGCATAGGAGCAGGGTGGGCAGGGCTCTGCCCTGCCCTGTGTGGGGGCATGCCAGGCTGTGGCTGTTCCAGCCACCCTGGGAGGGAGGGCACTGGGTAAGCCCTAAAGCCCTCTAAGTCGACTTAGGGCTACTCCATGTCCACACTGGCTCAGTCGACTTTCTAAAGTCGACTTAGCCAGAAAAGTCGACTTAAAAGGAGGTTTAAGAAAGTCTATTTTAATTTTCCTTAAGTCGACTTAAGCAGCTGCTTAAGTTGACTTAAGGAAAATGTAGTGTGGACGCAGATTAAATTAAGTCAACTTAATTTCTAAGAGTAGATGCACCCTAGAAGACACTAATAAAAATAATTATGAATAGTGACCATCCTACCAAGCATTGACCTGTAACTCAGACTGAACCCACAGAGAACCAGTTTCCAAGTACAAACACATTTGGCCAACTTTATTTTTCAATGTTTTTTTCATGGGTTTTTCTTTGCATATGCTGCCATTGGACTTCCAATTCCAATAATGAGCAGAAGCAAGACAAAGACTGTGCTTTTGGTCAGAGAGGTTGTCCCACAGGAAAGTTATTCTTATAAGGTTGCTGTCTGATTTCCTGAGTAAAAAGGTTTAGATACTTTGGATGAGCTGCAGAATCCACCTTCAACTACGAACACTTGTAGATTATTATTCTTCAGGTTTTGTGGACCGAGAGTGCCAATACATACAGTGAGGATCACTAATAGTCATTACCACCTGGTGGCCGGCTTGGGAACTCTACGCTACCTCTCACTTCTGGACTCTACGCTACCTCTCACTTCTGCTAGAGGTTCCTCCAAGTCATCGTAAGACATTATGGGAAAATTGAATTGGTGTTGACTATGTTGTATCAGTTTTGAGAGTAGATAACATCAGGCCTATCCATCATGGGACTCAATGCTACATTCACTAAAAGGCAAAGAGCATTTAAATGCCACTAAAACAGTTTAAATTTTGGACAACATTTTCATATTATCCTAACTAATTTCATAGTTACCATGGAAACCAGGGAAGTTCAGTTCTAATGTATACCTGCTTCTGTCACTGGAAGGCTCTAGAGTATTTTCATTGCATCTATGTTTAGTGAAAATTTAGCTTCTTTTTAAGGATTCATGGTTATTATATTCAAGACAGAAAAGTTTAACCTGTGTGTGAGTGAAGTGGGTAAGAAAATACACTGTCAAACTGTATTTAAAAAAAAATACTGTGAAATTAACTACATTATTCAGTCAATATTACTAAATTCATTTATGTCAATATTTATACCACCACCCTGATAATCAAGTGCCTTTAGGGTAACCAGCTCTTTTATTGCTGCTCTTAAAAAAACCTTTTCAGGACTAGAAATGATTCACAAAAATTAAGACAGTTTCCTATCATCCCTATGAAGTACAGGGGGTTATAGGATGCCACTCATCGTAGTATAGTCATTCATACACAAGCTTAACATACAACTCATCAAAATGGACTATTTTTGCCATTCTAGGATTCGGCTCCTTAAATCTGTATCCCCCCCTCTTCTTAAAGGAACCCCTGGGGTTCTGCAAAAAGATTTGATTCAAAATCAGGCTCTAAAACCACTCATTCTGCTGTGCTGGTGGACTAGTCCACAGACTAGGCCACTGTGATATCCCAGCCCTTTAAAGGTTTGAGCAGTCTTCCCTTCAGCAGTAAAATAAATAATTAAATCTCAGTTTTGTGTTGATTTCAATTTTGCAGAGTGAATAATTAAAGATTCCACAGCAGCTTGCTGTGCTTAACTGAGCTTCTGTGTGTCTATATATCCTCTGCTGGGTCCAGTTAGGACATACGGCGATGAAGGATTTCTGTCCCATGCATGCCCATTGCTCCCATTGCCTGAACAAGAGGAAGAAAAAGTAGACAAGTAATACTATAAAAAAGAGGGGGAAGTTCATCTGGAGACACAAAGCGACAGACTGTTGCTTTTTGCTGCCAGGACAGCATAAACTAGCCAGCTAGAGAGGGAGAATTGTTGATAAAAAAAACAACAAACAAAGAACAAAGGAATAGGCTACTGCCCAGAAGTACTGCAAACAAAGCAATGAGGGAGAAGTAGGTAGTGGCATTGGTTGACCACATGCAAGCAGGCAGTCCAACAGATTAGCCTGCATTGAGGGACTATGGCCAGCAAAGAGAGAACAGGTACAGCCAAAGGAAGAACTTTGCAGCCTGAAGTGCTGGCACACACCTGGAAGAGGCAGGACAAATGCAGCTACTGCGGTAACAAGAGATAGTTTTCCTAAGGCAGAAATGGTGGCCAGCAAGGCCTAAAGCCCAATAAGAGGGCAGGAAAATGGCAATTTGGGGGCACAAGGTTGGTGAATTAGATGGTGACTGCAAATCCAGGATGGTGTAGTAGAATGTTCTGAGCAATTTGTAACCTGCAACGCCATTCCAGTCTGACTAATTTCAGCCTTACCATGATAGGTCCAAAGGCGACACAGTCACTGCTGTATGACCTACCGTCTCCAATTGCCCCCAGAACTGTCACATACACTGCAATTACTGCAGCATGGCAAGAACATTTTTCTCTATCCCATTGATGATAACAGAATGACATTGATTTCATCAGCAATATCAGCAGACAGTTGCTGCATTAAGGAAGTTGTCAGAGCATTGTCAGTTTGAACAACCATTAAGTGATGCCCTGTATGAGCAATTAGTATCTGGATTATGCAATCAGCAGGTCCAAGTTATTCTCTGTATCAGAGTTTACACCCACAAAAGCTGTTGAAGTAGCCATTGCCCTCGAGAACGATTATCTGGAATTTAGTGTGAACTGAGATGTTTATTTCATGAATCAGTGAGACAGAAGACCAGAGGAATGAAAGGAGTTTCCATCTGGCCATTGTACACAAACTACTTGTGTTGAGACACTTTTCTGGGCATCTCAGGTTATTTTCAGGAAGTGCCAGATGTAAGGGAACATCACTTGAGCTGTATGGCATGGCAACACAGAATAATCCTCTATCCAAGTCAACATATATGAAGACTGAATTTGAAAGTCCAGAGATGCACCTTATGCTCTGACTCTTTCAATAGAGAGCTGATTTGGATCATTTGGATTCCTGGCACCAGTTTCACTGTACTGAGTGGGCAATACCCATTGTACCAGTGATCATATGGCAAGGTTCAGTTTAAGTTCATAGACATTTCAAAGTGACACTTAATCTAGATTTATGTATAGACCACTATCCATTCCCTTGTTTTGATGTTCCCTTGCCACACTTTGATCTGGTGTACTGTTGTGCCTTCCCTATCACCTACTCCCAAGCCTCAACTTGCCTCGCTTTCTAGGTGGGCCCCCCACTATTGGGTCAGACCACACCAGCTTCTTGCATGTAATCAGTCCTAGGCAGTGGAAGTGTGATCACTAGTCACTTAGGGGATGGTCCCTTAGTGAACTCCCTCAGCTCCCTGATGCCACACCAGGAATTTCTGTCCTACATGGATTGGGACCGTTCCCTGATCATTGTGGCTCACGTACTCCAGTCCATCAGTTTAACAAAGAAACTGATATACATTTAGCCTTTCTCCAAGTTAGGCATCCACACATTCTCTCTCCAAATTCAACACAGCTTTAGGAAAAATAAACTGTAATTTACTGATTAAAATATGATTTTAAGTGAGTATTAAGCAAATCAATGCACAATCAAAGTCATTTATAACTACTTAAAAAAAAAAAGAAACACATTCTACGCTAGAGTTCACTGTTGTAGTCCATTTCAATCTTACCCATATGCCTGGCTACTGGTAGTTTCCAGTCTAGTTCTTCTGGCCATGTGGATAGGTGCAGGTCTTAGATTAGTCCAAAGTATTGACACCTTCACATGAGCTGTTATAAACAAAGAAAAAAGGGAAATGGACTAGCGTGTGATTGTGCATGTAAGGAAGCAAAGAAACTGTTGCCATCGGTCAAAATTCTTATGCATTTTGATGCTTCACTACCACTGCAATTTACTGGTAATGCTTCACCATATGGAATGGGTTTCTTTCCCATGTTTGTCCCAAATGGCATGGAGAAAGCATTTGCCTTTGCATCATATAGACTCACTACACCTGACAATTATACACATAGAATTGATAGCTCTCAGCATTATCTTCAGGAGCTGGAAATTCCATACCTATTTGTATGGTGGACATTTTATCTTGCTGATGGGTACTTTCCATTTTTGAACTGAAACATGAAATTACATTATTAGTGACTGCTCACATGCAACATTGCTACTTTTGGCTCATTCCTATGTTATTCAGTTCTGTAAAGGGACTCAGCACTGCAGTGTTGATAGCGTGTCAGACCTGCTATGCCCAAGCTCCTGTCAACCCAAAGAAATTTCACACAAAGTGCTCTACCTCAATCTGATGGATCTGTTACCTATCACCAGCATGCACATCAATAAAAAAACAGCTAAGGAGGATGTGCTTTCTTCTGTGATGGAAATAGTGTTACAAGGTACAGTATGGGATCAACAGAACCCTGAGTTTACACAATATGTATCATATTTACATGAATTATCTGTAAATCATGGGGAATGGAAGTGATCATTCTGAAATTACTTCAGTCTCAGGCTTTGGAAGCTCTTCATGAAGGTCAGTTTGGCATTATGTGGATGAAGGCCATAGCTGGAGTCATGCCTGGAGGCCAGAGATTAACAAAGACATTGAGAGGAAAGTGAAGTACTGCACTACGTCAGCAAATTCAGAATGACCCTGGTCTAGCTTGTCTGTACCTTTGGTCATGGCCTCAGACTCCAAGGACATGATTCATGCCAACTTTAACATACCTTTAGAAAGTTATGTGTTTTTGATTGCATTAGATATGCATTTGAAATGGCCAGAAGTTTTCAGAATGAGTTTTGCTACAGCTACCAAGACTGTTGTTTAGCCTAAATTGTTACAGTCAGACAAGAGTGACAATGGACCTCAATTCTGTTCTGAAGACTTTCAGAGGTTTCTAGCTTCAAATTGAATTCAGTGCATATGCTCAACTCCTTATCATCTTACTATAAATGGACTACTGGAGTGCTATATACAAGCATGTCTTAAACTCTAATAAGTCTTTATTGAGTCATCAGCAGAAACTAGACAATGTTTTCCTTGTCTACTGGAATCCACCATGAGCTACTATCTAGGACTCACCTGCAATTCTCTTTTTGACATGATCTGTGTGTACTTCTTGGACCGGTTATGTCTTGCTGTTGTCTCAGGTGTAGTCAAGTCCTGAGATATGCAAATTGATGGATAACATGAGATTCATTGTAATTTTTTTCAAGTTGAAGACTTAGTATGGACTTGCAGTTATGGTTGTTGAGTAAAATGAATACCTGGATAACTTGTAAAATGCATGGGATCTATTTAATTTCTGGTAAAATTATTAAATTAAAAGAAACTGAGCAAAAAATACCAAAGGGGTAGCTGTGTTAGTCTATTGTAGAAAGACAAAAGACTCTTGTCTTTGAGCAAAAAATAGCTATCCATATTTTGCTACACATCCTACAGGAAGAGCCTGTCTGACCACAACAGGAAACCAGTGTATGCAGCACACTGCTCTTGAACACAGAGGATTGATTTCTGATCAGGCCAGTTAATTTGGGAATTGTATCTGTGATAATAATGGTATCAGGCAAAGAGAAGCAATTTTTAAGAGACCTGCCCACAGGGCAAAGTGTAGCCTCCAAGGGAAAAGATAATAAGTTCTGCCTTCTTTACATTTAAGCCTTCAGCCTATGTATTGTATGGAAATGACATAGGGACCAGTCACAGCCTCAACAAGTATCAGAGTCTAGGTATGTTCCAGGAGGACGCTGTTCCTCCAACCAAACCTCTTTGTGCTACAACTCTTAATTTCAACAATTGTTGGGAGAAACTTTGGTACCAAGTACAGTTGATTCCTTAACATTGACTTTTGCTGTGGTTCAGGATGCTGCCACAACACATTATCTCAAGAGAGACTGAAAACCACTGAGTTATAAATTGCTTAGTTAATGAGGTGTTATTCCAAGGCAGAATAATCCCTAGCAATTTAGTAATCTGCAGTAGTCCACCTACAATTCTTAGTTAAATTATATCGTGTGTGTGTGTGTGTGTGTGTGTGTGTAATTTTTGTTAAGCATATAAGCAATGCAGTGTACATATATTTGGGAGGTTTTTTTAAAGTAGGGTGGAGGAATGTCCTGTCCTGTCCCTTAAGATGTTTGACCACTCTCCCCTCCCAGTGAAAAGCTTCAGTTGTGTGAGCAATACAAATTTCCACAACTTAAATGATCTCTTTGGTGTCTGTATCCCCTTCTCTGCTGGGCTTGGATGGAACAGACACAGCACCAAGAACACCTTGCCTAGTGTAACATTATCAGGGGTGAAAGGCATGTCCAGTACTTTCCTGAGGATTGCTGCCATCTTGGTGGGTCATAGATGGAGAACCACGTTTTAAGGCAACCTGGCCCCAGATCCTTGAATGCCTTTAAGACAAGGCATATGACCTTGAATTGGATCCAGAAGAAGCTGGTAGCCAGTGGATCCACAGAAGACCTGTGATAAGCTTCTGCATGCTATACAAGTTGGAGTTTTTGACTGGCCTGCAGTATAGGGCATTGAGTGTTCTACAGTCCTATTTCTGTCTGCTAGGGAAGCGGCATTAACATATGCTAGTCTGTAACAGATAGACACATGACTCATGGTTTATGGGAATGAGCACAGCCTTCTGACTGCTGAGAGCTGAGTGAAGATATCTGTTTTCTCAAGTATTAAGTGATGCAGGAATTACTAGCTGAAATTATATGGCAGGAGGTCAGAATAGGTGGTCATAATTCTCCCTTGTGGCTTTACAATATATGGATTCCTATTTTACAAAAGGCTCACACAGAGGCAGGGAGGAATTAAGTGACTTTCCAAGGGTCATATGAGTCAGTGGCAGAAACCTATTGCCATCATATGGTGTAACTGCTCGTTTTTCTACTAGATAAATGCATATAAAAAACTAGCTATCACCAATTTTTTTCAATACTACCTGAGTGGAGCTGGGAAAGAAGACTATTAGTCTATTGCATGTAGTCCATATTCCTTAACATTTTGCCCCTAGCCTTTTCTACTGTATAACAAGCATGATCAAAGGCAAAGAAACTGAGCAAAAAATAGCTATCCATATTTTGCTACACATCCTACAGGAAGAGCCTGTCTGACCACAACAGGAAACCAGTGTATGCAGCACACTGCTCTTGAACACAGAGGATTGATTTCTGATCAGGCCAGTTAATTTGGGAACTGTATCTGTGATAATAATGGTATCAGGCAAAGAGAAGCAATTTTTAAGAGACCTGCCCACAGGGCAAAGTGTAGCCTCCAAGGGAAAAGATAATAAGTTCTGCCTTCTTTACATTTAAGCCTTCAGCGTTGTCATGGCCTGCCACAACTGACCAGCATTCATTGCTGTAGTTACAAGTGCTACAGTAGTAAAGGCAAGGAGAAATACACACACTCTCTCTCTCTTTAGGAGAAAATTATTCAGCATATGGATAAACATTTCTGAATCCATTGTTCACCTTTGTCTGGTTGAACTGAAGCCCATCATAATAGAGGAATGTAAAACTAATTTCCCTTGCATGCCTACCAAGTTATAAAATACCAACTCCACAGCTAATGCCTCTAATAAGTTTCCACAGCTTAAGTGCATGCTGACTAGTCATTGTAGTTAAGATGCAACACAAAAATGCATATTCTCTTATTCCCAGCTTCCATTGGTTGCTGTGGATCATTCACTTGGCTTTTCAGATGCACGGGATTGTTAAAGGCTGCATAGGAGAAACCACTTAGAGTGCAGATAGAAGATAGGGTGGAGAATGAAAGCAAGGGAATGGATTGATATGGTTGGGGTTTCTGGTGTGACATTCCCTCTGTTATCTGGACTGGTGTACAGCTGTGTCACCCCAATCCCTCATTCCTGGACACAGTTCTGCTATAAGGATGAACATGAATGGTACCCAACCATAAAGGTTAACATGGTGTGCAGTGTCACACCTGGGCAGGTAGTTTCAGGTGAAATTTTAAAAGGCGTAATTGGGTGAACAGAGATAGGCAGCACCAGTCATTTTTGCACACAGCACTCCCATTCTTGGATGCATGAAGCAGGCATGAAATTGTGCCTACCTGTTTTTTAAAAACACCCAGAGCACTACCTTAACTTTTGATGCATGTTCATTGTGGGGTGATGTGGAACAAATACAAAATTCAAACTCAGTAAGGGCTGTGATTTCCAGAAGGGACCCAAAGCAGCTATGGACTTGTGGCATATTGAGAACTATGTAAAAATTATAAGCTGTTACTTAAATCCTAAGGAATTGCCTGGTCTTGCTTGCAGGCTATAGGGATTTACAGGAAGTTGTGTGATCTGTGCCTCAGACAGTCTGCAGAAAGCTATTCTAGAGCTTGATGGATTGAGCTGTTCCTCTCTTTTAGGGAGCAGCTTGCTTTGTATCTCTGTTTGGGGGTTCTTGTGTTAGGGTTCTGAATTCCAAGAAATACAATTATGCTGGAATCCACCAGCAAGAGGATTTCATGTTTTCATGATCTATTTTCCTGTGTGGATGCTGTGAAAACAACAATGCAGTCCCCACTGAAAGTCAGTCTGATGTAATTAAACACTGCCCTATTTGCTAAAAGGATAAGGAGAATAATAGCATGAGTAATGCCAAAATTGCATCATCAGCACAGCATATTTCTGGTGAACTGCTGCTAAGAACAAGCAGTTCTTTTGGGGCAAACTGACTTGGAAAACCAGGGAGTCTCCTACTTCTGCTTCCAAACTAGTACCTTTTGGCTATAAACCTGAAATTTCCTTCCCTTGAACATTCTGGCAGTGTAGTGTCTTCTTGCGGATTCTGCTGACATTTTAAAGAAGTAAACTAGAGGGAGACAGACACAGATGAGGCACTTTGAGTAAGATATTGAATCAAGCTGCAGCCATTGTGTTATTGACGTATGTTACACAGCAGCCTTGTACTCAGACTTGAGACTTCTTGCTTCCGAAAAATGCTACTGTTCTTTAACAAAATATTTCTCACGCATGCAAACACATAAATCATTGTGAATGGGTCAAATCAAAATACTGACAATCAGAAAATATTGGATCATTTCTTAGCTGATTAGTAGAGAAGTAAAAGTTTATGTCCTTGTGTGCACATGTAAATCCGACTAATGTTAATGGAAGTTATGTGCATGCTTCAGGGAAGGCTAGACTTCTTAAAAAACATTGTTCAAATTAATTACTACAGTGATAGCTCAAAATTAAATCACTGATCTTGGCTTCCCATGCATTAAAAATAAAGATGTATGTATGAAAGACACGCTTGAAAATATACACAATACTTAATGCCCAAATCCGAGGCAACAAGTGTTAATTTTATTATATTCTTGGCCAAAGCAACACAAATTCTCAAGCCATCAACACTGCTTCACTTCTCAGGGGGAAAAAAAAAATGCTGAAAACGAAAGGTCAAAACCTGATTCATCCATACAACTCATTAGAGTCAAGAGAGCATTTCTCATAGCTGCTTGACTGAGAACAAATAGCTCATTAATCTCAAGCATATCCATCTGAAAACCTTAGTAAATTCAAATGCAATAATGACTGACATGACAAACAATGTATCTTGCACAATGCATTTATCCGTTAAACATCTCATGCCAACATACTAAAGATTGGGGGATTTGGGAAGGAGACACTTGTAAGAGATGTACTCAAAGCTAGCAGACACACAGTTGCTAAATGGAAAGACCAGAGGAAGGGACATACAGACAATGTCTATTTACGAAGGGTTGCCTCTTGGCTATGGAGCAAAATTCTGTGTCACAAATCAGAATTTGGCCATTTGTGTCTATCGTTATATACAATTTAGCTTCTTTGGTTATTGAATGAGGCAGAAGAAGAGCATGCTTCAGCATATGCTGTTTGCAATCCTTCTCTAAGGGGGATATAAAGCTGCATTGCTAACTAATATAATAAGGTGTTTGCAATATGGCCATTTGATTGTTAAGTCAACATATGGTCTGCTGTTTCCAACAGACCACAGAGGGCACCAGCTGAGATCAAACTTGGGATCTCTGAAGTTTCCTACAGGAACTGCAAGACGTCTTGCAGGCAAGGCTGTAGCAGGCTCGCCATTGGTGATGTGGCTGCCACTAGAGGGAGACAGAGTGCTACACCAAGTAGGTGTGGGTTACACATACAGTAAATAGTCACCTCAAAATCTGGACTGCAGAGCTTGTTCTCTTTTGCATCTGTGAAAGTCACTGACTTCACTAACTTCTAATCCCAATGACTGGTGGGTTGACAGGGGCATAAGCAGGAGGAGCAGCAAGATTTATCCTTGTTTAACTCTTTCTCCACTCCCCTGCACTTCAGGTTGTCAATTTCATCTTGGGAAAGTAAGTGCCAAGGGTGACCGAAGCAGAACAGTAGCCTATGTTCTCATTTGGGTGGCTTTAAATCAATGGTTCCCAGCCTGGGTATGGGACCCCCTTGGAGAGGCACCAAAGGTGTTGTATTCACAGCTGCACTGATTTCCCCTGGGTTAGTTTCCCCCCTCTGTCCTTTCAAGTTCTGCTAAACCCAGCCTCCCAGTGCCGGGGAAGCAAGTCATTCCCATTTCAAAAGCTCTCCCCTTCCAGGGGTCTGGTACCTTCCTCTGATCCCTTCTCTGCTCCTGTCTCAGCACCACACTTCTCCAGCTGCTTGACTTGGCTTAGAACCTCCAGCTTCTGTCTCCTCTATTAGAGCAGGGAGGCTTTTATCAGGCACCTGTCTAGGTCTTGACTGATCTCAGATGTTTCTAATTACCCTGCAGTAACCCTACTCAGTCAACAGGGAACAAAGCTCTCAGCATTCTGGGGCTTATATATTCCCCTTCTTTCATAGAATCATAGAATAATAGGGTTGGAAGGGAGGTCATCTAGTCCAACCCCCTGCTAAAAAGCAGGACCACTCCCCCTAAATTATCCCAGCCAGGGTTTTGTCTAACCGAGCCTTAAAAATCTCCAAAGATGAAGATTCTACCACCTCCCTAGATAGCCCATTCCAATGCTTCACCACCCTCCTAGTGAGAAAGTTTTTCCTAATATCCAACCTTGACCTTCCCAGCTGTAATTTGAAACCATTGCTCCTTATTCTGTCCTCTGTTACCCTCGAGAACAGCCTAGCTCCCTCCTCTTTGGAGCAACCCTTCAAGTAGTTGAAGGTTGCTATCAAATCTCCCCTCAGTCTTCTTTTCTGTAGACTTTCACCCTTTTCACCCTTAGGCTGTCCACTGCTCTTAGAATCATAGAATCATAGGGTTGGAAGGGACCTCACGAGGTCATCTAGTCCAACCCCCTGCTAAAAAGCAGGACCACTCCCCCTAAATTACCCCAGCCAGGGTTTTGTCTAACCGGGCCTTAAAAATCTCCAAAGATGGAGATTCTACCACCTCCCTAGATAGCCCATTCCAATACTTCACCACCCTCTTGATATCTCACAAGGAGTTACATGTGTTTATGGCTGGTAAGTGGGTAATGCTAGGAGGCACTTGTTTTACCCAGTCTTAACTAGTAGGCCTTTCACTCAAAAGGGCTGGGAACCACTGCTCAATGGCCAGTGCAAGGTAACAGGAAAAAATTCTGACCTTTTGTGTTTTGTTTTGATTTGTTGATCCCACCAAGTTCCACTCTGAGGAGTCCCTTAGTCTCTTCTTCCCAGGAGAAATACATGAAGTGCCTTGCTGCAGTACCATGCTTGATCAAAGTTGTATAATTGCTGTGTGACAGGCTTGCCTTAATGACTAAATGGGAGGATTTTGAGGTACGTCTGCTCACGCAACGGCTGGGGAGCAAAGAATTCATGCCTTCTTTAGAAGATACTTGTTTTGTGGGAAATACTCAGGGCCACAACTCTGCCCTGATTTACACATATGCAACCCTGTTGCTTTCAATTCAGTAGAAGGAAGTCTGTCCTTAAGGAGGAAAAAAAAAGGAAAGCTGGGCTGCATAGGAAAAAATCTAGAAGTTTCTGTTTTATCAGAAGGATTAGCTACCATTCTCTTGCAATCAGGAAAGAAAACTTTCTCTCCTCTCGTTACAATGGGGGAGCTGTGTTAGTCTAGGTCAGCCAAACAAGCAAGGAGCCTGTGGTACTTTTAAAGGCTAACAAATTTATTTATTGCATGAGTTTTGTGGGAGAAAATCCCACTTCATCAGACGCTTTGAAGATGGGGAACTTACTTACTTCTGGAGGTTCCTCATCTTCAAAGCGTCTGACGAAGTGGGATTTTCTCCCACAAAAGCTCATGCAATAAATAAATTGATTCGACTTTAAAAGTGTCACAGGGCTCCTTGTTTGTTTGGATTTCTCTCCTTCTCTCTCCAGCATATTCTTGCTATGTCTCCATCCACTCTCCAATCTCAGTGCAGAATGGCTGTGTCTTCAGTTTGCTGTCCATGCTCAGCACACCTTCACTGCAGCTGGGGTGTACTTTGCTGGTGTAGATATACTCAAGCAAGCTCGCTAAAACTAGTAATAAGGAGGCAGATGTTAGCAAGGGCTGTACAACCTCTCTTGACCTCCCTGTATATGTACTCTCTTGTGCAGCCCCCACTGCTGCAACCCCCCCCCACTGCTATTTTTAGCTAGCTTGCTAGATCACAGCTCCCATGAGTAAATGTGTACAGGCTGCAAATCCCTCCCCAACCCCACTGCAATGCAGCCATCCCCTGAGTGTAGAATTAAGTCAAGCTTGACTGCTGAGCCTCCAGACACAGCTAAATTCCAGCTAATACCCTCAAATCAGTTCCAGTTGTGCAAAGCTGAGAAGGGGCTCAATATAAAACACTGTCTGCTTGGCTGAGGCAACATTTGGAATTCCGCAGCCCCCTCACTGCAGTTGTGTGTTATGCTGTAGAACAGGCTTTGCACAGGGCAGTGGAAACAAAAACTTGTCCATGCTTTGTAGTAAGAGAATTGCTCACTTTTTAGACCAGCAGTTCTCAACCACAGTGTCAGGACACATGACAGTGTAGCCACACAGCAGTGTGTCACAGAGATGGCTGGATTTGGCCTGGGAGGAGTGGACTGGTGTGTCCTGTAGGGTCACAATATGCCACCAAGTGTTTCGCAACCCGCAAAAGGTTGAGAACCACCTCTTTAGACCCATTAGCTTCTTAACTGAGTCTGCGAACAAGCGTGTCTGTGTGCCAGAAACTATCTCCTTTCCCTCCTTGAATGTTTGAAATTGTTTCTTCTCATGATCCACCCCATTAAGAAGTCCTTCCAAGCCTTCTCCCTGACAGCACCACAAAAGCAAGAGCTGAGGCACAGGGACAGCACAATTGTCAGAAAGGGAATCAGACAGGCTGGATATTTTTTCCCCATGGAACATTACTTGGCACAGATTTCTATATGTGGTGTGGATCCTTCCTCCAGATCTACCAACCAGTGAATGATGTTGCACTGCCCCCACCAGAAAAAACACTCATAGAAAAAACCACCTATGCTATTTCTAGCTAGTTGCTGAGGGATCCATGTGCATTACACAAGGCAGATGTGAGAAAAGACTAGAATGTTGATGTTATTGACTTCCTGCTGACCTCTCTGGGGCTATGTCTACACTTGAAAATTTAGGTCGGCTTTAGCTAGGCCGACTTAACTAAGGCGACTTTAAGTCGCCTTAGTTAAGTCAACTTAGTGAGTCTACACCTAAATTTTAAGTCGACTTTGGGGGGAACTTACAAAGTTGACCTAGAGCGTCCACACTGGATGCCTAGGTCGACTTCTAGGGGCTAGGGGGACCTAGGGCAGGTCCACAGGGGCAGGGGGGCACCCCTTGCCCAGTGCCAGGGGGCTCAGCCTTTGCCCCATTGTACATGGGTACAATGGGGCAAAGGGGGACAGGGACTCTGGCAGGGCATAGGAGCAGGTTGGGCAGGGCATGCCAGGCTCCCCCTGTGGCCTCCCCCCGGCAGGGAGGGCAGTGGTGGAGTCCTGGAGTAGCCCTAAGTTGAGTTAGGGCTACCCCAGGTCTACACTGGCTTAAGTCGACTTGAAAAAATTGACTTAAGCCTTAAGTCAAATTAAATCCAGGTTTTATAAAGTCAACTTTATTTTCCTTAAGTCGACTTAAGCAAGTTGCTAAAGTCGACTTAAGGAAACTGTAGTGTAGACTCGGGGTAAATTAAGTCGACTTAAGCAAGCTTAAGTCGACTTAATTTACAAGTGTAGACGCGCCTGGTAGTGCCCTGTGATTACTAGAGATTTTCCTGTCTGTTAATACATGCCGTCTGCCATACTCGTGGTGTTGTGAGAATGTTGGGAAGTGTAGAAGGTCCTCTGCAGCTGTGTGGAGAATAGGAGCATTGTTTCTTTACATCTATAGTAATAGCCAGACTGCAAGGAACTCGAGGATGTTGTAGACCAGCGGTTCCCAACCACTGTGTCGGGACACAAAGGTGTGTTGCAAAGAGCTGGGAGGTGTGCCACAGTAAATTGGTAGCTTGCTCCTGCTTTCTGCCACCCACAGCTGCTCTCAGCAGCTTTATCCTGCTCCACAATACAGGGGGCAGCCAGGGCCAGATGAGGAAAGTGTCTTAGGAGCTGCAGCCCAGAGCCCCGGGTTAGGGGGGGGCACTGCCCACCAGCCTCACAAAAGTAAACCCTGCACCACCAAGCCAGAGTGCAGGGATGCCAGCCTATGCTGGCTGGATTCTGTCCCTATCCAGGTCCCAGAGTGTCACAGCATCCAGAGAACCGCAGCCTCCCCAGCACTCTGGCTATATCTACACTTATAAAGTAGACTTAATAAAGTGGAGAGAAATCAGCCTGCTTATTCAGGCATAAGCTTTTGTGAGCTCCAACCCACTTCGTCAGAAGCATGATGAAGTGGGTTGGAGCCCATGAAAGCTTATACCTGAAGAAATCTGTTAGTCTTTAAGGTGCCACAGGCCTCTTGTTGTTTTTCCTGGAGGACTGTCTTCAAGATTTAATTGCTTGACTTCTGGTGTCAACCTTCAATTAAGATCTTCTTAACTAACCTTAACTGAATAGAACATATATCTTCACTTTCTGTTGCAAACTGTTGTGTAATATTATGAGGTGACTTGTTATATAGATGCCAGGCTCCTCCTCAGAGTCGGTCATATTTCAGTGATGGGTAAAGTGATTCACGAAGTCTCTTCACTCCTTGAAGTGAAGTTTATTAGTGCGTAGAGATGAAAGTCCCCATATAATAAAACCTAGCTTTTATTAATATCTGGAGAACAGGTGGCCTAACAGATTTACACCTCATCTATTATAGGCTGAGGCATGTGTAGACACATTCAATCAATAACTGAACCAGAGCTGGACCACCAGCTCCGTATCCGCACTTACACTACGCCGACCGGACTCGATTTCTGGTCCACTTACTGACGTGTGTAGGCAGGATTTAAGAAGTCGAAGAGCGATACAGAAGGTATTTTATGTACCTTGCGTATCTCCCATCGACTGCCGCCGAAAACAGCAATAAGTGTAGCGTAGGGCTCAGTTAAGGCAGATTCACAGGAGGCACCCAGAATTGCAGGGTGACTTCAGTAAGCACACTTCCACTTAAAAACAAAAAGCTCTTCTAGCACTCCTAGTTGCAAAGAAAAGGTTGAAAATGTGACTTGCAGGTAAACAGAGGCAGTCATGTAGGCAGCCTCCATTCAGGGTGAAACAGCAGCTGCCGAAACCAAAGGGGAAGCCAGCCAGCCTCATTCTTGCCACTCAAGTTTGAATCAAACTTGAAACAGGCTTGGGAGGAAAGGAGGGGTGTGGGATCTGTGCTTATTTCATCCAAACTTATATTTGATTCTCTATATAGAAAACATTAAAAGCACTTTATGATCCTCCAGCCACTCAGACACTGGACTGACTGAATGGTTTCAAATCCTATAATTTTGTACACGCAGAGGACCTCATGCAGCGGAGCTTTTATTGCTCTGTAAATGGTTCCATTTTAACTCCCTTACTCTTCCATTTTGAGGTTACACTGTACTTGAAAACAGTCTTAATTATACTTCAGTAGAAACTTCAGAAAGTTTCCTCCATACACAGTTCCCAGTGTTTGAAATGAGTGCATAACTGGACCCCAGGGTTATCTCTATTCACCTGGTGCAGACAAGCTCATCTTCACTTCACATTCTTAGTTGAAGAGGGCATGTTTCTGCAGTCTTAGTACCACTGGATAAAACTCAGCCCTGTGCAAAAGGGTTTATGTGAGATTTAAGCAGTGCCATGGGCCTGTTCCTAGCCCTTTATACAGAGGTGAATTTCACGCACTGAGCACTCACATATCTAAATGATACCCACTTTGAAGCACACCAATACAAGCGCTGACTGATGATATTTACAAGTGATAGATGCAAACACAGCATGTTGCACTCTAGTGTATAGTTTGGGCCTGGGGAAAGCCCATGTCACTCCGTTAAAAAGTAAGGACGGAGTTTCAAAGTGGGTCACACTGTGCTTGCTATTCTGTGTGCTGAACCATTCACTAGATAATGGAGAAACAAATGGAAACATCATCATCAGATACCAAGACCAAGAGATCGAGCCAGAAGCATAAAACAGCAGAGGTCTCAGTAGTGAAAGAATGTCTTTTATTAGCCAATTAACCTAATAAACTAACACCTAGGAAGAGAATTCAAGCGTACAGTCACCTTGTTTTTTACTCACCAAGACCAAATCCTGCTGTCCATAATTCAAAGCTTCCCTTTCATAGGACTGTCGATGAAATTGCAAGGCTCAGCTCTCCAAACGTATGTCCTTTGTCTCCTTTAAGACCTTCTCTCTTGTGATACATTCTCCTCCTTACCTGGAGCATTATAGGATCAGATTCCCCAATGGGTCTCCTTTATCACTAAACATTGATAGTGCTGTAGGGCTCAACCATAGTACAACCCGCTGTGTTAGGTGTAGTACAAATATCCATGAAGATATGATCCATATCCCAAAGAATTTGTGGGGACAGTATAAGCTGGGTAGAGAGGGGGATCCTTGTTAGATCAATTATGTTCATATGTAACCTTGGCAGTGTCTTGGGCAATACACAGCTGGGTCTTCACTGTGCATAAAATCTGTATTTCCTAAGAGAAATAACACTACATCCTTTCCTCTCTACCTCTAAAACAACAAAGTTCATTAAGAATGTAATATTGTTTATTAACAATCCATATTGGTTCAATTCTGGAAACCATATAGAGCTTGTTTTGTGCAAGGCAGAAGGAAATACATATGCTTTCACACTCAACCCTGATCTACATTGCCAGGAAAATTCAGCAGCTGTTGTTGGGAGTCACGTAAGCTGCTCTTTATACAGAGTCGCTTGCATGACTCCCATTGACTTCCTAACTCCCCTTCAGTGCAACATCTTCACTGCATTGTGCCATTTGAGGAGGTAGTTTTACTAAGTCAATTTCTGGATCGACTTAGTATGTCAACTAACCACTAAGTCAATCCAGAAAGATCGATCTGGCTGCTGCCATCAGAGTAGACATAGCCTCAGTAAGTAGCTGCAAAGGCTGAGAAACATCACTTATGTCCCCACAATCTGGGGGGCATCTACACTGGCTAAGTCGATTTAGACACTAATTCGAATTATAACGAGGTGTTATTAATTCAAACTAGTTTTTCCTTAATTCGACTTAAGGAGCAGCTTAAGTCAAATTAAGGAAAGCTCAGTGTAGACGTGGGGTAAATTAAGTTGACTTAAGCCTGCTCAAGTTGACTTAATTTATAAGTGTAGACGCACCCATGGTTTCTTTCCCATGCAAAAGAAAAAAACTGGCTTAAAAGAAATGCATTGTTTGGACAATAATGAATCAAAAGTGCTCAGGATCTGTCTTCATTACAGACTGGCAGACCACACTTCATTGTGTACTCGTCCACTGTTGCCTTCAAAGCTGCAGCACTGGAAGCCCTAAGATCTCTGGAGCAGGCTCAAGAGTTTGAGGAATTTCACAAAAGGTGAAAGAAATGTCACACTGAAGGTTAGGCTGGGATGTGATCTGGAGAGGCTCTGCAACGCTCATGGTTGTTTTCCATTTTCACAGTGGTCATTAAAAAATAAAAGCTTCAAGCACCACTTATGACTCATTTTAAGCAGAGAAAAAGCCATGAATTAACCGCCACGTATCACACACAAAACACAGCAAGGACCCTAGCCTCACGAAAAAATTTTATACAATTTTCATATGACAATCTAGTTTTCTTTATGTCTAGTGCCCTAAAACCTAGGTTACTGAGACCAAAGCCATTTCCACTTTCATTGTATCTTACATTCTGTCACCTGTCAAGTTCCTCACTTACCCGTCCACTGCCAGGGATTTTAATCTCCAGTTCTCTATGCACTAAGTTGAAGGCCTAGCCATTTTCATGTATTATTCACCTCCATTTGTTATACTTGCTAAACGGTATATGTTCATTGGAGTTAATAAATCACCATTTACTCCCCCTCCCCTTATTTCCCAAAAAGAGTTATTACTCACTCTCTCTCTACTGACAGCAGTTTTATAGTTACCACAGATTTCTCTGTATTCATGAAGCTATTTATCACTGTACCTGTCTTAAATATTAGCACAGTAAGCTTCCTCTAAAGGCCTAAGTTATAACCTGTCTTATGTATGTGGAAGCATATGTGTGTCTGATGTGGAATTATATGAATTTCTTCCCACTGGGTTGGGTGACATCTCCTTCAGCTTGGAAAATGTCAAGGTTATTAATATGTTCATCAAAGAAAAGGCATTTTCTTCTTTATACGTTTAACTGGGGGAACAAGAGACTGAATCCTGAAGGTTTGACTCTTAAAAATCAGCTGTTACTCATCAACTCCCCAGAAGAGTTTTTCTTGAGTGATGGGGGCGATGGATTGTGTCTGACCATTACATACGTGCATAAGGGTCTTTCTTCCCTACTTTTTGTATTTCTACAGTGTGGTCACAGGGACAGAGAGCTGGGCTGGGCTGCAGAAGCACAGCTGATTAAAGATGGTAAATATTTTCACTGAAATGCATTGAAAACTTCAGTTTTTTTGACCAAAATGTTATGAATATTTTGGGGGGGAGGAGTTTCCTCTTCAATGGTGCATACTCCACACCCATCCTTAGATGCCCCAGGAACCGCTCAAATGCTCTCCACTGATTAGCAACTTTATGTGAATTATTTACACTTCCATCACGAATACCAGTACGTTCCCATGCATCAATATTACATACAGCGCATCTCTACCTTTAGCCCTTTCCCGCAGGACCAAGGAGGATCAGAGGTCTATCTTTTTTTGAGATCTTTGAACACAGCTAGTCCTGATTACTCCCTCTCGCCTTTCCTTCCTGACCTTCTTGTGCTCCTCAGGGGATGGACCCATTCAATCTGCTCAGCCAGTTAGCTTGTACATCCCCAGTCAGTGTTCTCAGTGGAGTTGACTAATGCCTATGGCTATGTCTACACTGGCAAATTAGTTCGAATTAAGGAGGCTTTATTCGAACTAACTAAAGCCATGGCTACACTAGGCTTTAGTTAGTTCGAATTAAGGGCTTCCTTAATTTGAACTAATAAGTTTGAATAGGGCTTTAGAAATAAGGCTTTAATTTGAACTAACTAGTTTGAATTAGCCAATGTGGCCATGTTAATTCAAACTAATTTCTTAGTTCAAACTAACCGGACATTGAAATGAATGGGGATCGCTAGTTCGAACTAAGCAAGTGCCATGAATGGCACTTGCTTAATTTGAACTAACTTTTTCTAGTTCGAATTAAGTTAATTCAAACTAACTAAAATTAGTTCCAATTAGTTCGAACTAACTAATTCGAACTAATTTTAGCAAGTTTAGACATAGCCTATGGGATCAGAAGGCTGGTTCACCTTACTAGCTCCTGGAACTCTCATATCCTCTCTTTCCTTTTTCCATTCCCCATGGAAAAACTTAAACTTCAGCTGGAAAAAAGAAGAGAACTTTTAGCAAAAAAATAATAAAAAAGCCATTTTTCAATCAAATATTTGTTTAAAGTGGGTTGAAAAAATGTCCTCTGCTCCAGAGACCTGACCCATGTTCCTGTCTCTGCTGCTTAATCTGGGGCAAAATACTCTTTGTGCCTCTGTTTCACCCCTTGCAATTTGTCTGTCTGTTCTATATAAATGACAAAGTCTTCAGGGAGAATCTAGGCAGGTCTACACCGCCTGCCCTTTTCAGTGGCAGTTGAACGAAGATACGCAAGTTACTTAAATAATTTGCATATCTGCATTTCAACCTCCCTATGCCCGGAATGTCCACTGTGCTGAGTTGAAAGGAGGGGCCTCCTTTTGATTCAGCGCTCTCCCTGTTGCCAGGGTGGTGTTCAGGGATTGAACTTCCTGTTTGGCTGAGTGGATCTTCACAGACCTGAGCAGTTGGTCAGGAAGTTCGAACTGATGATGGTGAATTTGTCGCCATCAGTGAAGACAAGCCCTCTGTCTCTTATTAAGTTTTGTACAGAGCCGAGCACAAGAGGGCCTCTTGTAGGGGAATCTCAGTAGAGGCCGCTACGTGCTGTTGTAATACAAACAGAGAGTCCAAACCCTAGTTTCTCCTAGTAGCTTCCATTAAATCAGTCAGAAGGGGAAGCTTTTGGCATCTTCTCCAGTGGTGCTATTGTGCTGCCTAGGAAGAAATTCTGACTGATGAGCAAAGTTTTCAGGCAGGGAATAACTACGTGGGAAGCTCAATGTTTTTTGTATTTTCAAAATTCAATAAAACTCTAGCCCTGTGTGACTGCTGGACTTGCCTCAAGCAAAGGAAAGATTGTTTTTTTTTATAGATCAGTCACTTGTGCTGTGTTAGGATAATGCTTCTTTCTGATTTAGAAGAAAAAATTTTTGTCTTCCACCCACACAGTAGATGGTTTCATTTTTATCTCCCCTGTGATTCTGAAGAATTTTCCACTTGGGGATCTTCCCTGATTTCAACAATCAAGGAGTAGCCATTGATATAACTGAACTGGAACAACCTTTTGCCGAGACAGGCAAAGATGGGACTTGTACTGCTGCAGTTCAATCCTATTTTTGCAATTGTGGTAGGTGCTACTAAGTCCAGTTGTGGCTTTGTCTGTCTACATAGAGGTTGTGTGACTGCAGCTATGCAGGTGACTGGCTGAGAGTGGGTGAAATCAGGAAAATCTTCATTATTGATTAGGGTTAGTTTCTCCTCTTGGAAAACAAACCTACTTTAGGGGATATAGCGGCAAGTAAGTATACTTCTGTATTTCGGAGGAGAATATACCTACCTACTTCATGTTGTGAAGACTAAATTCTGCAGGATTTGGACATCTCTTTGAAAAACACAGAACTAATCTGAGATGGATCTCCTCAGAACATTCTGGAGTTTTATATTTGTTCAGGGGTGGATTAGAACTGAGTGGGTCAATGGTCAAACTCTGGTCCTAAGGATTAGTGCTATCTTCTGGTTATCAGTAGATATGATATTATCAACATGTACAGCACCTTGGATTTTTGCAGATTTCATTACCTTACCCACCTTGTCTCTCTTGTAGTCTGGAACCAACATGACTGTAACAACACTTCATACATCAATTCAAGATTGTGAGCACTGAAACATTTTGGTAATGGGGACAGTGTAAGTGCTTGAAGTGGGAACTCAATGAAGAAAGTAGCCAAGCCATTTAATTTTAACACCATGACTTTTGGAAAATGTCACTTTATCGCGTTAATGAGTCAAGGCGAAAGGAAGGAGGGGGGAGGGGTCACTTAATTTTTTTAAATCTAAGTCTTTGTTGTCTTTTAAAATGCCAAAGGGGAAAAATCCAACCACTTTCAGAGCAGGTTATATGTGTAAGCATGCCCGTACGCTGACACCGTTAAACAATCAAGTACACTAGCTGTACTGGTAACTTAGGAGTAACTTCTGATTTGAGGATCAATCCTGAGGCAGTGGTGGTGCATACACTCTGCCATCCTCGGGGTAGCCCAGGGAAGCACTGTAACCCAGGCACACCTCTGAGTCATAATTCTGCTTCAGCTTCCATTCAGCTCCTAAGGATTACTAATTACTGTTGGCCTATAGCAGTGGTTTTCAAAATTTTTTCCTGGGGTCCCAGTTGAAAAAAAATCATTTATGCCCATGACCCAACAATTACATCTTTCAGTTATTCATTCCAGTCTTTTGGCAGTGTCAGCAGTGGTCACCATGAACCAGTACCTGAGGGTCTGCGAACCAGTACTGGGTCCTGACCCATGGTTTAAAAACCACTGGCCTGTAGCAACAGGAAATTGCTCTCCCACATCCTACTGACTTAGATGCTCTGGCCAGCAAGAAT
The DNA here is from genome assembly GCA_007922175.1 of Pelusios castaneus. Classification (NCBI taxonomy): domain Eukaryota; kingdom Metazoa; phylum Chordata; order Testudines; family Pelomedusidae; genus Pelusios; species Pelusios castaneus. The sequence goes on along the minus strand of ML685799.1, from coordinate 6,644,315 downwards.
GAAGGTAATATTCCATCCATTCTCCAACAACCTGCAGACATATTTTAGACAAGTAACTTTGCTTACTCCAATTCATCCAGACCCATGGTTTTGGGTAATCCATAAGAGATATGTCTACACAGCAATTCAATATCCAGGGCTGACCTGGATCAACTGAATAAGGTCCATCGGGCACGAGCTGAGGGGCTGTAAAATGGCTCTGAAGACATTCAAGCTCAGGCTGGAGACTGAGCTCTGGAACCCTGCAAGGAGGGAGGGTCAATTTGTAGCCATCCATGGCTGTGTTGCAGGTCTTTTATTCCAGTGTAGATGTATCAATAAAGTCATAAGGGGAGCTTTCATTCGTGTGTGTGTGCATGGTCTATGGCAAAGATCTAGCCATTGACTTTACAAAAATTGGTAAGAACATAGATTCTGATGGCCTCTCATGCTGGATGATATTAAATTCTTCAGTTATTTGGATTGCCTTGAGTGGGATTATTCACAGTATTCAGTGTAAATAGAGGTTATCAAAGTCTGGCCCTTTAATAGCTTTCCAGCTGCATTTCAATGCAATTTGGCATCATAATCTATTTTTCTTCTCTCATCTCTTTCTTTTCATCTTTTAGCTTCATTGAACAGGGAAATTCAACTAATTCCAATGGGGTGTTACCTTGCTTCTCAAATAGCCTCATTAATGTCAGTGGGGCTAGTTAATAGGATATGATTGTACACAGCACAAGTAACGATGACAGAATCTGGTCCTTATTCTGCCCCACATCACTCAGAAATAGAAGGCAAGTGTAGGCTATAGAGGCAGGATTCATGTGAACCTTTGTCTAATTTATCACTAAGGCAGGTTGCAAAGAGAGTCATCAAAGTATTTCTAAAGAAATACTTAGATCGAGAGTAAAAACCAGTCTTCTATTAGCAGTCACAGGAACTAAAGCCATTAAAAGCTTTAAAAGTCTTGTTAAATATGAAACACTAAACCATACAATTACCAAAATAATAATAATAATGAGACTCGATCTTTTCCAGAGGAGAAACACTGAACAGCTGTTTTCAAAAAGAAAAACAAGGCATGTGGTGGTTTTCATCCAATGTTTTTCAGATTACAATCCACCCACAAGGTAAACCTAATCATAAGAGACCAGGGTGAAAAAAAATTGATTGTAGAGAAAAAAAATTCTAGAAATTTCTAAAAAAAATTGAAAGAAGGCAGTAAAAATTCTGAAGGAAGCAGGAGAAAGAGGATGGTCTCATAGAATTATAAATTCCAAAGCCAGAAGACCTTGTGATCATCTAGTCTGACCTCTGTAACACAGGCCAGAAAACTTCCCCAAAATAATTTATAGAGCACATATTTTAGACAGACATCCAGTCTTGAGTTAAAAATTGTCAATGAGGAACATTCCACCACCACCGTTGGTGTATTATTGCAATGATTAATTATTCTGACCATTAAGAATGTATACCTTATTTACATCTTCAAAGAAGCTAATGGCCACTCTGAAAACGGATGCCATTCTTGGTCCTGCTACAGAGTTCCAATATGATGCTGAGCAAATCACTTACAGAACAGTTTTTAAAGGCGTGATTCTCATTTTCTGGCTGCCCAATCATTTTAAAGATGAGAACCGAGACACAGAGGGCCAGATTTTCCAATGTATTTAGGTCTCTATAGCGTAAAATAGGTGTTTTCCAGGCAATGGAACAGTAGCGGTTGCGTTGCACTGGAATGTTACTGTGTTAAAAATATGTAGGAAGTCACATATAAATTAAAATTAGAAAGCAAAGCAAACTGTGGCATGCACCCACCATGGAAAGTTTCAGTCCAAATGATGAAAGTTTGGCGGTTATAAGCAACTGAAATAAGGGTCTTACAATCAACCATGTTAGGCAGCCTTAACTGTAGGTGTATCCACCAGCTCTGTCTATAAGTAATGGGATTTACAGAAATTTTATATTCAGTACATTTTATTTGACCTCTAACTATAAATTCTTTTACAGTATTTTCCCAGCCAGTTTCTTCTCCTTCACAATTCTCTCATTGCCTACCTTGAAACCAATATTAAAAAATAAGATAATTCATTTGTAGCTTACCCTGAGGGATAAGTGCAATATTACAAATGGAATTATTTGCTTTTATGACAAATAGACTGTATTTTATGTCCTTCCTCTCATTAATGACAAACCACAGGCCTAACCCAGAGAAGCAATTTATAAAGGAAGACATTGTCATGTCAGTATTTGCTCACTTCACTTCCTCTTCCTCTGGCATTTTCAGACCTCAAGTGTCTTGGCCTAATTCCATAGAATTCTTCATCCTGCTCCACCCTTATGCATCTACTTGACCATCAAAGATACAAACTTGGCTCTTCAAGTTGGCACACAATGCTTTGTTTACCAGAAGTCAGTTCCAATTCAGTTTTAAGATCTGATCAAAGTCCATGAAATTCAATGGACATTGACTTAATTGGGTTTTGGATTGTACCTCTAATAATTGATTTTTTGGCAGATCATCAAGCTGAAGGCCTTCACAAGCTACTGTCCAAGGACTTCAATGAAGTAGCAGAGAAATAATTTACCAGAAGAGAGCAAATAAGACTCTGAAGAATCCTCCTCTAAGAACCAATTTAGCTGAGAAGAAAAGTTCTCTTGTTATATCAAAAGGCTATGATGTCCTGCTAAATTATTCAACCCTGGGATGCTGACTTTCTAAACAATTTTTTGAGAAGCATCTTTAAAATCAGAGAAAACTCATCAGCATTTATGAGTTTGCCCAGCTGTGCCTTGGGCAATAAGGGGCAATATGGAGCTGCTCTGCTCCAGAGGTAAAGCAGAGACTCTGGCTCCTCCTTTGCTCTATGAGGTATGCCACTTGTGCCAGCCTATTACCTGGTGCAGATCACTGATCTCTCTGTGACAGTTCTGCGAACTTGATTGGTACATTGGGAGGTCAAACCAAAGCCCCTCCCAATCTTCAGTTTTACCCACCCATTCTCCACAGAAAAAAGGGAGTTGTGCCCTACAGAGGCTGCTTCCCTGGCTATGTCTACACTTGCTAAAATTAGTTCGAATTAGTTAGTTCAAACTAACTAATTCGAACTAATTTTAGTTAGTTCGAATTAGCTTAATTTGAACTAGAAAAAGTTAGTTCGAACTAAGCAAGTGCCATGAATGACACTTGCTTAATTCGAATTAGCGATCCCCATTCATTTCAATGGCCGGTTAGTTCAAACTAAGAAATTAGTTCGAATTAACATGGCCATATTGGCTAATTCGAACTAGTTAGTTCGAATTAACCCTTTAGTTCGAATACCCTATTCGAACTTATTAGTTCTAATTAAGGAAGCCCTTAATTCGAACTAACTAAAGCCTAGTGTAGCCATGGCTTTAGTTAGTTCGAATTAAGGAGGCTTAATTCGAACTAACATGCCAGTGTAGACATTGCCCGTGTGCTAAACCCCAAATTGCAAATAGCCCATGTAGAAAACTAAAATGTTCAAAGAACCACCTTACCCTCCCTACCTCCTAAGTTTGTGGGGAAAGGCACAATCTTATCCTTAATACCACAGATGAGTTATTATAAATCAACATTGTGCCATATTGAAATAAGTTTATCTAAAATAAGTGATACATTTGGAACGAAAATTAAAAATAAAAGTCCCAGAGGGGTAGCCGTGAGTCCTGTGACACCTTAAATTTCTCTGGGCATAAGCTTTCATAGGTTCCAACCCACTTCATCAGAAGGAAATAAAAATAAAAGTGTTTCCTTACTGCACATTTTAATTAAAAACAAAAACAAAATATGGTGCCATGGTCATCGGACTTCAGTGAGACTTTTCACATAAGCAAAGGAAGTAGGATTCAGTCCTGGCCAGAGAACAACAATTCCATTTCATTAAATATTTTTGAGGTTTCAAAGTTCATTTTTGTTTTGATGTGGAATGTGTTTTTGTTGTTGTTGTTGAAATTTTCCAAGAAGAAATAAGAGCTGATGAGCAGACACTTGCATGTAGGCCTCCCACATCCTATGTAAGTGCTGTAACACTTGGCTTTTGGCCATACTGATGTGTGTCCTTGTGTCAATTTGATGAAAATTTCAGCAAAACCGAGAAGTTTCTATGAAACATTTTTGTTCGGATAAAATGACATAGTTCAATGAGAAAAAGTATTGTCAACATTTTTTCAACCAGTTCTAAAATGTAGCCCTATCGGGACAGACTCCATCTTGACTAACATGGAATTAAACCAGGGACTTTCAGAGCTAAAAATCTTGAATCTTTAATAACCTGAACAAATCAATGAGGTTCTCAAGCTACTAGCTGTAACAAAACCATATTCTCTGTGAATTGGTCAAAAAGCGAGACACATAAAACACACTGATCAGTAGGTTACACAACTGAATCAAGCCACATTATTTTCTCTCATTATTAAACATGAATATTATAGTAGTGCCTAGAGATCCCCATTAGAATTGGTGCCCCATGCTTCTAGATGTTCTACAAAATGACAAAACCCCTGGCCCAAATACTTGCAATCTAATAATAAAAATGACAGTAAGAATAAGTGGTACAATCAATAGCTACAAGACAATACTCATCCATGTAGAGCCTGAAGAAGTTGCGAAAAGATGCTGATATGTTTGGAACCATTCAGGGGCTCTTTGGGGATAACGTGTTGGCCTCCAACTTGTTATGAAGCTGCAGATCTACGAAACTGTGGTTATAGCAACTCTATTCTATAGCTAAAACCCTGCGTGGATACAAAAATGTGGATCTGGATCCAGTCCAATCCAATCCAATGTGGATCTGGATCCAATCTGCTCACTGTCAGTATCTATCCAATCCGCGATCCTCATGCAAGGTTTTATATGCATCCACACCTGGGCTTGGGCTCACTCAGGGTGCGTCTACACTTGTAAATTAAGTCGACTTAAGCTTGGCTTAAGTCGACTTAATGTGCCCTACATCTACACTACACTTTGCTTAAGTCGACTTAATGAAAATTAAGTCGACTTTATTAAACCACCTTTCTATTCGACCTAAGGCTTAATTCGACTTTCTAAAGTCGACTTAAGCCAGTGTAGCCCTGGGGTAGCCCTAAGTCGACTTAGGGCTACCCCAGGACTACACCAATGCCCTCCCTGCCGGGGGGGGGTACAGGGGGAGCCTGGCATGCCCCCCAAAGGGCTGGGCATGTGGGCACAGTGTGACACTGTCTGGATTTAGAGAAGCATTTATGATATTATTTTCTATGGATATCTCATAAATGCTATAATCCATAGGAACTATGTCATGTTTGGTATCAATAGAAAGGTAGTAATTTGCTGGGAATGATTATATAGTTTATGTCTAGGAATTCTATTTTGATTAGAAGTTAAGAATTTGATGTTATATCCATACTTTAACTTGTGTCCTTCTGGAGAAATGTCTTAGACGGAGGGTGTGAACAACCATTGTCTCCTTAATGTTTAGGAATTTGCCAGGTGATCTGGTTCCAGGGAGTTAACTGATGAGCCATTAAGGATACAATGGTTGTATTCTTTATGTCCTTTCTGGACACTACAGTGCAAATTAGCGATGGACACATAAAGACCTCCCTATACCGCAAACCTACTGATCGGTATAGTTACCTACATCCCTCGAGCTTCCATCCTCGACACACCACACGATCCATTGTGTACAGTCAAGCCCTAAGATATAACCGCATTTGCTCTGACCCTTTAGACAGAGACAGACACCTTCAGGATCTCTACCAGGCATTCTTAAAACTACAGTACAAACCCACAGAAGTGAAGAAACAAATTGACAGAGCCAGACGGGTACCCAGAAGTCAACTACTGCAGGAGAAACCCATGAAAAACAACAACAGAACGCCACTGGTCGTCACCTACAACCCCCAAGCCAGACCTCTTCAACACATCATCAAAAATCTACAGCCTATTTTACAAGATGATCCCTCACTCTCTCAAGCCTTGGGAGACAGACCTCTCCTTGCTTTCAGACAGCCCCCTAATCTTAAAAGGATACTTACCAGCGACTACAGATCACAGAGCAGAAACACTAAAGCAGGAACACAGCCCTGCAGCAGACCACGCTGCCAACTTTGCCCTCATATCTACACTGATGACACCATCACAGGGCCTAATCATGCCACCTACTCCATCAAGGGTTCGTTCACCTGCTCATCCACCAATGTGATTTATGCCATCATGTGCCGGAAATGCCCCTCTGCCTTATATATTGGACAGACAGGACAGTCTCTGCGCCAAAGAATCAATGGACACAAATCTGACATCAGAAACTGCAATACTGAAAAACCTGTAGGGGAACACTTCAACCTCCCTGCTCACTCCCTTAACGACTTGTTAATAGCTGTGTTGACACAGATGAATAACAAATCACAGCTTCAAAGAGAGTCTGCAGAGCTCGAACTTATATGCAAATTTGACTCAGTTGCCTTGGGGTTGAACAGGGACTATGGATTTTTCTCGCATTACAACAAGTGAATTGACCTCCCCCCTCCTCTATGTGCTGTTCCCCAGTGTTTTGAATCCTAACACCTACTTTGATTTGCTGTTACAGCCTGACCTGATGCTATGTCATACACTCCCCTGCATTTAATTTCCTCCCACTCTGTAACTTTCCTATCTTCAAAGCGTCTGACGAAGTGGGATTTTCTCCCACGAAAGCTCATGCGATTAATAAATCTGTTAGTCTTTAAAAGTGCCACAAGACTCTGTTGTCTACCTTTCTATTGATACCAAACATGACATAGTTCCTATGGATTATAGCATTTATGAGATAGCCATAGAAAATAATATCATAAATGCTTCCCTAAATCCAGACAGTGTCACACAGAGGGCTCTGCCCTGCCAGGGTCCCTGTCCCCCTTTGCCCTATTGTACACAGAGGGTGCCCCCCCCCCGCCACCGTGGACCGGCCCAAGTTCCCCCTAACCCCACAAAGTCGACCTAGAGCATCCAGTGTGGACGCTCTAGGTCGACTTTGTAAGTTCCCCTTTAAGTCGACTTTAATTTTAAGTGTAGACACACTAAGTCGACTTAGTAAAGTCAACTTAGTTAAAGTCGACTAAACAGTGCAAGTGTAGACATAGCCTCAGTCAGCATGCTGGTCTTTGATTGGCTCATTCCCCACATGGGCCCCACCTTTTTTTTTTTGTTTGTTTGCAGTTCATGCGCTGTGCTGTCACTCAGATATTTTCTTGGACAAGGAAATCTCTGACTGACAGCATGGTGTGCAAACCACAAACAAGAAAAGGAAAAAGTAGGTGGGGCCCCTACGGGAAATGAGCCAATCAAAGGCCAGCTGGGGACTGAGGGAGCCAAACCAAAGGCCAGCATGCTGACTGACAGCCAATCAGTCTGAGAGACTCCAATTGGCTGGTCTACCACAACCAGAGCTGAGCTGGGATTGGCTGGAGCACTTCCTTTGTTCCCCTGTGTGCTGCTGACCCAGATCACAGCAGCAGCTGCAGCGAGTGATCACACCCTGGGCAGATAAAAATAGAATCTGCATCTGAGCTCCAATTCACAACAACGGGTCTGTGGATATCCACACTCAGGTACAATGGCACAAAAGCTGAGCCCCCTGGCACTTGACAAGTGGTGCCCCCCCGCCACCATGGACCAGTCCAAGGTCCCCCTAACCCCTACAAGTCAACCTAGGCGTCCAGTGTGGGCGCTCTAGGTCAACTTCGTAGGGTCCCCCCAAAGTTGACTGAAAATTTAAGTGTAGACATGCTAAGTCGACTTAAATTAACAAGTGTAGACATAGCCATATATACTTCAGTCTCTATTTCTGTATTAATCCTAATAGAAAAGCAAGCCTCAACTGATCTCCCATGCCTCTCAATTTGGCCATCATGAATTGGCTGCTTTCTTATAATCATCAAGACAGAAGTCAATCTGGAGGTACGGGTAGTATTTTGCAGTACAATTCAGCAGTGGTAAAGTTTTGGTTTTTTTAAGGTGTTGCTGTCCGATAATTACGATCCCTATAGTAATGTTTAAGCAATGTTGCATTTTATGGTACCTGTTTAAAAACCAAGATATCTATTAAATTACATATATATCAAGAAAAGCAAGACTGGAGAATTCTATATATGTGCTAAGTAGCCATAATTATCTCAATGGCTAGATTCTCAGTTGATGTAAATCAATGTTTAATCGCATTAATTCAGAGTTAGCAGTTTATCACCAACAGGGGATCTGTGCTCCTAACTTCATGATTTACTGTGATTTTAACTTTGTTAGCCTAGATTTTTGTTGGTTTTTATTTTTTAAAAGAAAAAACAAACAAGTCTTCTAGAAAATTGGAGAATCATCATTGAAAATACAGTTAAAACCTTATATTTAGAAATCAGGCATTGATTCTCTTAAAAAAAACACCTTACTATGCAAAGAATATCTGCTGTATTGTAAGCAAACCTTGCATACACCTTTGAAGCTGTGAAAAACCTTGATAGACAATTGCTCATTAAAAACTGATAATTGTAATCATCCTTCTTTGGCTCCCAGTAATCTGTAACAACAGAACTAAAATAATCTGTGCTTTTTAGCATGCAGCCCATTTAATGCACCCCCAAAGAATTAGAAAATAATTCTAAAGAAGTGTTTTATCAGTTGTGGGATTTAAAAGCCGTATTTAAATTATAAACGTCTTTTTATCTAGAAGACAAGGGAATTTGTTTCCTTGATGTGTGAGCCTCCATCACATCTAAATTTACAGGAAGAATACTTATGAAGACAGCCCAAACGTATCAGGTTAGCAAACTAAAGCATTTGTCCAATCAAACCCATTTGGCAGTGAATAAATTCACCTATTTGATAACCTGCAATATAGCATGGTACAAAACTGTCAAAATGAAACTTACTTATGTCTATACCTGTGCAATGATTGCATTTTAAGATTTTGTAAAAAAATAATATATGTTTAATAGGGTAGCACTATGAGAAGAGTTTATTACACTATAGGAGTGCAATATGCTCTTAGCACCAATTTCTGCTCTGAGGGAAAATAAGAGCAGAATCTGGCCCATAGTGATTTCAGTGCCCTCTAGAGGTAGTTCAATTTGTAACACTGAGTACAGACCATGCCTTATGGACTCTGCTACCAATAAGGTCGGTCCTGGGGCTGTTCTGTTCAACATCTTCATTAATGATCTCGATGATGGGATAGACGGCATGCTTAGTAAGTTCGGGGATGACACCAAGCTGGGGGGAATAGTAGATACTCTGGGGGGCAGGGACAGGATCCAGGGAAACTTGGACAAATTGGAACACTAGGCCGAAAGAAACCTCATGAGGTTTAATAAAGACAAACGCAAAGTCCTGCACTTAGGACGGAAAAATCCCATGCACTGCTACAGGCTGGGGACCGATGGGCTAAGTAGCAGCGCTGTAGAAAAGGACCTGGGGGTTATGGTGGACGGGAAGATGAATATGAGCCAACAGTGTGCCCTTGTTGCCAAAAAGGCCAATGGCATATTAGGCTGCATCAGTAGGAGTATTGCCAGCAGATCGAGGGATGTGATAATTCTCCTCTATTCGACACTGGTCAGGTCACATCTGGAATACTGTGTTCAGTTTTGGGCTCCCCACTACAGAAAGGTTGTGGACAAATTAGAAAGAGTCCAGCAGAGGGCAACAAAAATGATTAGGGGGCTGGGGCACATGACTTATGAGGAGAGACTGAAGGAACTAGGCTTATTTAGTCTACAGAAGAGAAGACTGAGGGGAGATTTGATAGCAACCTTCAACTCCTTGAAGGGGTGCTCCAAAGAGGAGGGAGCTAGGCTGTTCTCGAGGGTAACAGAGGACAGAACAAGGAGCAATGGTTTCAAATTACAGCTGGGGTGGTCAAGGTTGGATATTAGGAAAAACTTTCTCACTAGGAGGGTGGTGAAGCATTGGAATGGGCTACCTAGGGAGGTGGTAGAATCTCCATCTTTGGAGATATTTAAGGCCCGGTTAGACAAAACCCTGGCTGGGGTGATTTAGTGGGAGTGGTCCTGCTTTTTAGCAGGGGGTTGGACTAACTGACCTCGTGAGGTCCCTTCCATCCCTATTATTCTATGATTCTATGAATCTTTCATAGGAAGCTAAGTAGATCTATTTCAAGAGTGAAAAAATAAACCTGGTAGATTGTTAGCAGTACATTTTGATGTCTCCCTTTTCCTTTATGAAGAAAATTCCATCTGCACATTAACCCCATGTGCCTAGAGAAGAGTGTCTTTTTAAGGGATCTCTTGAGATTGGGTTACTGTTCCTATTGAAGGACTGGAAGATGTGGGTTGAAGCCCGCCAACTGCTAAAACCCCTCCCCCAGCTTGAGGGGAAGAAGCACTGGACCTAGCTTCAAGTAATTTCAGGGGACAACAAATGAAATGACAGGGATGGGTGTAAAGATCAAAGGTTCAAAACGAGGGATTTAGAAAGGGACACCAAGCAGGGAACCCTGGACAGGCCCACTGCTACCGGAAGGTGTCAAGGGAGCCAGCGGATGCTGCCCAAAGAAACTCTGTCTGGAGACATGATTAAACAAGGGACCAGAAGTAGGCCCCACAGTCACAGAGACCCCAATCTGCCAACCTCTTCTCCCTGGTCTTATAGATGGCCACTTTAGCGAGGGCTAGGAGGAGATTGGCAAGGAGGTCCTGTGAATTTGTGGGGCCACAGATGGGGAGTGCATATAAAAATAAGAGTGGGGAAAAGTGCAGCCAGAACCTCAATAAGTGGTTCTGGAGGAGCTAGAGGAGGAGCTGCAACCTGGGTGCACTTGAGGTAAGCGTGAGCCAGGGTCTCCCTCACACCACTGGTACTTGGCACTGTTTACCCCTCGCCCTGACACCTGCCCCTTCTGCAACTGGGTTACTGTTACTGGCAGATTTAGCTGCCCAGAGCCAGAAATTTCTGGAAATTGGGTGTGGTAGCATTGAGCATGCTCCACAAGGTTTTTTGCTGCTGGTGTGGTCAGATGCCATGAGAGCAGCAGCCATAAGAGTTGCATGAGAAGAGCCCATGTACTCAGTGTGTGACTGGGAGAAGCTGAGCCAGGAGTGGACAACAAGATGTTTTCTCCCCACTCTGGAGCCTTTTGCAGCAGAGTTTGTGCACATGTGTATGTGACTGAGGGCTGGTTAACCAGTAAGCTGACTGGATGGTGCTGGCTCCAGAAGAGAAAGAAAAGCCTGCATGGATTTCTACTACAGATTCCTGCAACCAAGGAAGAAAAAGGAGCTGCTTCTTTCAACTCAAGCCTTTGGACTTGAACAGAGACTGCAACTGAGATTTGGGTGAACTCCACCTAACTTTGGGACTCTTGGGTGTCTTTCTCCCAGTGTTTCTGTGGGGACTGTTCTGTTTAAATTAATTTTGTTTTCTTATCATAAGATATATTAAGTTAGTAGTTAACAAAGTTCATTGTTATATTTTTTCTTAGTATTTTAATGTGGGAGGGTAACTGTGAGCAATCTTTGCTGTGAGTCTCTTACAGACTGGATCCTGGGTCTCCAGGTGCTTCCCATAGGAGTTGGGGTTGATTTCTGTTAGGCACTGGAGAAGGGCAATTGAATGAATTCCAACCCACACAAAGGTTACACATACACCAAAACTGCCTAGAGAGAATTCCAAATTTGAGGCATTCTTCTCAACAAAGGCTGTTTATAAAGAATCACTGCAGAAGAAAAACGCTCAATATGACCATCTGTGCTCTAGTTCACCTGCAAGATATGGACCTAATGCAGGAACTACAGGGTGAATTTTAATGGTATGGGTAATACAGAAAGCCAGACTACAAGATTGAAGTCCCATTCTGGCCTTAGCATTTATTAACTTGAGTAAGAAGTCTGGAAAAATGTCTTCTAAAAATTAAGCAATATTCATTCATCAGCAGGAATCATTTGAGCAGTTTAGTGGATAAACATCTCTGTCATCTGAGTAAGAAATTCAAGAAATGGAAATGCTATGAGAGACTCTTCTTAGTCCTCAGGGACCAAGCTGATCTCAAAGTCCAGAATGAACTGTGCAATAGCTAGGGACTCACTCTTATTCAAGGAGATCCACTTGGGCAATGAACATCCAGAGGAATATGGCTGAATCAAGAGCTTGATCGCCCTTAGGAAATGTTCCAAAGCTGTCTTATGTGATACAGACCTTTTCCATCATAAACAGAACACTCACAGCATCAACATCTCTCGCCTTTCCCCAGTTCTTAAGTCATAACAAAAGAATTCTACCCCAAGCAGAGATGTCTATAACCTGATAAAAGATCAAAACCAGACATTCCATGATGTCCACTGAGGCTTTGCTATTGCCAATCCAATTTTCATGAAAGGTCTTCAATGATGTGTGGCAGAATAAAGCTCTAAAACAACTAAATGGATGAAGGCATAAACAGATAGAAAGATGAATAAGGGAAAGCCATCTAATAAATCAGAAATCATTGCCAAAATAAAAAAAAATCCATTATAATATTCATGCATAGTTATTAGGACAGCTAACCATAGTATAGTATTTCCACCTATACACAACACCCCTTTTCAACCGTCCTTTCACTGGCCCAATGGGGAACAGAATATGGTCTATAGAATCTTTCTGACTAGACAGCATTCCTAAAACTTGCAGCAGATGGGGCTTCTCAGCCTTTTCACTTCTTGCTTATAAAAGCTTACTTTGGAGTTTTTTCAGATTAACAGCTAAGCATTTTAAATAATGTTAAAAGCAGTGATGAGAAAACAGCACTAATACCTGTGGCCATCCTAAATATTTGTATGAAGAATGAGAAATTTAAAAGCACTCTCTGCCCTTCCACTGACATGACATGCCTATGTATTGTTCCTTTTCAGATCACATATCTTATCTCCGTCCTTCCCCCCCCCCCCTTCAGAGTAACTTTAAACTCAGATGTATGCAGTAGAATTTGTGTGGGAAAATACCATGCAAACTAAGAAAATGGTATGACAGCAGGGAATGGGAAGGGATGAATATCTCAAGATTTCATACGCCAACAGAAACAAACACTGGAGATGAATGTCCAGATACTCAAAAATATTTAGGTGTGCAATTTCCATTGATTTCAGTGACACCTTTGAATAAATGGGCAAAACCGATTAAAAGGAGAACTTAGTTTGAAATTCCTCTCGGTGAAGAAGGCTAACACAATGCTTATGCACCAATATAACTCCACTTGGCCCTATAGGAGATAATAAATAAAATATTTATTCTGTCTTAGATATGAAAACCTAGTTATATTTTCTCTGGGCTTGCAACCATCACCGGTTATGAAGATTTTGTAGGCCAAATTCTTCTCCCCACTGCAGGCAGAATTTGTCACTGTATTTGGAACTTAGCTAACCATGTTGTTGAAAACATACAGGCTAGAAAAGAAACCAGCTCTCTCTCCCATAGCTGTAATCAATCTGTGGTGCTAATTGTAATAAAAATTAGTAGAAACATACCTTTAACACTGTTATAAGCAGATGGGATTCACAACAGACCTAAAGAACAGAACAAATGTGTAAGAAGGTACCATTTTCCATAGGTATTTTCCAGAATAAAACTGCACTTCAGACTTTGCAGTCAAGGACTTAACCCTCCAATTCAGTGGGAATTGGGTAGTTAAACCTTAGATCCCTTTGGGAAACCCCAGCCTTAATTATCAAATACAACTCTAAACATGCAAGGGATCCTAAATAGCAAAGTGATTGTTTGTATTAAACACTACTTGTAAATTTGTCATATCACACTTTAAATCTCTAAATAGATTGATCGTGTTCTGTGAGTTTTCCCTTTAGGACAAGTAAAATCAGATTCAGTTTTAACTCTATACTTCTGAAACACATCACTGAAAAACTACTGAGCAAGAAACTCTATAATTGACCAGTGAGGTACATATCTAAGAGTTCCACCTCACTATTAGTGCAGTTTAAAACACTCACTATATCTGACTGCTTTAAATGCTCCAGGAAAAACTAAATGACTGTTCTTACAGCCATTTTAAGGTAGATCATTAATTACTGCTACAAACAAATCAAAGTCTTGGTAAATCAGGAAGGAGTGAGCATCTGCATATTGCTCATGTCCTCCAGCTGACAACTATCAAAGAGGTAGGGCAGTCTGCGGCCATCACAAAGCACCTATGCTATGTCTACACTGGCAAGTTAGTTCAAATTAAGCCTCCTTAATTCGAACTAACTAAAGCCATGGCTAGACTAGGCTTTAATTAATTTGAATTAAGGGCTTCCTTAATTCGATCTAATAAATTTAAATATTCTATTCGAACTAAGGGTTCATTCGAACTAGTTAGTTCGAATTAACCAATGTTGCCATGTTCGAACTAATTGCTTAGTTCAAACTAACCGGCGCATTGAATTCAATGGAAATCTCTAATTTGAACTAAGCAAGTGCTATTCATGGCACTTACTTAGTTCATACTAGTTTTTTCTAGTTTCAATTAAGTTAATTCAAACTAACTAAAATTAGTTCAAATTAGTTAGTTAGAACTAATTTTAGTATGTGTTGACATAGCCCTAGGCTGCAAACTCCTAACTGGAACAAGTCTAAAGAGGAAATCGCTTGAGATTGCACAATTTTTTCATAATTAATGTAAATAGTTTGCTGCAAATTTTACTTACCTAAGATCCTAGTTTGTAAAATGCATTAATTCTTGAACATTGGCACATAAATAAGCAACTTACCAGTCACTTTGAGACATATTAAATGTCACAAAGCACAATCATTTCTCAATGGCTTTGAGCTAATCTAATACCCTGGATACCTACCCAGCATTACTATTCAGGCTCATCGATTCTACACTGATACAGCTAAAGTGCTAAAACTGAAATAACTCATGGGCCAATTTTTCAGCACATGGAAAATCTATTGCAAGTGGATTGAAACTACACATTTGGCTATAAACATTATTTTTTATTATGGTGAAACCAAGAAGATCTAGAGTTCAGAGTCCCATTATGCTAAGTAATGTACAAAATCATACTAACGGACTCAACTCCATTTTGATTGGAAAGAACTGCACACAGCATGGAGAAGGCCAGAGGTGATAAAAGGCAGCAGCCCCGACTCCATCTTGTCTCAAGTCCCCAGTCTACAGCCAACACCGATCTCATATTTTCTGAAGGACTAACTATGCTGAATTTATCATTCAGGTAGAAACAATCAACCCTCATGATTAAACTTGCTTTCCAGTAACCAAACTCAGTATTTCTTTTATATGAGTGATGTACCCAAATGTTTGAATGCTTATCTCTCAACCGTATCACTAAACTGATAACCCTTAATCTTGGATATTACAGATTATGTACTTTTTGTACTGTATGACTTTCAGACCAAACCTTGTACTTTTTGAATAATCTATACATTATTCCCAGATGTACAAGAACTCTCCCCTTCAAATGCAAAAACTCTGCATTTGATCATTTTATAACATTAGCTTTAATATTTTTTAAAAAATATGGAAATTGAAAGGTGGATACAGAATAAGGTAAAGGGGTTACTTCAATAGATCATACTGACTGTCAGGTTGGAGGAAGGATATTAGTGGAGTTCCTCAGAGATTGGTCTTGGGATCGATCTTATTTAACCTGTTTATCACTGACCTTGGCACAAAAAGTGGGAGTGTTCTAATAAAGCTTGGGAATGACAAAGTGAGGGTGTATTGCTAATACAGAGAAGGACCAGGATATCATACAAGAAGGTCTGAATGACACTGTAAACTTGAGTAATAAAAACAGGATGGAATTCAATAGTGGAAAGTGTAAGGTCATACATTTAGTGACTAATAATAAGTATTTTTTCTATAAACTGGGGACGCATCAGTTGGAAATGACTGACGAGGAGAAGGACCTGAGTCTATTGGTTGGTACTGGATGACTATGAGCTGTCAATGTGATATGGCCATGAAAAAAGCTACTGCAGACCTAGGATGTGTGAGGCGAGGTATTTCCTGTAGAGATAGGGAGGTGTTAGTGCCATTATACAAGGCGCTGTTGAGACCTCATCTGGAATATTGTGTGCAGTTCTGATCTCCCAAGTTTAAGAAAGATGAATTCAAACTGGAACAGGTGCAGAGAAGGACTACTAAAATATTCTGAGGAAAGGAAAATCTCTCTTATGAGAAGAGCTTGACTTCTTTAAGCCTAACCAAAAGAAGGTTAAGGGGAGATATGATTGCTCTCTATAAACACACGAGAGAGATAAATACAAGGGAGGGAGAGGAATTATTAAAGTTCAGCATCAATATAGACACAAGAACTAATGGATATAAACTGACCATCTGGAAGTTTAGACTTGAAATTAGGTGAAGGTTTCTAACCATCAGAAGAATAAAATTCTTGAACAGTCTTCCAAAGAGATCAGTGGGGGCAAAAAATGTAACTGGCTTCAACCCTGAGCTTGATAAATGTATGGAGGAGATGATGTGATCGGATAGTGTAATTTGTCAATTAACTGATTTTTTGGTTATTAGGAATAAATATGTCCAATGGACTGTGATGGGATCTTAGATAGGGTGGCTTACTGAGTTACTACAGAAAATTGTCTGGCTGATGAGTCTTGCCCACGTGATCAGAGTTTATCTAATCCCCATAGTTTGGGGTTTGATAGGAATTTTCCCTCAAGGCACATTATCAGAAGCTGGGGAGGGGGGGGTAGTAACACAGTTGTAACCAACAGCATTTTGAATTTTTACTGTATTTTTTGTTAAATAAGGGTAATAATATTCACTCACAGCTAATCTGGATTCAGACTAGTCGTCCAGAGAAGAAAATCTACTCCATACCCAATTATTGATCTCATGAGTTATTCACTCTTATTCAAGAAGACATCTAAGAAGAAAACAGTCTCTCTTAAGGCAACTATGTGTTTTAAGTAAGTTGAATAATTATTAAATAATTCTCATATCTAACAATGAAAAATACTGTTCTTTTGAGAGTATTTTATGGAAATGCTAAGTGTTTTGAAATGATAGTGCTTAATTTTGAGCCCCTAATGGACACTTGGTAGAGGAAACATCTAATTTGTAGTGACCTTTATGTGTTTTGAAAGTCCCTGGTTGTTTCTTATGAAACTAACATTACTGATATGGAGGTTTCACACTGAGATGTAAAAAGAAGAGCCGCTGATTAAGGGTATAGAGAGAACAATACATCTGCCTTAGAGCTATTTTATTGCTCACCTGTGGTTATGGAGATTTTTCTGACACTTTCTCTCTTTTTATTTTTTTACACAAAAGATTAAGTAGTTTGCAAAAGGCCTGTGTATGTTTGCTCCTTGAATTAATGGACTTGCTTTCTCAATGCAGTTTGGAGAAAAACAAAACAGAATGCATATGTCCCAGTTTATATTGCACACTGCAACAACTGTCTTCTTGGTATAAAAGGATAATTTCTTTTTAAGAATAAAGCCCTTTGAAACCAATTAATAGTTGACCTACATAGTAGCATGCATATTTCCATGTTTTCTCTCTCTTTTTATAGAAACGATCTTGCAGTAACACAAAGAACAAATAAGTAGGTGTAATCATACAATTCTATACTAAGCATTTGAGGTTAACTTTGCAGGTATCTTTAGCCCCAGTTTTAAATTAACCCCCTTATACTTAAAACCTGGAATCTGACACCAAAATATACATGGATATCATGCTGCAACAAATCTATTCTTATTTAAGAACTGCATAGTTATCAGTGTACTGCATAGCGTGAGCGTTAAATCTTCATAGCATAGAACACAGAACCTTCAGTTCCAAAGCCCAGGCTCTTTTTTTTGCTAGAAGGCAATTTCTATTACTGGGGGATCTGTAACATACAGTTGAGCAGTTTTGATTCCAGCAGGGGGCAGTGGTTCATGTGTACACCAGCCAGCTCTTTGCAATACCGATTTCTTCCCATTACCATTCTTCTTTTGCTTCTTCTATTGATTGGAAAATAAACCCAAGATATAAATTTAATTAAAATGTATTATACACAATGAGAAGGAAGCAGGAATGGGATAGTGCAAGTGAGCAAGTGATCAAACAAACAAGAGAGGCCTTTACTAAAATAAACCCAATGGAAATGAATTGAAGGAAGTCAATTTGGGCAAATAAATGTGTTCCTTCTGCCCATTGAAGGGGAAGTTACTATCTCAGGCTATGTCTACAAGTGCTAAAGTTAGTTCAAATTAGTTAATTCGAAGTAACTAATTCGAACTAATTTTAGTTAGTTCGAATTAACTTAATGAATGGCACTTGCTTAGTTCAAATTAGCGAATTGTATTGAGTTCAATGGGCTGGTTAGTTCGAACTAAGAAATTAGTTCAAACTAACATGGCCACATTGGTTAATTTGAACTAACTAGTTTGAATTAACCCTTAGTTCGAATAGCATATTCAAATTTATTCGTTTGAATTAAGGAAGCCCTTAATTCGAATTAATTAAAGCCTAGTGTAGCCATGGCTTTAGTTAGTTCGAATTAAGCTTCCTTAATTCGAACTAACTTGCCAGTGTGGACATAGCCTTAGATTTCTGTCTACACTTGCAGCTGAGGGAGTGCTATCCAGCTTGCACAGACATACTCACGCTGGCATTCATCAAGACGACAAACTAAAAATATTATAGCCACATAGGGTTGGCAGCGGTAAGCTGCAGCAAGAGCTAACTGTCCTATGTACAAATGTGCCTGTATCCCATGGCTATATACTCAGGCAGCTTCTTGTGTCTTCGCTGCTGCCCATATTATTGCAGCTAAAGTACTACTTTTAGCTCATTGAGCACTATATTGAGGATCCACTAGCTGGAAATCACACCCCTTCCTTGTTATGTAGCCACAGTGGCTATGTTTACACTTGTAAATTTAAGTCGACTTTAGCTAAGTCAACTTAACTAAGTCGACTTAAAGTCGACTTAGTTAAGTCGATTTAGCATGTCCACACTTAAATTTAAAGTCGACTTAGGGGGGAACTTACAAAGTCAACTTAGAGCATCAACTTGTAGGAGCTAGGGCAGGTCCACAGTGGCAGGGGGGCACCCCTTGCCCAGTGCCAGGGGGCTCAGCCTTTGCACCATTGTACCTGGGTACAATGGGGCAAAGGGGGACAGGGACCCTGGCAGGGCATAGGGGCAGGGTGGGCAGGTTTCTGCCCTGCCCTTTGGGGGGGCATGCCAGGCTCACCCTGTGCCACCCCCCTGGCAGGGAGGGCAGTGGGGGAGTCCTGGAGAGCCCTAAATTGACTTTAAGCCAACTTAGGGCTTCTCCACGTCTACACTGGCTTAAGTCGACCTAAGCCTAAAGTCGAATTAAAAAGAGGTTTAATAATATTAAGTTGACTTATTTTGCTTAAGTCGACTTAAGCAGCTTGCTTAAGTCGACTTAAGGAAAGTGTAGTGTGGACGCAGATTAAATTAAGTTGACTTAAGCAACCTTAAATCGACTTAATTTCTAAGTGTAGACGCACCCAGTGGTATCACCCTGGAGTGCCTATGGTGGTCTGAACAGGGTATATACAGCCATTGGGTAAAATCTAAACTCAACCCCTTCCTGAGGTTCATGTTTATTAGTAACTGAAACGGTAACACAATATAAACAACAGGCTAAACTTGATCCTCAAGGCAAGCTGTTGCTAGGGTTTTTCCTATGCCCCAGCTCTAGCTCTCTCTGGCCTTGAGAGAGGTTCCAAGTCTTGTTGTAACCTTCTTGTTTCTAACTAAACCCACGTGCCCCTCTGACTCAGCCAGAGTTATGCTGCACCAGTGTGTGTGGGTAAAGAACCTGGTAACAGAATGGCTCAACAGAGGGAACCTGTTACATCATCGGAGTGGTGAATAACTCATCATATGCAGGAACATAACTTCACATGGGCTCTTTGTGGTGGTGACAACTGGGCCTTTACTGAGACAAACAGTTCCCAAGAGAAGGGATTTGAGATTAAGAAGATCTCTTGACCACATATAGCATTTCACAATTGATGGTATTTCTCCTGGGCAGAGGAGCCAGCACAAATCATACTTCAGCCCTCAAAATAAGGCTTAAAGAATACACAGACCTTGCACTGTCCCGCTGCACAGGGGTGAAAGCTCCCCAGTGTGAGGTATTGCTTTCTTTGTGTATTACTGATAACATTCCTTGCTGGGCGAGTGAAGCCACATTTAGTAATTAGACCACATGTCTCTCCTGTGTTTCTATAGGAGCAGCCTGGGTAACTTTGCTCTTTACATAACACAGGCTTCAAATAAAACTTTTGGATCATGACACCCTGATCTTATTTTCCCTTTGAACCAACCTCTTCTCATTTTACCATTCCTCATATTATCTGTAAAGTATCCGTTTGACATTTGTATTATCTGAAACTATTATTCATTGTCAACATTCTTATCTTACTCAGACATTGTTGTAGCCAGCTGCTGTACTGTCTCCATTTAACTCTATTCTGCACTGCATTATTTTAAAATTAATATGTATCTTATATATATATATATATATATATATAAACTTATATATATATAAACTTTTAAGCTGAATATATCCATAGCTATGTCCTCCCAGGCTGTTGGCATATGATGCAGAGGGTTATTAAGGAGAACACAGTGGTGCTGAATTACACGTTTGAGCAAGGAGTAAAGAACAGTGGCACATCCAGTTGAATCCATAGCGGAATATGGAGAAAGGCAACCTGGAACTGGGACAAGGTGCTGTGATTAATAAGCCTGTTCTAACTGATAATAAGTGCTATGGGAACTGCAACAACTGCATTGTTCAGAACCATAGGTTTATATCTCATTCTAAAGATAGCAACACCAATTGAGCTATGTTCCCTAGTATCATGCTGGGACAATAATGACTTATAAAGAAAATGTGCCACATGGGTAGTCATGAACTCCATTTCCTACAGCATTTCAGATTATCCTTGTTGGTCTTACAACTTAAATACTGTCCTGTTTTAATCAGAAAGCGTTAGACTTAAAAGTAGGTATTTTCCTTCTTTTCCTCCTTCCTATACATTCAGGACTGTGACTCAAATGTGTTCAATCCAAGTGCAGACTCAAACCTCGCTGGTGGCCAGTCACTACTATTGGACATCTAATTTAATGAATGCCAGTAAAAAGGAGGTAGTATCAGAGGCTAAAACAGGGAAAGAACAAGTTAAAAATTACTTAGACAAGTTAGGTGTCTTCAAGTTACCAGGCACTGAATAAATGCATCCTAAAATAATCAAGGAACTGACTAGAGATATCTGAGCCATTAACAATTATCTTTGAAAAGTCATGGAAGAAGGGAGAGATTCCAGAGGACTGGAAAATGGCAAATACTGTGCCAATCTATAAAAAGAGGAATAAGGACAACCTGGGGAATTACAGGCCAGTCAGCTTAATTTCAGTTCCTGGAAAGATAATGGAGCAAATAATTAAGCAATCAATTTGCACAAACACCTAGAAGATATTAAGGTGATAAGTAACAGTCAGCATGGATTTGTCAAGTACAAATCATGTCAAACCAACCTAATAGCTTTCTTTGACAGGGTAACAAGAATTGTAGATAGGGGGTAAACAGCAGATGTGGCATATCATGACTTTAGTAAGACTTTTCGTACTGTCTCACATGGCCTTCTCATAAACAAACTAAAGAAAGATACCCGAGATGGAGCTGCTAGAAGGTGGGTGCATAAATGGTTGAAAAACCATAGTCAGAGAGTAATTATCAGTGGTTCATAGTCAAGCTGGAAGGGTATATCAAGTGGGGTCTCAAAGGGATAAGTGCTTAG
>ML685799.1:6594679-6610194 GCA_007922175.1 Pelusios castaneus | reverse complement strand
ACATCAATAGGAGTTCCGGTACCTTTTTTTTTAGAAAAAAAGCACTGCCTACCAAACTATATTTCTAATGATCAAATCCCACAGTACTACTACCTATCTCTCCTGAAGGTATTACAATCCTCTCCCCCAGAGTACCTGGTAGCCTGAGGGAGAGAAGATATCATGACATTACTTGAAAGGAGGGTCTCAGGTATGGGATTATTTCCCTCTACTCTAGCTTGGCATTCTTCTTCTCTGACTTTTTCATCCTCCAGACACAGAGGCTCTCAGGCTGAGGGCTGGACAGCCCTTCTGTGTCTCTGATAGTCTTCTCCGTGTACACTGCTGTCTCCTTTCACTTCTCCAGTTCAGTCACTCTGGTCTCAAGCTAAGTCTACACTATAAAAAGTTAGGTCAACTTTGTTAAATTAACTTAATAAGGTTGACTTTAAGTCTACCTAAAGAGGACCTTATTAGGTCGACTAAACAAAGTACTTTCTCTTAACCAGGACTTATTAATTCAACCTAACTTCCCTTAGATCAATCTAAGAAAGTGGACTTATATGTCCACACTGGGCTTAGGTCGATCTAAGAAAGGGTTAGATCGACCTAAGGAGTGGTCCTTACTAAGTCGACCTAAGCTTTCAACAGGTCGACTTAAGAATTTTCTTAAGTCGACCTGATGAAAGCCTAGTGTGGACAGGGCTTAAGTTAGGTCGACTTAAGCCTCCTTAAGTCGACCTAACTTGCCAGTTTAGAAATAGCCTGCTTGGTCCCTGAAGGCCATGAGCTGCTTGCACCAAATGCACACATACATCACCTGCCCACAAGGCAAGTAATCATACTTGCTGCATACAGTGTATTAAATTGTGTAGTCGCCACTCTGCTGCTGGTTTTCTGCCCTCATTATTACCCTTGCAGGGATTGCTTGTTCTTTGTTATCAGGGGAGGGGTTTATTGGCCTGTCTTTGGAGTACCTTTGTTTGGTGCATCTCCCTCTCACATTCCCTCTCTCAGGCTATATCTACTTAATAAAGTTGACTTTAAGTTGACTTAAAGTGGACCTTATTAAGTCGATTTAACAGAAGTCGACTTAACTTTTCTAGTGTAGATGTGGCCCCTTTTTGACCTTATTAAGTTGACTTAACATTTTAAATTAACTTAAAAAGTCCACCAAGGCACTACTCCGCGTCTCCACTGGCCTACGTCGACTTAATAAAGTCGACTTAAGCATTAGTTCGAATTAAAAGGAGGTGTTATTAATTCGAGCTAACTTTTCCTTGGTTCAACTTAAGGAGCAGCTTAAGTCGAATTAAAGAAAGTTCAGTGTAGGCACAGAGTAAATTAAATTGACTTAAGCCTCCTTAAATTGACTTAATTTGTAAGTGTAGATACACCCTCAATGTCCTTGAAAAACTTCCCTGTTTGCTAGCTCTTCTGGTCAAATGGTGGCTGGCTTTTAAAGCCCCAGTTCTCCTCACATTAGCCCTCCCCTTTGTCCAGGGGTCCTAGATGGAATAAAGATAGAAAGCTAAAGACTTGTTCGTAAACGCTCAGCCTAATCTAGGAGGCTGCTTGGTTCAGCGCACACAGTCCCTTTCCCCCTGCACCAAACTGTAAACTTCAAGCAACTCAGCCCTCAGCAAGCTACCAACCATACAATGAATACATGAATATTGAAAGGCATAATTGCTGAAGAGCCAAATAATTAGCTCTTTCCCCATCTCTTAAGGAAGAAGGTCATATACTTCACATTTCAACACGTTGCACAAGAACTTATTAGTCTCTTTGGGCAAAATTGTATTCCTATTTTTACAGCACCGTAGTGGAGTATCGTGCTTTGCAGACCATTCAAATCATAGCCCTCAATTTTAGGGGAGTTTCAGACCTAAATTTCAAGAGACTTCTTTGAACTGGACAAATGTCTTCTTAAATGGCCAGATCATTTATTACTAGAATTAATTTTAATTTATTTATCAATAGACACATTCATTTAAGACAATAAAAGCAATAAAAATTCATTCAATCCACTAGTATTACCGGTTTTTGCCTCTAAATAAATCAATAGACATCTGTAATCGGGGTTTCAAAAGCTGTAGGCATTAGTTTAATTCTGCTCCCATCATGGTCAATGGGATTTTTACCATTGACATCAACAGGAACGAAATTAGACATTAGAAAAATCTTCCAATTGATATAATTTACTAGGAGCTCTGTCACGTCTGTGATTGCCCCCAGAGTACACTGGGCTTTAATTTTTTGGAGTAGAAGTTTTGACAGAGAGGTCTCATGTTTCATGATTTAAATAGATACTAAACTGTGCCGTATCCTTAAGAAGCTTTCAACTGGATTTAGATCACAATCCTGAATACACTTTCTACCAAGATTAGTCTTGACTCTATGTGTAGTGCCATATTTAGAGCAAACACTAGCAGATAAAATGCTTACATCAGTGGTACTGCTCATGGGAGTAAGCACAATGCTCAGGGGTTTTGCAAGATTGACCCTACATTTGCAATCCAGAGTCATCACCCTGAATTTATCCATCCATAGGACCACTACCACATCCCCATACATAAATCCCACTTCTGCTTCACTACTCACAGTGAATTGAGTTGGTTTGGGTGCAAATTGCCTAATGTTTCTTGAACTTAACTTCTTTCTGTTTGTCTGTCCTTATCCTGTGAACTCCTCAAAGCAGAGAATGTCCTGGAGTGATTGGGAGGCATCTAGCTCAGAGTGGGTGCTACTGTAAATAAATAATAAAACAGCCAGTATGAATGCAAGATGGTTTTTCTAATGACAAAAAGAGCCTAGGGTAATGTCTATCTAATATACCTATTTCATGCCTACCAAGAACAGCAGCAAGGATGGAGGTTGGACATTAAGAAGTGTTATCAGTTAGGTTGGGGGTTTTTCTTGGCCCTGATTCAGGAAATGACTTGGGCACGTTCCTAAATCCTGTGCTGAATTGGGACTTGAAAGGTCAATCAGAATCTCTTGCCTCTGAAGGAGGACAGCTCTTGAAGCAAAGCCCCGTACGATTCCCAGGATTTCTAGCAAGGTATTGCAAGTAACAATGCTTATAGGGAGTTTATATAAGAAAGCCCCCTGCACGTTTACCTATTGCACAGTTTTCAGAAGCCTTGCCAACAGAAGGACTATTGAACTTTTACTGCCCTGGCTGACAAGCCATATACCCAGCAGAATGGGCTTTTTAAAGTCTGGTTTTGCATCAGTAACCTTTATCTCTGGCTGCAGGGGAGAAACATTCACTGAAAGAGGAAAGCTTTAGCTTTAGAAAATAATACAGTATTATCTTCTCTTGTGCACATACAATTCCCCATTTGGCCTAATAAGTGTTACACACATGCACTGAGAGACAATGACATTAATGCTACACTCTCATTGAGATTATGAAACTCCTCTTTATACTGGATTTTATTGTAAAGGAAGATGCATTTTCTCCCCTACAGATTTCTGTTCATTATTTTCTTTAAGGCTCCATTTACTTCTGCTTCCTCTGCTTTAAATTCACATCCAATCTAGTTAGGACTGTGGCCCTGCTGACAGTTTTTGGAGCATTTAGCTGGAGCAGCAACTCCAATGCAGATGTAGTTCAGCTGTAGCTCGGGAAAGCAGGGACAGGGAGAAGAGAGAAATTGTTATAAGGTGCTGAGGTATGGCCCTGCTAGTCCCCACACTTTTGCTACAAGTTGTTGTTTTCTTAGCTCAGACAAGCAACCCCATTTTCGTCATTATATCCATCCTTCCATATAAGGCTCCTGGATCTATAAAACAAAATCTCTGCTGAGTGAATTCTTTCCACTGGGCATTTTAGTGCCAAAGCTGATCAGTAGGAGTATAATTAGCACTAATTGGTATTCCCACAAGCTGTAATGTTCTCTACCTGCAGCCAAGTGACACTCAGAAAAAGGTGAGAAAATTGCAGCTTACCTTTAAAAATGAGGAAATTCAAAGGAATTACTTCTAATCTCCTCCCTACATCTGAAACCCCGACTGGTGTGAGGGACATATATCTGGCCCCAGCAGGAGATGGCTTTGGGGATGTCATTTGTGTTCAAAAAAGCCAAAAAAGTGCCCCATGCATGGATTCCTAAATTCAGATCCCATAATACCTACTTTGAAATGGCTGATATAAAAAGGACACTCAATGTAAGGAGATAAAGGATAGTCTTGTGGTTTGCTTGCTAGACTAGCACTGAAGAAAGTGATGTTTGTTTCCCAGGTCTACCATGACTTCTTTGTTACCTTGGCCACATCATCATCAGGAGACCAGCATTCTATTCCTGGCTCAACCACTAGCCCGGTGGATAACTGAGACAAGTCATGTTGCTACTCTGGGCCTCAGTTTCCCCATCAGTAAAACTTAGATAATGATGCTTTCCTTTATTGTAAAGCACTGTGAGCTCTACTGGAGGAAAGTGTTTAGCAGAGTTAAAGAACTGTAAAATTAGGGTAATACTTCCTAACTTCTACTTATTTTCTATTTATATAGTTCTTCAGGCGAGAGAAAGACTGTCTCATATTACACGCATGTGTAGCACCTTGCACAATGGGGCTCTAATCGTGGTCAAGGATTCTAGGGCTAATGGCATACAAATGCTCTCTCAGATTGTGGTATTCCAAAACGTAGACTGCTCATGTTGTGTTATGCCCTAATGATATCCCGTTAGAAGGTTTTCGCTACAAAATGGAGTGACCAGATGTCCCTAT
Source organism: Pelusios castaneus (assembly GCA_007922175.1). Classification (NCBI taxonomy): domain Eukaryota; kingdom Metazoa; phylum Chordata; order Testudines; family Pelomedusidae; genus Pelusios; species Pelusios castaneus. Next base: position 6,605,478 of record ML685799.1, on the reverse strand, counting down.
TTAATAGTAATCCTCCTGATATTTGAGGCTTTTTCTTATATAGGTTCCTATAAACCCCACTCTCATCCCAGTTTTTCACACATGCTATCTTGTTACTCTACTGCAAACTAAATATATATGAAATTGGTACAGGTCTCGTATTCATGCTGGAGTTCAATGGTAACACAGAGCCTTAAAATAATCTAACTCATGTAACTAGGAATCAGTTTTTGGGGAATGCTGATTTATGGTATTTGGTCATCAGCTTAATATTACAATGCCAAACCATATTCAAATGCCTGATAGATATCCACAGATAAGAAGAGTCTCGTGTCTAAACATTTTTTTACATTTATATTCTGTTTTCAGAGAAGTATAATTTCCAGTGTTAGCATCAAACATCCTGAAGCAATATAAATCTTAATTACTGTACAGTGGAAATCATAGTAACACACGCATGAGATACTTTACAAGGAAGAAAGATGTCCCAATATACACTTAAAGAATAGCTGCAATTTCTTTTCTGCATTTAACAAGATTTAAATCTGCTTAATGGAGAGTAATCCCTGAGAAGCAATATAACGTGAGCAATTATTCGTTCTTTAGATTTAATTTTTTTTTTACTGTTGTTCTAACAGTATGGCACTGGTTGGGGTCTGATAGCTAATGAGCTACAAAACCTTTCCTTAGTTAAAATTATGCTCTCAGTAAATTAAGTGAGAGAGAAGATTTTCAAAGACCCCAATGACAGTTCTGTGCGAAACTCCCACTGACTTTCAATGGGAGTTGGGCAAGTAATAGCTGTTTTTGCCTTTGGAAATCTTACCAAAGACTCAAAATGGAAGCCCAGATCTGAACTATCCTATATGCTGAGGAATTCTGATACTGCTATGAATCAGAACTTGTGACCAAATGGCGTTTGTGGGGGAAGTTCCTGGCACTTCTACCCAAGGAAGGGTAGAGGCACAGTGAGGGAAATAGAGATGAGTAAAATTTTTTTGTTCAAATCATTTTTTGTCAACAAGAAAGGGAGAGAGAGTGAGAGAGAAAGCGTGCTTCAATTTATTCACAAATTTGGGTTGATTTGGCCAGTTGTATCAATTTAACAAAAAGAAATACTTTGGAAATGCTGAACTGTTTTTTTTAGCATTTCCAAAATGCAAAGTTTCATTTCAAAGAGGTTTAGATTTGGAGTTCCAATCTGTTTGAAACACAAACAATACAAACTTTAAAACCAGTTAAAAAAACTCAAAAATGAAATGTTTAATTTTGGATCAAACAGTATGTGTCGTTGGAACTGAAACGAAATTCGTTCACCTTTTTCATTATGCTGATATCGTCCAACCCTCTCTTTTCTTCCTCACTTTGGCAACTGAAAGCAAAAAATCAAGTTAGTTGCTCAACTCCATTGGGGAGCACAGTCACGGAATGTCAGCATGCCCGGAGTGTGGGAGAGGGAACCAGGGGGTGCACCCAGGACGCCAATAGCCTTGGTTATGTCTACACCAGTGGTTCTCTGGAGGGCAGGGACAGGATCCAGAGAAACTTGGACAAATTGGAACACTGGGCCGAAAGAAACCACATGAGGTTCAACAAAGACAAGTGCAAAGTCCTGCACTTAGGACGGAAAAATCCCATGCACTGCTACAGGCTGGGGACCGATCAGCTAAGTAGCAGCGCTGTAGAAAAGGACCTGGGGGTTATGGTGGACGGGAAGATGAATATGAGCCAACAGTGTGCCCTTATTGCCAAAAAGGCCAATGGCATATTAGGCTGCATCAGTAGGAGTATTGCCAGCAGATCGAGGGATGTGATAATTCCCCTCTATTCGACACTGGTCAGGCCGCATCTGGAGTACTGTGTCCAGTTTTGGGCTCCCCACTACAGAAAGGATGTGGACAAATTAGAAAGAGTCCAGAGGAGGGCAACAAAAATGATTAGGGGGCTGGGGCACATGACTTATGAGGAGAGACTGAAGGAACTAGGCTTATTTAGTCTACAGAAGAGAAGACTGATGGGAGATTTGATAGCAACCTTCAACTACTTGAAGGGTTGCTCCAAAGAGGAGGGAGCTAGGCTGTTCTCGAGGGTAACAGAGGACAGAACAAGGAGCAATGGTTTCAAATTACAGCTGGGGAGGTCAAGGTTGGATATTAGGAAAAACTTTCTCACTAGGAGGGTGGTGAAGCATTGGAATGGGCTATCTAGGGAGGTGGTAGAATCTTCATCTTTGGAGATTTTTAAGGCTCGGTTAGACAAAACCCTGGCTGGGATAATTTAGGGGGAGTGGTCCTGCTTTTTAGCAGGGGGTTGGACTAGATGACCTCGTGAGGTCCCTTCCAACCCTATTATTCTATGATTCTATGATTCTCAACCTTTCATAGGTCATGATACAATTGACAGCATATCAGGAGGACCCTACAAGGCACACCAGTCCACCTCCTCTAGGCTGAGGGTGTTCTTCACAACATACTTAGGCTATGCCTACACTTGTTAATTTAAGTCGATTTAGCTAAGTCGACTTAACAAAGTCGACTTTGTTAAGTCAACTTAGCATGTCCACATTTAAATTTTAAGTCAACTTTAGGAGGACCTTACAAAGTCGACCTAGAGCGTCCACACTGGATGCCTAGGTCGACTTCTAGGAGCTAGGGGGACCTGGGACAGGTTCACGGTAGCAGGGGGGACACCCCTTGCCAAGTGCCAGGGGGCTCAGTCTTTGCCCCATTGTACCTGGGTACAATGGGGCAAAGGGGGACAGGGACCCTGGCAGGGCATAGGGGCAGAGTGGGCAGGGCTCTGCCCTGCCCTTTAGGGGGCATGCCAGGCTCTCCGTGTGCCACCTCCCTGGCAAGGAGGGCAATGGGGGAGTCCTGGAGAGCCCTAAGTTGACTTAGAGTCCACTTAGGGCTATTCCATGTCTACACTGGCTTAAGTCGACTTTAGAAAGTCGATTTAAGCCTAAAGTCGACTTTAAACCAGGTTTAACAAAGTCAACTTAATTTTCCTTAAGTCGACTTAAGGAGACTGTAGTGTAGATGCAGAGTAAATTAAATCGATTTAAGGAAAGTGTGGTGTAGATGCAGAGTAAATTAAGTCAACTTAATTTACAAGTGTAGATGCACCCTTAATGCTGTGTGGCAACACAGTAATGTGTCCCAACACAGTGATTGAGAACCACTGGTTTACACAACAGACACTATACTGGTTTAACTGTCTCGTCATAGCTATGCTGACATAACCCCATGGTGAAGATGCAACCGACATTCATGGAAGGCTTTTATTCCTGTCAATGTAGGAATATCACTTCCTGTCAGTAACCATGTCGATGGAAGAATTCCTCCATGGACATAGCTGCATCTACACAGGAGCATAGGTCAGCATAGTTGTGTTAGTCCATAGAGTGGATTTTTACTGCCCAAACTGGCATAGCTCTGTGAACCTAACTTTTAGGGGTAGACCAGGCCTGATTCTGGCCCCTCTTCCTCTCTACTGGAGGTGCACAAGAGTAGCTCACTAGAGCCTAAGGCTGTGGTAAAATCTCTTGCTTGCACTGGTGATGTGGAAGAGAAGAAGAATGTTGAGCATAGGGGCCTATAGAAAACTTCCTTACACATTTCTGCTACCCTACATTGTAAAATGAGACCTTATTGCCTACATTGGTGTTCCATCAGTTCAGTTTATAAGGTTATTATCTACACTAGGAAAAGTTAGGTCGACTTTGTTAAGTCGACTTAACAAAGTGGACTAAGACGATTTAACTGTAAGTCGACTTAGTCCCCTTTGTTACGTTGACTTAACCACCCTTAAGTTAACTTAGCAAAGTGGACTTAAACGTCCACACTGGGCTTAGGTCGACCTAAGGAGGCTTAAGTCAACCTCATGGGTGGTTCTTATTAAGTCGACTTAAGCTTTCATTAAGTTGACTTAAGGAATTTCTTAAGTCGATTTAATGAAAGCCTAGTGTGGACGTGGCTTTGTTTAAGTTGACTTAAGCCTCCTTAAGTCGACTTAAACTGACAGTGTAGACATAGCCTTAGGTCTTATGAGCCTCAGAAGGCCATGGACATGGGTTTATTAATGGGGTCTTTTGTGACTATGGATAGAGAAAAAAATCATATGAAATAGCTTAATTCATTCAGCTAATATTGATACAGAGAGTACTATTAAGTCAAGTTCATATAGTGCAGGTGTCTGAAACCTGTGGCTCCAGAGCTGTATGCAGGTCTTTGACTGCCCCCTTGCGGCTCTGGGGTCCCTGCCACAGGGAGACCCTGCGGAGAACCTGCTCTTGGCTCCAGGCCACCCCCGCCACAGGAGGACCCTGGGGGTGGCCTGCTCCTGGTTCTGGGCTCCTCCCGCCCTGGGCACCCAGTCACAAGTACCCTAGCCCAGGTTCCCTGCCCACCCACCAGGAGGCTATATCTATTGCGGATCTCAAAATACTTGGTTATTGAAGGAATTGTAAAAAATGGCTCTTCTTATCTTTGGGTTGCCAACCCCTGCTATAGTGCGTACAGTAACTCAATTCTATACTGCTCCACAGATGTATTTTGTCAAATAGCTCTCATTTTCACTGCAACAACAAGAAGAGGAGAAAACCCAGCTACTTCATAAATTTGACTAAAGTTGGGAGTGTCCATGCAACTGAGAATTAATCTCCCTCCCTTATGTTTGCAGAATAATGATCTATTGGTCAAAAATATTAAAAAGGAAAGGACTTTTCTCTCCAGGATTTTTTAAAACCTGGTCAATATCCAATTCTTGGTGTTTCATGTTTTTTTTTTTAAGTATGTGTTGTGTAACTGTTTGATTGTACAGAACAGGGATGGCTACAGCTTCATGATAAGTTATGTTTGTGTTCTTGAGCAGCACCTTTGCACCTGATCAGCTTCTTTTGGAGCATGAGGTCTGCTAGTTGCTCCAAATAAAGGAGTTGGCTATGCCACGAGCTATTCTCATACAACTCCCCTAAGGTAGATTAATTCTGTAAATTAGTTTTATCCTTATTCTCTTTCAAAACCATCACTAGAACCAAAGTTCATCTACTGCGTGTGTTTCTAGCCCACAATGTATTTTAAACTATTATATCCCCTCTTTGGCAGGCGACATTACTGAAAACTCTGCTCCAAAGCTTTGCATAGCATCACTTAAAGCAGGGATCGGGAACCTATGGCTCGCGAGCCAGATGTGGCTCTTTTGATGGCTGCATCTGGCTCGCTGCCAGTGTTCCCTCTAAGCTGCGCGGGCGCGCAGCCGCGCAGCGGCCGTCGCACCCCCCGCGCAGCAGTGAGGGAGCCCCGCGCAGCCCGGTAGCCCCCGCTGCTCCCTCCAGCCCCCGGGGCCGCGGCACACCCGGCCTGCGCCCGGCCTCTGGGCTGGCCCTCCCCGCCCCCAGGGTGGGACAGGCAGGCTCAGATCAGGAGCGCGGGCCTGCCTGCCTGCCTCACATAGCCGGGGCAGCGGGGTGGCTGTGGCAGCAGCGGGCTCCTGAGCTCCCACCCCCCAACCGCCTCCTTCCCGGGGCTGGAGCCGGGCTAATCCACGGCCCTGGCCTCCCAGCACGGGGCCGGGATCAGCCTCCGGGGCTGGGGTCTGCTCCCCCCCCCACCGGCGGATTCCCAGGGCCATGGTAGGGTCCTCCCCCGCCGGCGGCGTTGGCTTTCTTTCTTTCTTTTTTTCTTTCTTTCTTTCTTTGCTTCCTTCTTTCCTTTCTTTTCCTTCTTTTTTCTTTCTTTCCTTCTTTCCCTTTCTTTGCTTCCTTCCTTTCTCATCCTTCTCTTCTTTCCTTCCCCTTTCTTCTTTTCTTCTTTTTCTTCCTTCTTTCTCTTCCTTCCTTCTTTCTCTCCCTTTCTCTTCCTTCCTTCTTTCTCTCCCTTCTCTCTTTTTTCTTTCTCCCTTTTTCTTTCCTTCTTTCTCTCCTTTGCTTTCCTTTTTCTTTCCTTCTTTCTCTTCTTTGCCTTCCTTCTTTTTTCTTTCTTCCTCTTTCTCTTCCTTTCTCTTTTTTCCTTCTTTGTCTTCTTTTTTCTTTCCTTCTTTTTTCTTTCTCTCTCTTCTTTCCTTCCTCTTCCTTCTTTCCACTTCTTTCCTTCTTTCTTTTTTGTCTTCCTTCCTTTTTCTCTCTCTCTTTTCCTTTCTTCTCTCTATTTCTCTCTCTCTTCCTTCCTTCCTCCCTTCTTTTTTTCCTTCCTTTTTAAAAAAAACCAACCTTTAAAAATTAATTTTAATTAAAAACCTTTTTAAAAGGTTTTTTAAAAACCTTTCTAAAATTAAATTTCAATTAAAAGTAATTCAAATTCAATTAATTAAAACATAAAATGCACACATTTACTTGTATTTAGTTTTAAACATATTGTATGGCTCTCACAGAATTACATTTTAAAATATGTGGCGTTCATGGCTCTCTCAGACAAAAAGGTTCCCTACCCCTGACTTAAAGTAACAAATTGTTCACTTCTGCTTTGGGGATGCCACGCTTATATGGACTAAGTGGACCCTTAAACCCAAGGGAGCTTTCTGTTTTCCCTTTGGCATCGTCTATCATCCATCCTGTCATCATTCACTGAAGAAAGTGTCCTGTTAATATACTGCAAGTCAGCTATTTTAAATTCAAAGTTGGTACCAGGGCATTTACTTCTTAGCTTGATATATATTTATTGATTAAGACCCCCATCCAGGAAGACTTAATCACAGGAGCAAACACTTTGCACTCAGTGGAGCAACTCGTATATATAAAGTTCTTTGTGTTGTGCAAATCTTTGCAAGATCAGGTCCTCAGTTAACTAATTGACTTTCTCTCAGTTCTTGCTACCAATATGCACAAGCGTCCCAAGTTCCAAAGCAAAGGACAAGGAGGATGTAACAGAGAAGCTGACTTGGAGTCTAAACTCCTGGATCTTACACCCAGCTCTGCCACTTTGACATGTGACCCAAAGTTATTTATCTACCAGGAGATCAAAATTTGAGTGGGTCATCACTAATGACATTTTGACGTTGAGAAGAAAGCCACTGAAATGTTCCCAGGTATTTTTTGATCTGTTATATTCAAAACTTTCAACATGGCTGCCTGATGTTAGGCACCTACCTCCATGTCTGTGCTGCTAAATTAGTGGTTAGATTAGAAGAGGTGTTGAGCACTTACCACTCCCATTGACATCAATTGTAATTGAATGCTCAGCACCTTTCCAATCAGCTGGTAAGTCAATGAGGATTCATTTTCTTCTGTAATAGCATCACTCACTGGTGGCTAGCTTATAGATCCCTCTCGGTGCCTGATCTACAAAGTAGGTGCGTCTGTTACAGCCTCTGGCTATAGATTGTGCCTCTGAAGCAAAAGATGTAGTAGTTTATGCTTTTTTTTACCTCTAAAGGGTTCCAGTTCAATATTTGTTGTATTGGCCAAGATGACAGCCATCACAACGGCAACCTCTGTAGGATACCTTCATTATTTTTATCTGAGCTGTGCAACACTTGGCAATTCCAGTTCCAAGAAAGCACAAACCTTTCGTAGTCGTGCATCGAAGTAGTCAGACCTAGAGGCAGTCAATAACACAGTGAAACTCAGCTTTCCTCCACCAAGTTCAGTGCTTGATTTGAAACAATTGCCATTTGAAATTATTGCCTTCCCCATGGTTTACACCTGAAAAAATAGCAGATTGGCTCAGACTTGGTCACTGGCCCCAGTTTTTGGTGGGTAAAGAAATCCCAAACAAGGCAGAAAGGGCAGTTCAGTTTCATAACCAGTATTTGCCTCAACTCTATTATTAAAACATTCTCTCTTCAGTCTTTAGCTTCCCTAGGCAAGACACCATTTTCTTTCATCAGGGCTTTAGAAATAGCCCCCGTTTGTTTCCAGCTCCTCACTGTATAGGTGTGCTCTGTTATCTATGGTATCAATCTCCTCTTCTGCGTCTCCTGCCTCACTCTGTAACCCCTGTGACCTCGGAGCAAATGACTCCATTTTTGTCTCTAAAGGTTTTATAGCAGATAACACATTTGTTAGGGGCATCTTGTTCTTCCTCTAATAATGACACTCCTGCCTGCAGTAATTTTTCCATGCCCAAATTGTCTACGCAGTTAGAGACATGCTGATACTGACTTTGCTTGCTGCTACTTCTTTCCTTCTTCTGTCAGTGATCCCTATTGATTTCAGCTTTTAAGACAGGTGAGCAGTACTCATCCCCTGCTGTGACTACTCTTTTCAGTATTTAACATGGAATAATCAACAGTTACAAAGAACCATGACGATGCATTGCTGACCATCTGTTCAATTGTAATTCACTCTCACTCAGATAACACCACCTCCTTAAGATTCTCCCATCATGTTTCCAAACCCCAAATGCTGGAAGAAAATGGTCAACTTTGTATGTAACCCTCATGACCTTCAAGGCAAGGGAAAGAATCTCAGTTACTTATGTACCACACCTGGGGTTGATTAACTAATTGCCTCCTGGGAGCAACGATGGAGTGAGACAGTATAAATTTATTGGGGAGAGATTGTAGAGAAGACAGGCCTTTTGGGGGATGGGATGCTCTGGAAACAATGGTGAAAAGGATGTTATAGAAGCAGGTTAGGTCCCTGCAAAGGAAAGCCTGAGAAAGAGCCAACAAGGGAACCATAGTGAAGCTGGAGAGGAGTGGAAGGGTTATTAATTTTAAGATTTTTCTCAACTTTTATTTGGACGTGCTCCTGCTACTTTTCAAGGGATTTAGACTTTTAGATGACTTGTCTAAAGGGCAAAGCCACAGAACACAGAGAGAGGGAGTTGGGAAAGATGCAGGCTGAGAAAGGCCATTGAAAGTCCAAGGAAGAGCCCAGGGAGTGCCAGAGATACGAATGCTGGTCAGCACTGTCATCAGAGACAAGACACACCTCTGGGGTGAGGATGTTCTACTGCACCTGTCTGGAAGGCTAATAAATCCAGATTGCAATAAGGAGTTACTGAGTCAATGAGACCCACGGGGAATGCCCTTCCCCCTGTTCTATGTCAAGGAGCTCAAGTTCAGTGTTTCTCCACTAATGACAAGTACAGTAGTCTGGCATGAGGAAAGGTGTGATCTCTCAGATAGCCCTGATCCATGTTGTTTAGCACTCCGGGGTAAGACAACACTCTCTGTTCTCAAGGTGGCTAGGGCACAATCATCTTATTCTGTACAGATGGAAAAATGGCCATGCTCTTTGACAGGGCTGCTACCTGTGAATCCAGCCCAGTTCCTAATAAGACCCTCTATGCTACAAGTAGGGTTGTTGAAAATGGTGAATATTTTCTGATGTCATTTCTGTTGAAACTAAACATTTTCAGTTTTAGGAAAAAGCAGATTTTAGATTAAACTGGAGTACTTTAAATAAAACAGGCTTCTGTAGAACATATTTTCTTTGGGGAAAAATTATTAAAAGTTTCAGCTGAAAATCTGTGATTTCTTTAGCTTCAGTCTTAATTTACAACTAATGGCCTCCTACCATCAATTATTGCAACCACGTCAGATTGAAATTGGATTTATGTCAACAAAATTCTTTCAGTAGGAGATCTTCAGGAATAGATCCTCCAACGAATGTTGCTACTGAGTTAGTGGTAGTAGGACAGCTGAGAGAGAAGCAGAACAGCTCATAGAGCCTCTGATTAACTCTGCCTCCCCACAAAGGGAGTCTTTGAATTATATTGTGATCTAGTACATGGGTCAGGCAGGTCCAGTCCTGAGTCATCCAGAGTGGCAGAGAGCTGACTTCACAATAGCTACTAAGACCCAGCTGAGACTGCTGCAGGACTCTTGATCAAGGAGCTAGGAAGAGATGCTGCCCCACCCAATGGCAGGGACACTGTAAGGGGACCCTTTTTGTTAAAGTCAGTCACTGTTGAGAGTGCTGCTTGCTAGGTCTGGTTTCACCATCCGCCTGGGAAGGTGCCAGAGAAACAGATGGGGGTGGAGAAAACTTGTGAGTGTTGGGAGGTGGGAAATTTGTTGACAGTTTAGTATTTATTAATTCACCCTAACCCTTCCCACTGCAGATCCTATATTCCTTATCCCAATAAAGTCTCCCCTTAGTTGTATTGTTATTTCTGACTGTATTATTACCCTGCTGGGTTTTGTGTTGATGTACTTTGATTCTTGTGTGTTTTCTGTTGTGCTCTTTGCTAGTAGTGGTACAGTTATTCATATTTCTAAGGGACAGTACCCCCTGTGACTTGGACACAGGGAGGTGTTACCGTAGGTGGAAGTGTCAGGCGTCACAGAAAAGAACCCAGGACTCAATCCATGCAAGGGGAGGGGAGAAGCCAGTAGCAAGCAGCCTGGAGGAAGCTTCAGCCACAATTCAGGGCTACATACAAATAAACATAGAATGTCTGCTGGGGAAGACTGGACATGTCTTACAGATCCCCTCAAGAGCTCAAAACTTTTCTTTTCTCAAATGGGAAGCATCCTGTAAAGAAGAAATCAAAGCTCTAAGGGCAGATAGAAGTTGACCTCAGTGGTGCTTTAAATCACGATTTGAGGACTTTAATAACTTAGTCATAGGGCAGAGATTTATTGTGGGAGGGGGTGGATCAGGTTCTCTGCCCTACACTGTGCTGGAGGTCAGACTAGGTGCTCATATTGGTCCCTTCTGACCTTAGAGTCTGTGAATCTATGAGCCGCACTGATCTGGTCCCGAATGCTTTAATAAGAGAGCATTAACTAGGACTAAACTCCAAGGGAAAGCATTGCTGCATCCTTTGAGATGAAGCTTCCATTTTCTTGCTTCTTTAACATTGTCTCTCTTTTCTTACATTATCTCACTTAATATTTTAGTGCGTAAATCCCCAATTGTTCCTTGAGATTCC
>ML685799.1:6579502-6594279 GCA_007922175.1 Pelusios castaneus | reverse complement strand
GAAAATCCCACTTCGTCAGACGCTTTGAAGATAGCTATCTTCAAAGCGTCTGACGAAGTGGGATTTTCTCCCACGAAAGCTCATGCGATTAATAAATCTGTTAGTCTTTAAAAGTGCCACAAGACTCTTTTGTCTTTCTGCTTAATAGTGATTCTGAGCTCAAGTTTTGGCGGAAAAATCATTTTAATTTTCTAATCAGCTCAAGTAAGCTGTACCGTTTAGACTTCATTTTAACACCTTGGGAATCTGGAATGCTAAGACCATTGCTGTCTCAGTAGGAAGAGATGCTCTTTATTTATATTTTTGCACCATCAAGGTTGGGCTATTACAATTACTTGTTTGCAGTGTTTCCTGACTATTCATTACAGGAGACGTGGGTTTGCATAGAATTCAGCAATCAGAATGGTCACTTACATACATCAGCCTATCACAGTGATATTTATGATGCTATACTGGGTTCTAGTAAAATGCAAAATCCCTGAACTATTGATCAGTCCTATTCCCTGTAGCTTCCACTGCCCTTTGTCAAGGGTTTGATCTTTTCTTTTCAAGATACCTCGTATTGGAGCAGTGAAAGATTTTACACCTTAAAGGTTTTCTTGTGGAATTGTCTTGCCTTCCCTCGCAGAAGTTCTCTTTAATTGTAATGTAGTTTACATGCATATTGTCACTTGTTGCTTCTGCAGGAAGTGTGCTATGATGCACTTCTCCACAAAGAGTCCAGCTATATGGTACCAATGCATTTAGGCCCTTCTCAGCTGCCATGCTGGATTTGCCCCATGATGAATCAGCACAAGAATAGTCAGCATTCATGGTACATGAAGACCCAAATTACAGGAGAACATTTGAGATGTAGCAGCAAGAGTTACCGTTAGAAACTTCTGTGTCTCTCTCTCTTTGCAAAACAATGAATTTTAAATGCGGCCTTGTCCTCTACATTTTTGTCTTATCTTTCTGAGTAGCATCAGACCGGTCACCTCCCCAACCACCCAATGTTTTATTCATGAACTATCCTCAGGAACCTAGCTTAGACCAAAACACCACCTAATGCTTTAGTTCCAATCAGTGACAAAGTGTCTGGGGAATGTCACACCAGCAGAATTATCCCATAAAAGAAAAATTCCAACCAAACTTCTCTGAACAATATTATCAGCAAAACTTTGCTCCATATAATCAAAGAGCATAACCAACAGTTATTTTCTGAAATAACATCACCAGGACCCCATTGATTGCTCTAAAAGTATGATTGTTAACTACATGTCTTGAAAACATTCATACACACATGTATATTCACATATACACATCCACATCTATGGGTAGAATCATAGAACCATAGAAACTGGAAAGGACCAAGAGAGGTCATCAAGTCCAGTCCCCTGCACTCATGGCAGGACAAAGTACCCTCTTAAACCATCTGGGTCAGGTGCTTATCTAACCTGCTCTTAAAAACTTCCAGTGATGGAGATTCCACAACCTGCCTAGACAACTTATTCCAATGGTTAATCACCCTGACAGATAGGAAACTTTTCCTAACGTCCAACCTAAACCTCCCTTGCCATAATTTAAGCCCATCGTTTCTTGTCCTATCATTGGCGGTTAAGGAGAACAATTTACTCCATCCTCCTCATAACAACCTTTTAGGTACTTGAAGACTGTTATCATGTCCCCTCTCGGTCTCCTCTTTTCCAGACTAAACAGACCCAGCTCTTTCAGTCTTCCCTCATAAGTCAAGTGTTCCAGACCTTTAATCATTTGTGTTGCTCTTCTCTGGACTTTCTCCAATTTGTCCACATCTTTCCTGAAATGAGGCACCCAGAACTGGACACAATACTCCAGTTGAGGCCTAATCAGGGCAGAGTAGAGTGGAAGAATTACTTTTTGTGTCTTACTTATAATACTCCTGTTAATACATCCCAGAATGGTGTTTGGGTTTTTTTGCAACAGTGTTACACTGTTGACTCATATTTAGCTTGTGGTCCACTATGACACCCAGATCCCTTTCTGCAGTACTCCTTCCTAGGCATTCATTGCCCATTTTGTATGTATGCAGTGCATTGATCTTTCCTAAGTGGAGTAATTGTCTTTATTGAATTTCATTCAATTTACCTTAGCCCATTTCAACTGTTTGTCCATTTTCAATTGTGATCCTATCCTTCAAAGCACTTGCAACACCTCCCAGCTTGGTATCATCTGGAAACTTTAAAAGTGTATGCCATCATCTAAATCATTGATCAAAATATTGAACAGAACTGGACCCAGAACTGATCCCTGTGGTACCCCGCTCATTATGCCCTTCCAGCATGACTGAAAACCATTGATAACTACTCTCTGGGAGTGCTTATCCAACAAGTTTTGCACCCAACTTATAGTAGCCCCATGCAGGTTGTACTTCCCTAGTTTGTCAATGAGAAGCTGATGAGAGACTGTATCAAAAGTCTTACTTACGTCTAGATATACCACATCTAACACTTCCCCTCTATCCACAAGGCTTGTTACCCCATCAGAGAAAGCTATCAGGCAGGTTTGACATGATTTGTTCTTGACAAATCCATGTTGACTATCACTTAACACCTTATTCTCTTATAGATGGTTGGTAATTATTTGCTCCATTATTTTTCCTGGTACACAGTTACAAGCAGCAAGAGATCAAATCTATTCATATTTAAATTTTAAACTATTCTTACTTAAAAAAACCAAAAAACAAACAACCCTCCCCCTCCCTTAAATTGCCCGGTTATGTAAGAAGTTACCAAACAGAGGACAGGGACAATATCATGTTGAATGTGTCTGTGCAATTATGCAAGTGATCATATTTCTTTCTACAGTTTTGTTGCATAGTTAAATTAAATATATGAATGGAGCAAAAAAAGATTTATATTGTGAGAAGGCTGTTAAACTCTTCAGCTTGCTAAAAAACATTATCTTAATTACCCGCATATTATGCTCAGAAGAAAATCATTAGCTTTCTCTTTATGGGAACTGTCAGTGCCAAAAATATTTCGTTCCAGAAAACAGGTTTTAAAGATTCTTTTATAAACTATCTTATACTTTCTTCATGAACAAGGTTTCCACTAGCTTTTTTATACACATACTTGGCATTCAATAAATTAGCTAGTTAAACAACTAGAGCTGGGAAAAAGATGTGGTCTGGCCAATCCATTGGATCATTCATCAGGCATATGAGAGAAGATGTGCATGGGAAGGAAGTAATTTGCTAGGCAAATGTATAGTTCCCAGGAAAAGGGGACCTTTATCTCAGTTGGGGCTTGTATGCATATTTGAAACACAAATAAATGGAATTATAAAAATAAGGAAAGGGTATATTGAAAGAAATTGCCAATTCTTAGTAAAATCTTTCCAGCTATTTCTATTCCAGAACCTTGCTTGAAAGGGGGATAACATGACATAAAATAGGAAACTACCAATTTAATTAATACATTTGGCAAATGTAAGCAACACTGGTATATCTGGGATGGTAAATACCCATAGAAGTTCTCCCAAGTTGTAGGGTGCATGTGTGTTCCCCCAGTGTGTTCCAATTCTACAGATAATTGAGATACTAAACCATATTACCCAATAAGACCAGAGCTCTGTTTCAGTCAAGCAGGACAGGTTTATTGTTGATCGAGCATGGTAAAAAGCCTGAAGTGCTGCAAGTACACTTAATAATGTATACCAGTAACTATGAACCAGCTCAGTAAATAGTGGGACTTTCTGATGCTCACTTAGCCAGAAAAAGACACTGGCTTTGAGACCCTCATTTGTACATCATACAAACAAGTTGTGATACAAAAAAGACGTGTAGTTGCCACTTTCTGACATGATAAGATGCCATCTTTTACCTTGTCCATCTCTATCCATCATATTATCATCCTTAGGGGTAAGAAAGAACCTCATTATCTTTAGGGTATTGCTATTGTCGGGCACCTTTCTGGAATGTTCCATTCCCAGTGTTTCTTTAAGAATGTATGCAACAGCTCTATTCTTGCCACTTACTTTGAACCTGCCAGCATTCACAGCCTGATTTTTGCTAACTTTGAATAGCAGGTCTGGATCCTTATTCTAGCTCAGACCTGGCCTGTTATACTATGCCTTATGTCTCAGGTTTTCACTTTCTACTACACATCCAATCAGGAACACTAATAGCCATGTCTGATCACTTAGTGGAGTCACTGAATACTTTAATGAACAGTCAACGTGAGACATTTTTAATCAATACATTGGTTGAATTATGTTCTACAAAACATGTTGAACAGTTGCAAATAGTGAAAAAATATTAAGAAATCACAATTTGTTGGCAGACAACTCGCCTATTGAAAAGGGCCAACTAAATAATTGGTTGTGAATTCTTATTCAAACTAACCCACAGAAGTATGACTTTGTGGTACATGCACTAAGCTCGGACTCAGGAGATGGATGTTGTTCCAGTTGTGACCTCTAAACACTACCGTCATTAAAAACATCCAATCTTTAAGCCTTCAGAGGTGATCAATGAAGATTTAGTGATCCTTATGAGTCTGGACTCAACACCTAGGCATGTTTAAGCATAGGCAAAACAGTCCCCAACACTTGGATAAACGACAGCCATAGTTACTACAAAAATATCCTAAGTGAATAGTTAAGGTGTGCAAATAAACACATTTTCTTCCCCAGCTGCCTAAACTGAACCTGATCTTTTTCAAGTTCAATTTAGGAGGAGAAAGTGTTGCAATATGCTGCAATCATGCTGATGGACCCAAAAAATCATTGAACTCCAAGATCACATCCTTATATCATGCAGAAGAGCTCTGAATGGAAGTTTCAGAACTATGTTGTTAATTGCATGATTGATGCTTCAACATATGATGAGTGCATTGGAAACAAGAAGATTAAATGATTGTCTCTGAGTTAACCCAAAATTAGAACTTATTAAAGAATTTAATAGAGTTGTGTTGTAGTCCTAGGGCAGGACAGGACTAGGAACAATTGATCTCCTGAGACCCTGATTCTTTCTGGCCTTTAGCAAGTCCATGAGGGCACTATTTGCAGAAATGGCCTCTGATTTTGTGTACTTCCAATATTGGATACTCATCTTGGGTGCAGCTACACTTGTAAATTAAGTCGACTTAAGCTTGCTTAAGTCGACTTAATTTACCCTACGTCTACACTACAGTTTCCTTAAGTTGACTTAAGCAACTTGTTTAAGTCCACTTAATGAAAATAAAGTCGACTTTATTAAACCTACTTTTACTTCAAGTTAAGCCTAAAGTCGACTTTTTTAAGTCGACTTAGGCCAGTGTAGACCTGGAGTAGCCCTAAGTCGACTTTGGGCTACTCCAGAACTCCACCACTGCCCTCCCTGCTGGGAAGGGGGGAGGGGGGCACAGGGAGAGCCTGGCACTCCCCCCCCACAGGGCAGGGCAGAGCCCTGCCCACCTTGCCCCTATGCCCTGCCAGGGTCCCTGTCCCCCTTTGCTCCATTGTACCCATGTACAATGGGGCAAAGGCTGAGCCCTCTGGCACTGTGCAAGGGCTGCCCCTCCTGTCCCCATGGACCTGCCCTAGGTCCCCCTAGCCCCTAGAAGTCGACCTAGGCATCCAGTGTGAATGCTGTAGGTCGACTTTGTAAGTTCCCCCCAAAATTGACTTTAAATTTAGGTGTAGACACGCTACGTCGACTTAGCTAAAGTCGACCTAAATTTACAAATGTAGACATAGCCCTTGAGACATACTGAGCCTTATTTTCAGATGTCAGCAAGATTTATGGGTGCTCATTTATTCTGAAAAAAAATAAGGCCAGAAAGTTGTCTCAGATTAGAAAGCACCCAGATCAGACACCCTTCTGAAAATTTTGGCTTTAACTTTTCTGCTTCTACTATATGAAATTAAGTAATTTAACAATTCTTCACTTCCCAAGAGCATTCTGAGGATTAACTAAGTTTTACTTATTTATTTATTCTTTAAAGAAACACCAAGGAGGCCTGTGGTACTTTTACAGACTAACACATTTATTTATTTCATGAGCTTTTGTGGCGTGCTAAATTTTATTACTAAACAGAAAGATATTTTTCCAAAATACTCATTAAGAAAAAATACACACACCCTATTTACATTAGTTTTTAAAGAAATTCAGTATCCTAGATGGCAATCCGTGATTCATGCACGTATAGAAACAAAACATAATTTTTATGGGATGTTATTAAGGATGGAGTGTATTCTAAGGCAGTCTCATCTTTGAATATGTCTGATTTTACTGGCATTCTTGGTCAAACATATGTTATTTACCCAATGGACCAGAGCATCTTCTCTGGAAAAGATGAGCTTATAATGGAAATGCTGACACACCTCAGCTATAACAGCAGGAACAAAGCCACTTTAATAACATTTTTATTACTGTAACATCTTTTAAAAATGAAATACCTGGGACTTTGTTTTAAGAAAAACAGTCAAGAGCAGATCTGTGAGCCCTCCTCTGTTCACAGAATGGGACATTAAGAGAAAGCCAAAGACAGGTAGGCTTATCGCTCCTACCCACAAATATACAATAATTAAATACCAGAATAATTAATTGAAATATTAATGTTTTTTTGCCAGGAAATACACCCTTACGTGAACTATTGTTAAGAACCTCTCAGATTTTAAAGAATCAAATGGCCAGTTGCTGTAACTCTCCACACCTACTGTATAATAAGCCTAGTAAGCAGGCTTAATATTATGGGTGACTTCATACGCAATAGAATTCTAATGATTATCATAAACAGCCCCCCACAAAAAAGTATTGTAAGTATTTCGTGGAACAACTAAAAACAGGCTTCTGGGAGTTGAGGAAGAGACATAAAGGGCTCCTCAGAAAGACATGATACGCTAAAGCTTTATGAGAGTATACAAATCTAACCCTAACCCTATCTTGATGATAGAACTGATAATAAAGGCTGTAGGTTAATGTCAGTTGGTGGCACTTGAACTGTTGAAGCTGATTGGTTGGTGGAAACGTTGGAATTTCAGTAATGCTCAATGATAAAGCAAAGTGAGAGACTCCTTTAAAATAACCTGGGCCAATTTTGCCCCACAAAATGACAGCTGCCCCTAAGACAGTAGATTCCTAGGTATAATTTTATATGTGCAATATATATACAAGTTCATATACAAAGTCATAACAATTAAATAATGACTTACACCGTAGTTTGATATCCCTATTTTTCTACCTACAGTATATAAATTTCACACAGATGCAGTGGGAGGGCCGGGGAGGAAATACTGTTAAGATCATTATCATGAGCTAGTTCTGTTACATGTAACTTTTCAAGTTATTTTTCTTAAATTGTAGGCAAATGTTCACTCTTGGAAAGATGTACTATGTGCTACTAATTTTATTATGTAAGTTTCTGGAGACAGTATGCTATGCAAGTAATAGAAGAGTTTAATGTCTGCATTGGTCTCTTCTTGGAGTCTATTTTTGAGGCAAAGTAGCTTCTTCAGGGCTGGATATTGGGTTTAGGCTGAAATTCCTGAAAGAAAGAATTGGTTGCATGGCTGTTTGGCAAACTCTGGTCTAGAACTGGTAAATAATACAAGAATACACCTGGGTTCTGCCTCACTGATTTCTCCTCAGCAGAGGAACCAACTTGCAAGGTTCAGGACATCAATTACCACTCGACAGAGGGACAATATTGATATAAGGAACTCAATCCCTTTAGATTTGTAGTTTCTTCTGAACAAGTTGACTACCAACCTTTGAAAGAAGCAAGGAGCATCTCTGTGCGTTATTTTGGATCTGCTACACCTTAGAACATATCATATATACAGTGGTGACTTGGAATAATCTATCTGGCACCAATTCAGCAAGGTACTTCAGCATTTGCATAACTTTAAATAGGTGAAACAAAAAAAGAGTCTTGTGGCACTTTTAAAGACTAACAAATTTATTTATTGCATGAGCTTTAGTGAGAGAAAATCCCACTTCTTCAGACCACTACTGTCTTAGGGGCAGCTGTCATTTTGTGGGGCAAAATTGGCCCAGGGTATTTTAAAGGAGTCTCTCACTTTGCTTTATCATTGAGCATTACTGAAATTCCAACGTTTCCACCAACCAATCAGCTTCAACTAACACGGTTACCCCTTTGGAACTTTTAAATAGGTGAGTAATCAAATGAACTTTGTCATATGTTGCAAGAATATGAGTAAATCTGTTGAAATACCATATTAAATCAGGGGTCTCAATACCTCCTTCTGCCCTGAGTGGTTGCCTCACAAAAACACAATTTTTCCTTGTTAATTCAATTGTCAAGTCATTTCAATAGCTCCACAAACACTGTGTCACTTGACTTTATAAATCATTGTTCAAGTGCCATCAAATGGGATAATTTTTAGCTGTCGTTGTTTCCTCAGTTTTATAAGAAGTGCTTATTCTGCCCTCCTAAGCACTGATTATGCACACCTTCAGAAAGAGTAACGGGTCAAAATGGAGAAGAAGAGAAGAACTTCTTCAAGAAGAAGAACTTCAATCACACCAAAATGAGCTTTTTTCTCCATACTCTTCTGATTCTCTGAAAGCCCGGGGAAGGCTGATCAACACTGCAGTGTGTTCTGAAGAATACCATATGTGAGCTTTATTTCATTGAAGAATGAGGGGTTGAGGGAGAAATAAGTGCTAGAGTTGCTGACCTGCTCTGTACGATACCAACAGATCTACTACAACAATGGGTTGTTCACTTAAGTTCTGCAGATGGTAGCAGCTACTCTATGGTGATATTAATGATTAGGTAGCATACTGCTCTTCATTTATCTTCACCTGTGTGCTCTTGTATTGGCACATTGCTCTTTATATTACAATGAATTTTAAGGGACACACAATGTTACCGTTAGTCATCAGGTCAAACAGCCTCCTTACGAATGAAATGTATAAGCACAGCTGTCTGGTTTGATGGATTTTCTGCTGATGCTTTCTTAAATGTGGAGAGGAGCCCTTGACTTTTACCAAAGGGGTAGCTGTGTCAGTCTAGTAGACTAACACAGCTACCTCTTTAGAACAATTTAAATTTGTTAGTCTTTAAGTGCCACTAGACTCCTTGTTTGTTTTACCTGACTTTTAGTAAGCTTTCAAAAATATCAACATCCTCACAAGGTTTTTGTTTTGCACCTGCTGAATTAATTAGAGGCTGACATTTTGCTACTGGTGCAGCAGGTTGACTGACTAGCCATGCCACATCATCCTGGAGGAAGTAAAAAAAATGGGTTTCCAATTAGCAGTTCTGGAGCTTAACAAGGAGTATGTGGGATAGTAGACTGGCTCATGGCCTTTGGCTAGGACTCTGAAAACTTGGGTTCAAGTCCCAGTTCTACCCCAACCTTCTTCTCTCAACGTGGGCAAGTCACTTAGTCCCTCTGTGTTTTTGTTTACCACCCGTAAAAATGGAGAAGTTAATGCTTTCCTACTTCACAGGGCTATTAGTGAGGGTAAATATGATCATGATGATGAGGCACTGAGATACCACAGTGCTAGGGGCTATAAAGAATAGATGGCTGATTAGAAACTATGAAAGATAAAGAAAGATATGAATGATAAAGAAACATAGAGGAGGAAATGACAAACAAATTTCATGAAAGATGTTTTCCAGCCAAAGTTACTATAAATAGTTCCAAGGACCAATCTTTGCACTGGGGCCTGAATCTGAACTGCCTTCAAGCTGGGTCAAGATTAGATGTTCTACTTCGTCTCAGTATAGCTGTAAGCGTTTATATTTGAATTTATATCTGAAGTTAAAATGCCATGAAGTTGAAAAGTATTGGGATTCAATGCTCCAATTTGTCTCTATTTCTGTTCCTGACAATTTGATTTGGCAGACTCTAGTTTAGTAGTTTCATCATTGCACAGTAGGCAGTTGTTAAGAATCTCCCTTAAATTTTAATTTAATTAGTTTGCTTGCCTTGTGGGGGAAAAAGAACTTAATTTAAAGAGCATACAGCATTGGCCCATTTGAGCACCCATTGAAATCAACACAGGGTATAGGCTTTTGCGTATAGGCCAACACTGAATGTTCTGATTTGCAAATTTCACTCAAATTAAAAAGTGATAAAAGGAAGAAGAACCCCTTCTCAATCCATAAGCTTCACCAACATGCTGAAATCTCCTTGCCTTCCTGCATGTTCTTTTTCATAAACAGAATTTGAGCCAGATCATATCTGGTGAAAAAAACAGACATAATTTCATTGCTTTTAATGGGCTACAGCAATTAACACCAACTGAAAATCTGGCCCTACAAATTGTACTGAATTGGTCATAGGACATACACTTTTGACAGACTCCTGACTGAAATTTTTATGTGAATAAGATGTAAGAAGCAAGAATGTGTCCTTGAAAATGATTTTCACTTTCCATTCTATGTAACAGCATCTCATGTCTCCTTGAACTTCTTCTTCTCAACTCAAAGAATTCATTCAAGCTTCTAGCAACCTCTGTTTCCATTCTTGCTAATTTACCAATTGTACATCTTGAAGAAGGATGTTCATACAGGGCAAACATTTTTATACACAGACTAAACCATCTATTTTGTGATTGTTTCATCCTTTGTTTCAACCTGCCAAGTGATTACATCAAAAATGGATTCAACATAAAACCAACAAAACAGGCTTCTTGACTGTTATTCACAGCTCCTGATGTTCATTTTGTGAGAATATTCAGATGAGTGACATGCTGTTTGTAAACAGCAGAAGCGTGGCGGGTTTATGAACGATACCCAATTATTTCAATGGGTGCTGAATCGGGTCTTTTATACAAAGTCTTCAGTACCTCAGACCTCTTCTCTCCCTCATTCAGGAATAACTGCAGTATTTTAAAATATTGAAATGCTTTTTTTTTCTTCCAAAATAGGATGTAGGGAGGTTTCTTCCAAAATAGGGAGGTTATCGAATTTAAAAACCCAATAATAGTGGGGGATTTCAATTATCCCCATATTGACTGGGAACATTTCACTTCAGGACATAATGCAGACATAATAAAATTTCTCGATACTTTGAATGACAGCTTCATGGAGAAGCTGGTATGGGAACCCACAAGGGGAGAGGCAACTCTAGATTTAATCCTGAGTGGAGCGCAGGAGCTGGTCCGAGAGGTAACTGTAGCAGGACCACTTGGAACTAGTGACCATAATACAATAGCATTCAACATCCCTGTGGGGGGAAGAACATCTCCACAGCCCAACACTGTGGCATTTAATTTCAAAAGGGGGAACTATACAAAAATGAGGGGGATAGTTAAACAAAAGCTAAAAGGTATAGTGACTAAAGTGAAATCCCTGAAAACTGCATGGGCGCTTTTTAAAGACACCATAATAGAGGCCCAACTTCAGTGTATACCCCAAATTAAGAAACACTGTAAAAAAACTAAAAAAGAGCCACCATGGCTCAACAACCATGTAAAAGAAGCACTGAGAGGTAAAAAGACTTCCTTTAAAAAGTGGAAGTCAAATCCTAGTGAGGCAAATAGAAAGGTGCACAAACAGTGCCAGCTTAAGTGCAAGAGTGTAATAAGAAAAGCCAAAGAGGAGTTTGAAGAACGGCTAGCCAAAAACTCCAAAGGTAATAACAAAATGTTTTTTAAGTATATCAGAAGCAGGAAGCCTGCCAAACAACCAGTGGGGCCCCTTGATGATGATAATACAAAAGGAGCGCTTAAAGATGATAGAGTCATTGTGGAGAAACTAAATGGATTCTTTGCTTCGGTTTTTACGGCTGAAGATGTTAGTGAGATTCCCAAACCTGAGCCGGCTTTTGTAGGTGACAGATCTGAGGAACTGTCACAGATTGAAGTGTCACTAGAGGAAGTTTTGGAATTAATTGATAAACTCAACATTAACAAGTCACCGGGACCAGATGGCATTCACCCAAGAGTTCTGAAAGAACTCAAATGTGAAGTCGCGGAACTATTAACTAAGATTTGTAATCTGTCCCTTAAAATGGCTTCGGTACCCAAAGACTGGAAGTTAGCTAATGTAACGCCAATATTTAAAAAGGGCCCTAGAGGGGATCCCGGCAATTACAGACCGGTAAGTCTAACGTTGGTACCGGGCAAATTAGTTGAAACAATAGTTAAGAATAAAATTATCAGTCACATAGAAAAACATAAACTGTTGAGCAATAGGCAACATGGTTTCTGTAAGGGGAAATCATGTCTTACTAATCTATTAGAGTTCTTTGAAGGGGTCAACAAACATGTGGACAGGGGGGATCCAGTGGACATAGTGTACTTAGATTTCCAGAAAGCCTTTGACAAGGTCCCTCACCAAAGACTGTTATGTAAGTTAAGTTGTCATGGGATAAAAGGGAAGGTCCTTTCATGGATTGAGAACTGGTTAAAAGACAGGGAACAAAGGGTAGGAATAAATGGTAAATTCTCAGATTGGAAAAGGGTAGCTAGTGGTGTTCCCCAAGGGTCGGTCCTAGGACCAGTCCTATTCAATTTATTCATAAATGATCTGGAGAAAGGGGTAAACAGTGAGGTAGCTAAGTTTGCAGACGATACTAAACTACTCAAGATAGTCAAGACCAAAGCAGATTGTGAAGAACTTCAAAAAGATCTCACAAAACTACGTGATTCGGCAACCAAATGGCAAATGAAATTTAATGTGGATAAGTGTAAAGTAATGCACATTGGAAAAAATAACCCCAACTATACCTATAATATGATGGGGGCTAATTTGGCTACAACGAGTCAAGAAAAAGATCTTGGAGTCATTGTGGATAGTTCTCTGAAGATGTCCATACAGTGTGCGGAGGCGGTCAAAAAAGCAAACAGGATGTTAGGAATCATTAAAAAGGGGATAGAAAATAAGACTGCAAATGTATTATTGCCCTTATATAAATCCATGGTACGCCCACATCTCAAATACTGTGTACAGATGTGGTCTCCTCATCTCAAAAAAGATATTCTAGCACTAGAAAAGGTTCAGAAAAGGGCAACTAAAATGATTAGGGGTTTGGAGAGTGTCTCGTATGAGGAACGATTAAAAAGGCTAGGCCTCTTCAGCTTGGAAAAGAGGAGACTGAGGGGGGACATGATAGAAGTATATAAAATTATGACTGATGTGGAAAAAGTGGACAAGGAAAAGTTGTTTACTTACTCCCATAATACAAGAACCAGGGGTCACCAAATGAAACTGATAGGTAGCAGGTTCAAAACAAATAAAAGGAAGTTCTTCTTCACACAACGCACAGTCAACTTGTGGAACTCTTTACCTGAGGAGGTTGTGAAGGCTGGGACTATAACAATATTTAAAAGGGAACTGGATAAGTTCATGGTGGCTAAGTCCATAAATGGCTATTAGCCAGAAAGGGGTTAAGAATGGTGTCCCTAGCCTCTGTTTATCAGAGGATGGAGACGGATGGCAGGAGAGTGATCACTTGATCATTGCCTGTTAGGTTCACTCCCTCTGGGGCACCTGGCACTGGCCACTGTCGGTAGACAGATACTGGGCTGGATGGACCTCTGGTCTGACCCATTACGGCCTTTCTTATGTTCTTATGTTCTTAAAACTTTTCTTATTTTTACAAAATACCTTTTTATTTAAAAAATATGTTCAATGAACAAAGTTCAACAAGTTATAACTTTAAGACCTTCCTATTATTCTGCTCATTATTCTCCTTTATGTCCAATGGTTTATTATATTTAAATACTTTCATTTTACTCAATATTGACGCTTCTTTAATTTGTTTTCAGAACTTCTTATTAGCCTTCATCCCTGTGATTTTAGATTTCCCATTGTGATTTAACTCCCTTACTTGTTTGAATCTCCTTATATATCCACTACCTACTACCATATCTCTATCCTGAATCACCTCAGAATATAGAATTTTTTGCTTCAAGGAATTATCTTGCTTCTCATAGTTACCCCAGTGATATTCTTAGTGATCTGTGGAGCACCCTAGGACTCTGACAAAATTTTAAACAAGGATTATTTCAGGGAAGTCCTCGGACCTATATTGTGTAGCGAGTTAGACTAGATAATCACACTGATTCCTTTTGCCTTGGAATCTATGAACCTGCTCACTAGTTGTCATCAGCATCATTTGAAGGAACAACTCCTCTTTACCCTCCAGAACATGCAATAATCCATAATCTGACCTCTATTAGTTGTTATTTATAACAGCTCTTAGAGGGATCAGGCCCTATTATGTGGGGCACTATATAGATGTGATGTCAAAAGACAGTCCCTGCCCCAAAGAGTGCACAAACTTCATTTATGACAAGATACAACATATGGACATAAAAAAAAAAATTATGGAAAGGAGGAGGGAGAAACAAAAAAGATTTGCATGGGAAGCAGCAGTCGTACCTCACTATCTGCTGCCTCATGTCTAAAGAAATGACTGTTTAGCTCTAGAGAACTCACAAACTACCAGTCAGCATCTAATCTTCTTTTCCTAAGAAAGTTTATGGAAAGATTAGTGTAAAGAGGCCTCTCAGAGTAGGATTATTGTGTTATAATATCATTTTATCCCAATTCTACCGACCAAGCTTTGGTAATGGTCCCTTACAGTGGTGGTGTAATTTGCGTGGTAGGTGAGCATTCAGGGGTGTTATACCACTATAAATGGTTATATAATTGTAGCCAAAAAAAAATGTTTTACAAAAAACAACATACTGGAGATTTTATTAAAAACAGAACATATGGAACTGGATTAAACCTACTTACTATAACATTAACTAGATAAGGAAGATATCATAAAAAAATCTATCTATCTATCTATCTATCTATCTATCTATCTATCTATCTATCTATCTATCTATCTATCTATCTATC
>ML685799.1:6565684-6579492 GCA_007922175.1 Pelusios castaneus | reverse complement strand
ATCTATCTATCTATCTATCTATCTATCTATCTATCTATCTATCTATCCACACACACACATATATATTTATATATAGCTTACTACTAAGTGTACTTAATTAAATATATGCTTCTAAATAAAAAAAAATATCTCTATTATAGGTTACTACGGTTTTGGTTTTCCTAGTTCTAAGTTACCCTTTCCCCAAATATCACACTGGATATTGTCTATTGCCTGTCAGTCTTTGAGCCTCAAGTGCCTCTCATGACTTCCTGAAGAGACTCTATTCCAGTGGTTCTTTCTTGTGAGCATGCACATTAGACCAGACCCACTGGATCTGAAGGTCCTTTGTGTCTCCTGTTCCAGATCTCTGGAACCAAAAGAATCAGTGATAGCAGATGACCAGAACTGATGATGCTGGTTTAAGAGGGTACTTGGTCCTGCCATGATTCTATGATCAGAAACATTTCATTAGACATGGACTGACGTAAAACTGCTTAAAAGAGAAGGGACACTTTTCTGCACATCTGTCTGTCCTGCTCATTCTCAGATTCTCGACTTACTCTTGGTGACTCAGTCCCATTTTCCCTCCATCTCTCTGTCTATCCTCAACCATCTCCTTCTTTCTTTCAGTTTACTCAGACTCTGTTTCTCTCCATCTCTCTCTCTCTTAGCCCTGGTCTACACTGACAGTGAAGTTCAACATAATGCTGCTTACCTCAACCTTCTGCAGTCTATGTCTCCACTGTCAGAGCAGTAAGTTTGAATTAAATGGTGCTGTAATTCAACCTGCTAACACAACCCCTGCAAGTGGTATAGCACTGATGTAAAAATCTACAATTCAAATTTAGGTCTGTGTAGCAAGAGAGTAGCTCTAATCTTGAATTTCCTGTTTTTCCAGTCTGCTACACCATAGCAACATAGTTCCTCCCCTGCCTGCAGCCCTGGAAAGTTTTTAATTAATTATTCTCTCTACATGAAGCATTATGCCTCTCTGTATACCTGCGGCAGAGAAACAGCAAGAAAAGCTTTTCCTGCTTGTTTTTTTAAGAGAAGAGGTGTGTGGGGAGTGAGCAGAGGACAACTGCCTCCCCACAAGCCTCTGCACCTTCTACCCCCAGTGTAATGCATTTCAGGAAGTAATGTGAGCAGTGGGACGTGAGACCCTGAGCAAGTGATTTTCTGTGTTCACTCATCTTCACTTTCTGTAATTTGACAGCCTAAAATTGAATTACAATCCCACCCCCAGTGTAGACAAGCCCTTAGAATTCCCACCGACTGCTTTCCGTCTTCTCCTTTAACAGCTGTCACTTCCCTTCCTCTCATAGGAAGGGGCTACCTCTTCTCCATAGATAAGTGGAAATGCATTCACCCCCGAACACAGACTAAATCATACATTTCCATACAGGGCTGAGTCCTTTTACCATATTTGCATTAACATAAAACAGTCTCCAGGGCTATGTCTACATTTGCAAGTTAGGTCGACTTAAGGAGGCTTAAGTCGACCTAACTTAGTCCTGGTCCACACCAGACTTTTATTAAGTCGACTTAAGAAATTCCTTAAGTCGATTTAATAAGACCTGCCGGGTAGGTTGACCTAACCCTCCTTAGGTCGACCTAACCCTTCTTTAAGTCGACCTAAGCACAGTGTAGACGTTTAAGTCCACTTTGTTAAATCAACCTAAGGGCAGTTAGGTCTACTTAACAAAGTGGACTAAGTCCACGTACTTGGAAACCACTTTGTTAAGTCGATTTAAAAAAGTCGATCTACTTTTTTGTAGTGTATACATAGCCCAGGACACTAACAGCTGCCAATGTCCTGGATATTTCCTAGCTAGGCTTCAAGTCAGGACATGGTACAGTGACAGCTCCTATCTGCAGACAAGGGAAGTCCATCCATGTGCTTCATTCTAGACATCTTTGTGGCATTTAATACTATTAATCACCAAGTGCTCCTGAACTTCCTCAAGATTTTGCAGTGCTGAACATGAATGCTCAGGTCCTTCCATTCAGACTGAACCCCAAGTCTTGCTCTGGGCTCTAAGAGGTCTGTATGGACTGCCCGTGTATCTGAACATTTATAAAACCAAGTGTTTATGATTTTGTGAGATGTGTTGCCATGGAGAGGATTGTTCAGTGAAACGGGAAAGCACAGAGAGGAACAAGTTTTGTGGCATAAGTGAGGTAAAGAAATACAATAATAAGATCTTCAGAGATACTTAGGAACAATTTAGTATGTATTTTCCACAATACAAAACTTCTTTGCCTCAACACTAGAATTACAGCAGCTGTTAGTGTCATGAACTCAAAACACTTTAGTTAAGATCAGCTTTTCGTTTTCTTCCAAGCGAAAGAGCTGGATTACATTTTCCATTCAGTATTTCTCGGGGTATTTATTCTATACCAAAAAAACCATGCCTTCTCCACCCTCTTAAAAAAATTAAAAAATCTAGAAATACCAAGGCCTAAATTGCTGTCTCCATGTCATGTGCTGAAGAATCAAAAATTATTCATTTGGAGTTTCATGAAACACTTGGGCTAACCTTTGGGTACACAAAGTAAAAGAGTTAAATGAAAAGCCATGTAGATGACTAGTCAGTGGAAGCAACAGTAATTCTGCACCTATGAAGGTAACTTATGTAGGTTTTAAGGTCATCGTTCAAGGGAGTATTTTGGCACATGCATAACATGAAGCATGCAAATAGCTTCATTGAAGTCAATGGAACTGCTCACATTTAAAATGAGACTTGTACTTGATTGTCTTGCTGAATTGGGGGTCACCGCATGGAAAAGTTTATCATACATTATTATTTCTGACTCGAAAATTTTCCATCATGTCTTTTTCATTGGAAAGTGTTGATATGTTGAAACGGAAACTTTTCAGAGAGAAGGATTGGTATAGATTAATCTCCCAATTTGAAAAAAGTGGTTGAAAAAAGTTTCCAAGTTGTTGAAATGTTCTGTTTCAACATTTCCAAAATCAAAACTTTTCTTATCTCATTTGAAATGACTTTTTGTTTCAAAATTTTAGTTAATCTATATTAAAAAAGGATAAAATATTGGAAAACATATAAATATAAATAAACTATTGGAATGGGAATAAAACAAACAAATAAGCAAATACAATTTTGGAATGGGAAAAACATTTCCTGCCCCTATCTCACACAAACAATCGCCAAATCCCAAACAATCTCAAAAGGAAAGAAGTCAGATAGTCATCATCATTGCTCCTAGTGTCTAGGCTGACCTCTACTTCACTTTCTCAGCACAGCCCTGAACAGTAGGTTGTCACATTTTTATATACATCCAAATCTTCTATCCAAAGTAGTCTTCCATACTAAACTGTTTTTAACTAACTATTGATCTGTTTTTAACTAACTACTGAACCCAGTGCTTGCTGCTGCCAACTCCAACTGGCAGAAGGGTTACCATGTGTACTTTTCAGTTATCCTACCAAAAAGATGCTGCAGACTGAATTCAT
The DNA here is from genome assembly GCA_007922175.1 of Pelusios castaneus. Taxonomy (NCBI): domain Eukaryota; kingdom Metazoa; phylum Chordata; order Testudines; family Pelomedusidae; genus Pelusios; species Pelusios castaneus. Next base: position 6,576,032 of record ML685799.1, on the reverse strand, counting down.
GTATGCTCACCAAACTTGCAGCTAATCCAGAACTGGTCTCCATGCTCTTCCCAAACTCCTCCCACACTTGTTACCAAACTCCTGGCCAATCTCAGTATCCCATTTTCTCCCCTTTAGGCAGCTTCTGGGATGATAACTGGACTTACACCCAGCTGTCATAACTAACACTGCCTCTCTGTGCTTTCTTTCCAGCCCAGCTTTTTGTATGTGTTTGAATAATCATTATTTAATGAACACGTGCTCTGTGAAGGATAAGCAATCTTTATTTGTCTCTTGCACAAGGTGGTTACAGCTTGCATTAATACATAGTGCAACTTGGATAGCAATCATTGCATGGCAAAGGGCTGTTTACTAAGACAACTTTTTGAGGCTCATTGTCAGAATGGTTCCTCAAGGCCTCTCTGATATAAATGGCCCATTTTTCTCTGCTAAGAGCCCTGACATATGTTTGTTCATAGTCAACTCAAGGCGATCTGCCGCTGTGAGCCACCCAGGAAAAATCTTTTCATTCTTAGCTTCACAAATATTATGGAGTACACAGCAGGCAGCTGTAACCATAGGAATATTTTCCTCATTTGGCTCTAACCTGCCATAAAGGCATCACCAGTGAGCTTTTAATCTGCCAAACACACATTCTATGGCCATTTGGCATCTGCTTAACCTGTTATTGAAACTCTCCTTGCTGCTACCAGATTGCCATATAAGGCTTCATAAGCCATTTAAGTAAGGGGTAGGCTGGATCTCCCAGGGTCACTATGGGCATTTCAACATCCCCCACTGGAATTTTTTTGGTCTGGAAAGAAAGCCCTTGCTTGCAGCTTTCTGTACAAGCCAATGTTCCTGAAGAGGCACCTTCCCTGACCAGCCCATGTTGACGTCAGTGAAATGCCCGTGGTGATCCATAAGCACCTTTAGTACCACAGAGAAGTATACTTTTCTATTGATGTGCTCCATTGCAAGATGGTCTGGGGCCAAAATTGTGTTATACATGCCATCCATCATTCTACCATAGTTAGGGAGTCCCATTGCTGGGAAGCCATCCACTATTTCACACACAGTTCCAAGAGGAACACTCCTTCACAGAAGAATGTGATCAAAGGCCCAGTGGTCGGTCTTCCTGACTCCAAATTGATTAGTGATTGACCAGTAGGAGACTGGAGTTATCAGCTTCCACACAGTGATTTCCAAGAGAGCAGCTCTCTTTCTGGTGTCCTTGTGCTGGAGTGCAGGGGCAAGCTCTGCACAGAGTTCCACAAAGATTTATTTTCATTTAAAAGTTCTACAGCCACCGCTCCTCGTTTTGGATCTGCATAACGATGTGATCCCACTGCTGAGTGCTTGTCTCACATGCCCAAAAGTGGCGGTATGCCATGAGCAGTTGCTCTGTGAATGCAAACAGTAATCTATTGTTGTTTATCGGCATGGCACACAGCAGGTCAGGTGCCATAGATTCCTGTTCTGATTGGGAGTTCATGTTATACTGTGTGACCAGCCATGATGTGCTCAGAATATTGACAATAATAAAGACTAATGCAGGGTCCATCCTTTCAGATAGAGATGACTGGCATACAGGAAATTGGGGCCTTTGAAAAATGCCACAAAACTGAGTTGGAAACGTATAAAATGATGGAAGAGAAATCACTGCATCATGGGACGATAAGACCAGACCCAAGATGCACTGCCATTCTCTCTGCCTCCCCACCACTCCTAGAGGCACAAGGTGGTAGATTACAGAGGAAGGTAGCTGTCCACAGTGCACTGCTCTCACTCTTATTTTTAGAGAACCAACTGTGGGTGTACTTTGGCAGCATGATGAGTGTCATGTGAACAGGCACAAGCATTGTAATTATAGCACTTTTGGATCATTGCAGTGACTCGCATTGACAATTTTCTAGAAAGCCTTAGACTGTAAACTTCAAGGGCCAAGGCTGTCTTTTTCGTTATACGTTTGTACAGTGCCTAGCACAAAGGGAGCAGCTCCTAACTGATACCTTTAGACATTAATGCTATAAAAATAATAATGCACATTTCAGAAGACAAACTGCCATATATATGATGTCTATTATATATGGAGAAGCAAGTTTTCCCTTAGTTTATTAGGTTGCTATTGTTATGCCACTAACAAAAACATAATTATTTTAGATATTTTCTATAAACTAAAGAATACAATCTTTGGCAAAAGAAGAACTTGAAAGCAAAAACAGCATTTTTGCCTACAGAATTAGATACTTTAAAGCTGATCAGATTTTTATATGTCTCCATTGTATAGTGATGTGTATGTGATTTTTCCGATTTACAATAATAACTGAATCCTATAAAGTATTCTATAAAAATGGAAAATTTTCACTCTGATTGATCTAGTAAAACTATGCCGATGGCTCCCTCTATGTACCATAATATAGATGCTAGTTAATTCATCCTTTGGAAGAAATGTCAGAGAAAATAGTTACCAAAGTAAAAATAAAGGAATAAATAAAAATAATCATATGCATGTTATTTAATCTGTCTACACTGTGGATTAGGAAAGTCTGAAGAAAAAGATTCATTTAGTAATACCTGCATAATTATACAAATTCATTTTCCTGTTTAAAATTGAATTGATTATTTACTTTGACTGGTTGATTCATTCACTTCCTGCCTTAATCTCATTTCATACATACAGATTATTGCAATGCAGGTAGTTCTCTGAGCATACAAAAATGAAATAAAAGGACAATTACTAAAAATCAACTGTATAAAATAAGAAAATGGTAGAAGAGGAAGAATCAAGGACAAATTCAAATCAGCGTTATATGTTTGCATGAAAAGGAAGGATACGCTGTTAAAAGAAGAGAGGCAGTATGTCTAGAACAGGGAACTTGAAGAGTCAGAAGACAAGGGCTGTATATCTGCCTTTGCTTTGCTACTTTGTGACCTTGGGCAAGTCACTTAATCTTTCTCTGTCTTTGCTACCTTCTGTGTCTTCTCTGTTTAGACAATGAAGTCTTCAGGGCAGGGACCATCTCTTATTATGGGTACAGCCAGTGGATCAAAAGATCTTGACAGAAACTTTTTGGCACTCCCACAATATAGACAACCAATGTTAGCATTCTCCTTAGATTTTAATACAGATCAAGCTTGGTTGATCTTTTCCCTTAAATAACAAAAATTGACCTGCTCACAAATTAGTAAGAAAAGAAATGGAATGGCACACATTGACAACAATTGAAGGTTTCCCATCCAGAGTTATTGGACACTGGGGCTATGTCTACACTTGCACTTTTAAGTCGACTTAGTGTGTCTACACTTAAAATTAAAGTCAATTTAAAGGGGAACTTACAAAGTCGACCTAGAGGGTCCACACTGGATGCTCTAGGTCAACTTTGTGGGGCTAAAGGGACCTTGGGCAGTTCCACGGTGGCGGGGGGGCCCTGCGTGCAATGGGGCAAAGGGACACAGGGACCCTGGCAGGGCAGAGCCCTGTGTGTGATGCTGTCTGGATTTAGGGAAGCATTTATTATATTATTTTCAATGGATATCTGATAAATGCTATAGGAACTATGTCATGTTTGGTATCAATAGAAAGGTAGTAATTTGCTAGGAATGATTATATAATTTATGTCTAGGAATTCTATTTCGATTAGAAGTTAGGAATTTGATGTTATATCCATACTTTAACTTGTGTCATTCTGGAGGAATGCCTCAGACGGGAGGGTGTGAACAACCATTGTCTCCTTAATGTTTAGGAATTTTCCAGGTAGAATGGTCCCAGGGAGTATCCTGATGAGCCTTTAAGGGCATAAAGAATACAACCATTGTGTCCTTAATGGCTCATCAGTTTACTCCCTGGGACCATATCACCTGGCAGATTCCTTAACATTAAGGAGACAATGGTTGTTCACACCCTCCCGTCTAAGGCATTCCTCCACAACGACACAAGTTAAAGGATGGATATACTATCAAATTCCTAACTTCTAATCAAAATAGAATTCCTGGACGTAAACTATATAATCATTCCCAGCAAATTACTACCTTTCTATTGATACCAAACATGACATAGTTCCTATGGATTATAGCATTTATGAGATATCCATAGAAAATAATATCATAAATGCTTCCCTAAATCCAGACAATGTCACACCCTGTCCACATGCCCTGCCCTTTGGGGGTATGCCAGGCTCCCCCTGTGTCCCCCCCGGCAGGGAGGGCATTGGTGTAGTCCTGGGGTAGCCCTAAATTGACTTAGGGCTACCCCAGGGCTACACTGGCTTAATTCGACTTTAGAAAGTCGAATTAAGCCTTAGGTCTAGTAGAAAGGTGGTTTAATACAGTCGACTTAATTTTCATTAAGTTGACTTTATTTTGCTTAAGTCGACTTTATTTTGCTTAAGTCGACTTAAGCAAGCTGCTTAAGTCGACTTGAGCAAAGTGTAGTGTAGACGCAGGGCAAATTAAGTTGACTTAAGCCAAGCTTGAGTCAACTTAATTTACCAGTGTAGACGCAGCCCGGGTCTGCCTTATTGCAAAAGCATCTATCAATCCCATATGGAGACTGAACATGACATGTGCAGGTTTTGGATTTATTTTGGTTTTTGGAAGGATAACTCAGAAGTGCACGTTGTTTTGGCAACCCTTCTGCCAGTTGGAGTTGGCAGCAGGAAAGGCTGGGTTCAATATCTAGGGGTTCCTTTCAACAATGGAATACAATCTGGCTCAAGACCCTACTCAGTAATATTGGACAATTTCACATCACCCCTTGTGCACCCCTAGAGGCAATACTTCCGCTCTCGCAAGCACAGAGACTGTGCGTAGAAAAGAGACAATAGAAAGGGTAAAAGCAATCTGGCATTAGCTTTGGGAAATGCCGCAAGTAGGATTCACCAACCATGAACAAATCACCTACTCCTGGATACATTGGGCAGTTTCCTTTTGCTTCAGATTCTTAAGTCCAGTGATGAGAAGTTCCTTGAATGAGCCCCTCCCTTCACAGCGCCTCATAAGTGTTAGTCAGAGCAGATCCAGAGTCTAGGTGCAGCATACAAAGTTCACCTCCCACCCTGGCTGCAGGGAGTGGAAAAAAGGCACTTTACTAACTGTGCTGTCCCAGGGCCAGATCAAGGCCCTGGGTTGCCCACTCTTGTGAGTCCCCCCTTCCACCACAGTGGTGCCCCACTTGGTAGCTGGGCGGTGCTTGGCATTAGATGGGCCAGTGGGGCCCACAGCCATGGCGCTGGTGCTCAGCGCTGGGGGGGCAGACGGTGCGGGGAGGGAGGGGGACTGGGGCCAGAGCTGCAGTCCATGGTGCTCCCATCCCATCCCCCGGCTGGCTAATCTGCCTCAGCAGGTCTGGGGCGCTCTAGGGGCAGAGCCAGCTGGCACTAGCACTGGTGGTCGCAGCGTGGCAGTCCCACAGTGTCCCTGGCCCTGGAGCATCACTACTGGATGCCACGCCACACACCAGCCGGCCCTGCCCTGGAGCACCCCAGACCTTCTGGGGCTAACCAGCCAGCCCAGGGGCAGGGTGGGAGTACCATGGACTGTGGCCTCTGGCCCCAAGGCCCCAGCCCACCCAGTGCTACCCAGACCCCGCCATACTGTGCCGCTAGAGCAGAGCTGGAACTCTGTGGGGTGGCAGGGCCCCCCTGTAGGGCCAGGGTACAGGGCTGCATCCCCAAATGCATCTTCCTTAATCTGGCCCTAGCTGTCCAGCCTCTATATTCTGTCTGCTCTGCTGCAAACCAGCACCTTCTGCAACTGCCTCCTTCTCTACTGTGACCTCTGGGGAGAGGACTCATGAGATTCCACCAAGCTCTGAGCATTGCAACTCTCAGGGGGTGAAGCTCACTGCAGAAGCTGCTAATTCAGAGCAGCAGATGACCATGGCTCTAACAAGCACTTAACGAGCCAAAAGACTCTTAACAGAATCTTAATTATTTCTATTGCTGAACAGTGGAAGCTGAAAATTAAACCGATGGGGGCTCTAAGGCAGAGCCCACACTTCTAGACCGGAATATCTGTCCCCATCCTCTATCAGCCGGCCTGTTTAATTCAATCAGAACAGGCTGAGTTCAATTATGGAGAACTCAAGGAGAACAATATTTCATTGCCCCTTGCATTTAACATTAACGTGATTTGTAACCCAACACCAGCCAAAGGGATCACATGGGCAAATCAGTCCCATCGGGCTGAGCACTGTAGTAGGGTGGTGTGCTCAGGCAAATACTGCCTTGGCAGGGGAGAGTCCATTTCAGACCTTGCTTACATTATTATTCCACTAAAGTTCAAAATTAAACCCCTTCCAGAGCTTAATAAAAAATGCCCCTGCTCAGGTTGAGTCCGGATATACTGTACTTCTAGCTTTATGTTTCAGAATATCAACATGGAATTTAGCCAGGAGACTTGCTAAGTGATTATGCTCAGATGGCAGTGCAGAACAGCTTTTCAGTATGCATGGTCTAGGCTGGAAGGAAAATGAAATGGGGAGCGTTAAGACAGACATTCTGACCTGCTGTTTTTCCCTTCAGTTATTTACTCTCCAAAGGGTACATTCTCTCTCCGAGCCATACCAACTTGGGCTGTTGTGTGCTTTGATTTCAGAAGCAAAACCGTGTCAGGACTGATACACATACACAGGCTTCTAAGAATGAATAAACTGTTATAAGAAGCAAAGAAGTCACCCTCTTTGACAAATATTATTAATTTGCATCACAGCAGCACAAGAGGTGCCAACAGAAACCAGAGCTCTATTGTGCTACAGGCTGTACAAACACATGACAGACAGTCCCTGCCCCACATAGCTTGCAATATAATAGATAAGATGAAGGGTGGAAGTAGAAACAGAGGAGTGTGGCTTGCTCAGGATCACACAGTGGCAAAGACTGGAACAGAACCCCAGTCCTCTGCTGAGCTCTAGTCTTATCCACTAGATAACAGTGCCGTAAATCTGCTTTTGAGTCACTTCACTAGGACACTATCACCCTGGTCACTGTATTCAAACTTCTTGCCCTGGTTCTCAAGATCCTCCAATATAGAAGCTACATTTCTGACTTGGTTTCCTCTTCAGCACTCCTCCCCCACAAATACACCTGCTCTACCTCAGCCCTTGATGCCTGCTTTCTGTTACACCCTCCCCACATGCTTTTTCCAGACCTTTTCTCTGAGCCCACAAATGCATGTTTATTTGCCTGTGTGATGTGCTCCCAGGCCCACCACCTGAAACACTGCAATCAAGTCGTCAACACAACCAATCAAGACCTGACCTGCAGCAGTTTCCTAGGTAACTCGAGCCACAGCCAGAGAAACAGACTGTAGACAGTGGAAGGAAACATGTATTTTAAAAAATTGCAGCGTTTTAGATTTTTCAGTACTTCTGAGTTGTTAAAAAACCACTTCAAAAGTACCAGAAATGACAAATACTCTTGTTAGGAAAGATCGAGCTTGGTACTGGGACACTCCAGTGATAAGGGTGATATAAGTGCTTAAAGCTAGACAGAGCTTAAGATAAAAAGAGACAGGGCTTCTTGAGTGGCAATTGCTGCTCTGCCATTGACTGACTTTATGGCCTTTTCCAAGCCCTTCCAGCCAGATTTTCAAGTCCAGATGAACTGGGGTCCAGTGAGGCCAAGGACTCTGTGGAAATTAAGCCTAAATTGTTTCAAGTTGAGAACAGCAACCTCCCCCCCCCCCAAAAAAAAAAAATCAAAGGTCACTTTTGAAAATGTTGGCCTTCACCTCTGTCGATTTCCCCATCTTTCCAAACCAGGGGAAAAAAAATCTTCTACAGTTGTGAGACTTAGCTAGCGAATGTTGCCTATTTAACGCTTTGGAAAAAGTCAAGTGCTATATAACTATTACGCATCTTGTCCTTTTCTAGAATCTTACTGCCACTCTTTATTAATTGGAGTACATCTGTAGATATATTAACTAGGGCCACATTTTGGCTGCTCTAGACTCATAGACTTTAAGGTCAGAAGGGACCAGTAGATCCTCTAAGGTGCCTAAGTGGGGAAAGGTCCGGAGAACATTTTTACCCAGCCTTGTGTACCTACATAAGAAGAGGGCTATAACTGGTTCCACTTAATCAAAAGACTTAACAGTCACACTCCCATGGTACACTGTTGCAGTGCCACCCCTCCTGTCACCTCATGCAAACACAAGAAGGCCAATAACTAGCAATAAAGACTAAGAATGGAGCCACTCAAGACAGCAGCAGCAGAACAGATTCTTTCTTGCGGTTTGTTCACTCAACAAGTTAACCTCAAATATGCCTCTGTTATCAATGAAGTGTTGGAGCTGCACTTCCATCTACGTTCTCAAGAGCAAGTGCCTCGTACATCTTAGCCTCGTCATCATGGCTAGACAACCTAAGGGATATAGAATCATAGAATCTTACGGTTGGAAGGACCCCCTGTTAAAAGCAGGACCACTCCCACTAAATCATCCCAGCCAGGGTTTTGTCTAACCAGGTCTTAAATGTTTCCAAAGATGGAGATTCCACCACCTCCCTAGGTAACCCATTCCAATGCTTCACCTCCCTACTACTGAGAAAGTTTTTCCTAATATCCAACCTCAGCCTCCCCAGCTGCAACTTGAAGCCATTGCTCCTTGTTCTGTCCTCTGTTACTATCGAGAACAGCCTAGGTCCCTTCTTTTTGGAGCACCCCTTCAAGTAGTTGAAGGTTGTTATCAAGTCTCCCCTCAGTCTTCTCTTCTGTAGACTAAATAAGCCTAGTTCCTTCAGTCTCTCCTTGTAAGTCATGTGCCCCAGCCCTCTAATCATTTTTGTTGCCCTCTGCTGGACTCTTTCTAATTTGTCAACATCCTTCCTTTAGTGGGGAGCCCAAAACTGGACACAGTATTCCAGATATGGACTTACCAATGCTGAATAAAGGGGAATAATCACATCCCTCAATCTGCTGGCAGCACTCCTACTGATGCAGCCCAATATGCCATTGGCCTTTTTGGCAACAAGGGCACACTGTTGACTCCAATCCATCTTCCCATCAACCATAACCCCCAGATCCTTTTCTACAGCGCTGCTACTTAGCCGATCGGTCCCCAGCCTGTAGCAGTACATGAGATTTTTCCATCCCAAGTGCAGGACTTTACACTTGTCCTTGTTGAACCTCATGAGATTTCTTTTGGCCCAATGCTCCAATTTGTCTAAGTCTCCCTGAATCCTATCCCTGCCTTCCAGTGTGTCTACCATTCCCCCCAGCTTGGTGTCAGCCATGAACTTACTGAGCGTGCAATCTATCCCATCATCCAGATCATTACTGAAGATGCTGAACAGAACCGATATAAACAGGTTTCACTTCACTTCTCTCTACTATCTGGGGGAGTGTGCACTTCCTCCTGTCACAGGCTAGCAGTTAGTGCTGGTGCATGCACTTCCTTACCAAACTTATTCTGCCCTGTTATTCTGCCTTTGCCTCGTTTGGTGCTAGTCTTCCCCCTCCCCTGCTGTGGCAATTTATTCCAATGTGGCTGTAAGGATAGACGAAAAAGATCTGGTAGGATAAGAATACCCCAGAAATTTTGTCTTTTCTCTAAATTGAACTCTTTTTCCCGCTCATATATTTTGGGATGTCCCGCACCCAACCTCTTACTATCTACTTCTGTCCTTCCTCCGATTGTTATGAACTTCCCACACCCTCTCTTATCCCCAAGTCCTGAGCCTGCTTCTTCCATGTAGACCAACTCTTTCTGGTCTCATCTGCAACCTACTGTCGCTGCTTCTTCCCCTCCCTAGCTTTTTAAAAGGGGTGCAGAACCACCTTTGCCAGCTTTTATTCTTCTTCTTGATTCTCTAAAATTACCAGCTAACTTCATCGTTTGCAGTCCATTGCTATAGGGAGACTCTGTGGTGCAAAATCTCAGGCTACAGAAGCCCATTACTCTCCTGGTAAAATGGTACTTATGTCAAGTGTGAAATGTCCTGGAAAAAAATCTCTTTGTGTCTGTATTTTTGAAGTTAAGCACCATATTAAAAGTCAGTTGTAGTTAATGTATTTGCACCCTCTAGTGGCTATAGGGGTAAAAGGCCATTAAACAACACTTAAGAGTGTAGTGGTACTCGGTGTTGATGCTCCATCAGGTCAAGTGACACAACCTGCTGCTTTTGGTCCAGAAAAACCTTCAAGTTCCAGGAGAGATAGACTCTTCACTCAGTGACACACCTGAAACAGGTGTTTCTGTGAGAGGATGAGCTCTGAAGAGTTTGTTCAGGTTAATTAATTAATTTGTTTACTTTAAATACAGCACCCAGCAAATGATGCCATCTGCCAGAGCAACATCGACTGGGTGTTCAGAATTCTTACCAGGAAAAGTACAGAAAAGCATACACAGCTGTTGCCTAGACAAGACAAAG
>ML685799.1:6517660-6565284 GCA_007922175.1 Pelusios castaneus | reverse complement strand
AATCTGTTAGTCTTTAAAAGTGCCACAGGACTCTGTTGTCTTTCTACAATAGACTAACACGGCTACCCCTTTGGAATTATAATAAAAAATAAGACTTCCCTGGGAAGTTAGCTAGCGTACGAGCCTGAAAACAAATTCAATCTCCTGCACTTCCAGTACCTCCTATATGACCTTGGGGAAGTCATTTACTTTTCCATCTGTAAAATGGGGATAGTAGCATTGCCTCGCCTCAGAGGTGTGCTTTAAGATTAAATACATTACAGACTGAAGTGCACAGATACTGTGGTGATGAGAGCCATATAAATATTTAAGAAATATACAGTGGCCAAAAAATTCTTTGCAGTTCTTAAGGCATTTTCAATTCCAAACATATTCCCCACTTTAAGTATAGGGAATATTGCTGAAATTCTGACTGATCCTAAACTAGAATGAGCTTTTTTGTTTGTTTTTTTTGTTTTTTTAAAGTTCTCCCACTATATTATATGGCCATATCCAGCAAGACATGTACAGATAGCCACATACCATCACTGAAATGAAAACATGAATTTTTATTTTCAGACTTCATAACTTTTCTCTAGTTTCCCAAGGCAGGTTTTTTAATCAGAAATATACTTTTATATCAAATGATAGAACATAGATACAGTTGAGCTATCATAGTAGTTTATAGAGGCCCCAGCTAAGGCTGGGAGTGGGAGGAGAAAGAGTGGAACAAGTATTTAGCAGAGAAGAGGCAGCACTAGGAACCTCACTCCCACTCTGGTGCGTCTACACTTAGAAATTAAGTTGACTTAAAATACTCTGTGTCTACACTGGGCTTTCCTTAAGTCGAATTAAGGAAAAGTTCGAATTAATAACACCTCATTTTAATTCAAACTAGTGCTTAAGTCAACTTTATTAAGTCGACTTAAGCCAGTGAAGACAGGGATTAGCGCCTTGTTTGAGTTTATTAAGTCAACTTAAAATGTTAAATCGACTTAATAAGGTTGAAAAGGGGCGACGTCTATACTTGCAAAGTTAAGTCGACTTTTGATAAGTCGATTTAATAAGGTCCATTTTAAGTCGACTTAAAGTTGGCCTTATTAAGTCGACTTCATAAAGTGAACTTCATAAACTTTTCAAGTGCAGACATAGCCTAGTATCCTAACTACTGGGCTGACACTACCTCTCTTTAAACTGTGTTTTGATGTCATTTACATTTTTTCCCACTCAAATGCATTACCTAGAATTGGTCCCGGAACATTATTCTGTATTATGCCCCTAACCATTCAGCTGTTTTGTTGTTCCTCGGTTTGATAACCCTCTTAGTCCCCCATGGATAATGTTCTCCTGGACTCTGCTTCTTGATTGCATGAGGGTGTTATTGCTGCTGATTGACTGGCCATATCTTTTGTTCAATTTCTGTTTGTGTGGGTGGGGGTTTAATCATTGAAAAGAAGGAACAGATGAAGGTTTACAGCTAGCAACTCAGCACTTAAATGACTGACGTCATGGTAATTAGATATTGGCAAGTTCTGAGTAGTGCTGTTGCATGGTTATCATAATGATTTAAAATCTTTTTATCCTCCAGGGTGTTTCCAACGTATGTTTTTCTATTCCCCTATATGGATTCTCTCTCTTGAAACACAGACAATTTGTGCTAGTGACTATCTACTCCTGACTGCGTCCCAGTGACTACAAAATTCCTTTGTCTAATCCAAGGCTGTATTTCATAATGCTGTCTCACACACGGTGGTTGAGTTACTTGAAAGCAAGTCACCGTATTACCTCTATGGTGGCTTAGCTACCCTTGTCACCAGACAACTCTCGTATTGATTTCCAGGGATTGTTATTCACATACAAAGCTTAACAGTGTGGCACCTGGATGTCTGTATGACCTTTTCAGAAGCCCCGTTTCCCAGAATGCCCTTAGGTCACTGAACAAGCTACTACTCTCTATTGTGTCCATTCGTCTAGCATCTCAAGGGAACACAGAGGAATCACAGTAATATACCAACGTTCTGGGGCAGTCATTTTAAAAATATATATATTAGCAAGACTCTCAGCTCCAAAGCCCTGATTCAGCAAAAGTAGTTAAGCACATAAGCTACTCACGTGCATGAAGTTTGTAAAGAACACACTTAAATACCTTAGCAGAATTGAGGTCCTCATGCTATTCAAATGACTGTTGTGATTTAATTTACTGGATATGGGATACTGGTGGTAAAATTCTAAAATTTAAAGAAATGTTGTGGGTTTTTTATATATATAAAAGAAAAGGTGCCGGTACTTGGCCAGGGACCTGGAGCCACCACCAGCAGCAGGAGGAGGGGGGCCGCATCATTGTGAAAAAAGGGTGTCGGTACTCAGTACACCTGAGTACCATCACAAAAAAGCTTTGTGTGTGTGTGTGTGTGTGTGTGCAATTTAACAGATAAGATTTTTTTTTTAAAGAACAATTATTTTTTGTGTTACAGCTTGCATTGTGTTGTGAATACTCATCTACTAGTTGGAATGCGAGGTTATGTACACAAATGATCCTGCATGCAGAACAGTTGCGCATTGTACGGGCAGGTACTTGTAGGAAATTTCACAAAGTTGTCCCAATAGGTCTAATTGACTTACAAACAGCTGGGCAATGTAATCTGCATCTTAATGTAATGTGAGAACATAGCAAGGGGCAGGAGTGATATCATATGTAAGTAAAACGAATAAGGAGTCCTGTGGCACTTATAAAGACTAACAAATTTACTTATCGCATGAGCTTTTGTGGGAGAAAATCCCACTTAGTCATACACTTGAAGATGGGGAATTTACAGAATAGGAGGAAAATAAATGCAGGGAAGTGTAAGTTATAGGATCAGGTCAGACTATTACAGCAAATCAAAGCAGTTCTTATGGAAATGAGCATTTATTATTTAAATTCCATGGTTGACTGTGCGTTGCAATCAGGTATTTGGGTTCCAGTTAGCTATTTTGATTTAAATAATGATACGATGCCTGCACAAGGCTTTACCTGCCTATCACAACCAATGCTACTATGGGAACTACAGCAGCATTAAATAATCATTCAAAAGAAACTCACAGTCTGCCACCCCCAGAAGAGTAGTTCATTTCCATGGTGCTAGGAGCTGTACAAACATTTTAAAGAGAGACTCTTCCACACTGTGGCAACTGTTACTTCTCCCCACCCTCTCCTTTTATTAGGGAGGAAAAAATCAAATGGAAAATAAAAGCCAACTGAAACCATCACAAACCAACAAAGCCAATGTAAGTAGACACAAGGATATATCTAGAGTGGAGCTCAGGGAAGACACCCTGAACTCCTTAATATAGTAGAGAATTAATATTCTGCCTTTTATTTACAGATTTTTAAGGCCCGATGGGACCAGTTAGAATAATCTAGTCTGACCTTAGAGAACTGATGGGCAGGATCCCTTGGGAGGCTGATCTGAAGGGGAAAAGCATCCAAGAGAGCTGGCTGTATTTTAAAGAATAAGAAAGGTAATTTTTTCTTGGCTCAAAAGGCATGTTAGATGCTGGCATAAAGAGTTTTTTGTACTCTGCTCATCCCACTTGTTTCCAGGAGAATTTGGAAGTGCTGAAATGTCCTCTTCTATTCCCCTTCCCAAGTGAATGATTCGGGTAGCTTCATTAGCTCCTTTTTTGCCAAAAGATTGAATTTGCTTTGTATGCCATGTAACAAAGGTGCTACATATAGGAGAGCTCTAAGAAGATTGATTTTTATTTCCTGGCCCCAGCTGCTGATAGGAACAGAGTAATGGAGGGAAAATATTTCTCTCCATAACTTACAGTGCTGGACAAAGACCCAAAACTAGCTGCACTAGAAAATAAGATAAAAAAATTAAAAGAGTCAGTCAGGAAACAAAATTCTGTAAGCTTCCTTGTTTAAGTAACCTTTTATAACCTCTGTTTCATTCATCTCTTTCTGTGATGTGAATTATTTTCAGCAATTAAAGTGAGGGACAGCAAATTTGTGTGGGACACTCAGCTTTGGGACTAAAATGAGTGATGTTTGTCACAGTGAGGACATCTTAAAGGTATGCCTCTGCCACATAAGAAGGAATTAATAGCCACTGGAATCAGTGTCCATTATTACAGTTGATATAGCCTGAAATCTGTTCTAATTAATGGCTGTTCAAAGACCTTCATGAAATGAATTGGGTATCCATCAGTACGTACTGTGCTACTTGCTGTCTGCCATTCTGTAACAAAGATTGCAACATCTTATGCCTGCAAAGTCACCTTTGACACTATGGAGGCAGAGACTGAACCCCATTCTGATCCTTCACTGTGTTTCTTTCAAGTCAGGGTTAATCCCATTGGTGGTCTATCAGAGGCAAGTCTACAGCTGCTGTCTGTATTCTTTGGACAAAGAGACTTTGGCTTCCAGGTGTGTCATTGTGGAACAGATCAGTAGCTATAAGTTCCTTTAAAAAAATAAGCTTGTTTTGCAGCATATCAGAGGAAGTTCCAACATCCTCTAGAGAACCACAAGAACTTCAGCATACTCTGGGTCATGGTCCTGCTCGAACAATTGCCTGGAAGAACGAGCTAATCTCAAGTATCAGAATCCTCGGAAGGAAGGAATTTCTCCCCCGAAATCTTAATTAAATTGGACTTCATATAGCTTGTAAAACACTGGTATAACATATTTAATGTTCTAAATGCTACATAACAGCTTCTTAATCCTAGGCAAGTATTATTCTTATCATTTAACAGATGGGGAAAACAAGTCAGAAAAGTTATAGGTTGAATATTAATATGGAAGACCAATAAATTATGAAGCATGTTTAGCAATAGCGCTCCACCATTAGCAGTCATGTGGTTGCCAAAAGTTTGGTTGCATGAAAAGATCACCAATTGAAAACATAGAATGAACGTTCAACCAACAACATTCAAGACTATCTTGAGGACCTAGCTAGAGATTTGCCATGCGCATGATGATGATGAACCTTTCTAAAGTGTCCTCTTAATTGACAGTGCCTCCATTTTTGAGTCTCCAGCTCTGAATGCCAATGCTAATTTTTTTCAGTTTCGGTGCCAAAATTGAGGCATTTTTATCTCTATTTGGCTATCTAAACAAAATGGCCTAATTTTTAGAGATCTCAAGCGCATGTAGCTCCCTCCCACAGAAATCTGGAAAAGATAGTTGCTTAGATGCCTAAAGATGGATTTAGATGCCCAATTAGAAGTATACAAGATTGAAAGTGTTATCCTCAGTGTCTAGAGGTTGGCCAAAATTAAAGGTTGGTCTTGAATTTTTGGACATCAGCAATTTGCTCAGGGTCAGAGAGGAAGGAATGTCAGTAGTAGGATTAGAACTAGGAATCTTTAAAACTCAGAGCCAATGCTCAGTCTACCAGATCAAATCTATTGTCAAGTGATATCCCTGAAGAAAATGAAGATAGACTTAAAATGACTTTTTTAGAAAAAAGCTCTATTGATATGGTTATAGAGCTTCATGCGCAAGGGCATAAGTAGACTTCTAACTGGCAGGGGAAAGGTGTCAGGAAGAAGCTTTCTCTCTGTGAGTAGGTTATTCCATAAACATCTACTATGGGTTTTATTACACCTTCTTCTGAAGCAGCCACTGTCAGAGATAGGTTCCAAAAAGGGAGCCGTGTTAGTTTCATTCAGCAAAACAAACAAGGAGTCAGGTGGGACTTATAAAGGCTAACAAATTTATGTATCACATGAGCTTTCGTGGGAGAAAAGATAGGGCACTTTAAAAAAATCGACCAATCTGATTCAGTATGGCAGGGCCTATGTCATACAGAACAAATGTTAATACTAAAGCATCTGTCAGCTAGGTGTAATGGCCCCAATTCATGGAAGTACTCAAGCACATTCTTAACTTTAAACATGTGTATAGTAAATTAATAATATCTAGCTCTTGTATCAGACTTTTTGTTAGTAGATCACAGAGCATGTTACAAAAGAGGTAAGTAGCATGACCTCCATTTTGCATATAGGTAAACTGAGGTACAAGGTAAGCTCTTGTGGCTTTAATCAGAGTAAGAATTTGCTTACATGTCCTTCCTGATTAGGAATGCTTTTCTGAGCTGAGTATTAAACATAGATCCATCAAATTCAACACAATTAGAATGCCCCAAATTTTTTTTTTAACATGAGCCATCATTTTACCAACTTACACACAGAACCATATTATCTGTTACTGCTGTTGTGATTGCTGTTTCAGAGAGAAGCAGGTAAAACAAGAAACGGCCTAAATTACATCGGTGGGGGGGGGACGAGGGCGGTGAGTTTTTAAAATTATCTGTCTGTTCCATAAATGATTTTTTAAAAGCTTTCCTTCCAGGAATAGGGCACCATTACAATGAGAAAACCTTTAATTATGTTGTAAAGGTCTGGTATTCCAGTGAAATGTCATTTCAAAATAAACTTCTAACAGTTAATTATCAGTGATATTTAACTTGTGGGAAAATTAAATATCACCACATACTCCTGTGATCATTTTATTGCTTTTGTAGACATTTTAATATTTTAATGGTTTCCAAGTAACAATGTAAAAGACTTGCCACGAACCACACTTTCCTGGCTTTCTGTGCATAGCTATCTAACCTTTCTTTTGGCTTCTTTATACAAAACAGACCTTTCAATGGGAAGAGGGGGAATAAAAAGAGCATTGGAGGATAGACATGGAATCGTTCCACCATTCCGTTAGCCAGAATGATTCCTAGGCATTACATTTTGTTAAGCATTATAAGATAACTGGAAATGTAATACCAAATGAACAAATAAGGAAGTAGTGCAAGTCTTGGTAGTGGTCAGCTTAGTCAGAATCAGATTAATGTGAATTGCTGTAGTCAGTTTGACCTCTATATTATCTAGTGTTTGTAAAATATATTGTACAATTCTGCCTGCAGAGGTGGGTAGTGACCCTTACCATGGGTGGACATCTAGGAATTGGAAACCTCTTACACTTCATTACAAACCAAACGTAAACTGAAGAACCAAGCACACTAGCAGAGAGAGCACAGATATGTAGTTTTTAAGCCCAGGTGAAATCATAGCAACAGTTTTTAATTCTCAGGGGAACAACTATAGAAAAGGGTGCGTGCAACACCCCCAGTCAGTGTGTGTTGTATATTGTGTGCTGTGTTTGAGCCATAGAGGACTGAATCTATTACAGGTGATAGCTAAAGAACATGGCTCTTTAGCTCAATTTACAGAGTTATGTGTCTAGTAGTTTGCTGGTTCAGTTCTAAGTGTTGTTGATGAGCAGTGGGTAAACGGGTATGTGAGAGTTACAGGGACGCCCTGGGTCTGCTATCTACCTATTTGTTTGAAGAGTGTCTTGTAAGGTCTCTGCTGAAAGCCTGTGTCACACCAATCCTCAGTCATTGTGAGGTGTATATAAGGAAAGCTATATATATATATATATATATATATATACTGAAAACTATGTTCTTGGGGCTGGTCACTAAAGGCGAAAATCAAATTTCTTTCAGGCAAGGGATGTTTATCTGTCTGTCTGTTTAGTTAGAAGATGAGTATGGTAAACTTCACAATGATGTCTGTCTGCACGATATTAATCAAGGGATTGCAAAGTCTCTAGGGCAGCGGAACTGCGCTTGGTTGAGGGGTTCACCCTCAACTGAATTGTGCTTTCTAAGCAGAGGGCAGGATGCCAAAGGCTATCAGGGAGAGAGAGATAAGGATAGGGTGGGGGACACTGGTGGTATGGTCCCTGCCTAAAGGTCTTAAATGCCATTTGACTCTCTCATTCTCCACTGTTTAATGACAAAGCTGCTTAAGTTTCAATTGAAAGTCCTTGATAAATGAGTCTAAGCATTAGACTTGCTACGGGACAGGGGGACATTTTCTGGGGAAAAAGACTGCCCTGTCAGCAATAGTAGTGAAAATCCCCCATTTACTGCTGAAATGACTGAGAGCTGTGCTAAGTGGTGGGACCTCAAGGCATGCCAGAGGTTGCAATAGAGAGGGAGGACTCTACTGGAGTGAATGGCTGATGGAGCGGCCGACAGCTGGGTGAGTGGCCGATGGTGGAGCAAGCAACAGGAGAGCAAGCAGCTGGCAGTGGAGGCATTGCTCAGTGCTTTACCTTATTCCCTCCTCCAAGGTGAGAGGTGAATGCACCTTTGAACTTTGAGTCGTCACTGATCAAGGACAATAACAGTGAATGTGGTGTGGTGGAAGGAGAGGGGCATAGCATGTTAAAAGAGCATTTGTTGGTTGGACTTCCGCATTGAAAAGTGAGACTGAGGAAAAGGATGCTGCGCAGCATGCTCCGGAGTGGCTGTTTTGTTCATGGTCACGTTTTCTAATCATGCTTGTGTTGTTTTCCCAAATTAATGGTGGTTTCTTTCCCCTTGTATTAAGGGTTTTCTTTTCCCTTGACAGACTCAGCGCTTGTGAGAGGGGAAGAATTGAATCTTGGAAGTGCCCGGGGGTGGCCTGTAATTTTGCCAGATTGCTGGGTGCGGGTTTGAGCTGGTTCTGTGTTGTAACATCAAATGGAACCCTAGATATTGAACTCAGCCCTTGTTCCTGCCCCTTGGCAGAAGAGATAGGAGGGTCTATGGAAGCCTGGAGGGCAATGTGGATGCTGCCAGAGGAAATGACCCATAGCAGGCTCAGATGAGGCTGCCTCCTGCTAAGGGCAAGTGGTAATGAGGTGCCCAGATACACTGGGAATCTTCATGCCAATAGCAAACATTCAAAAACCATGAGCCATGCTACAAGATATCACAAACCTTTAAAAGGGATAACAAGTGTCAGGTTCTCTTTGTTCATCTTCTAGTTTTTGAACATTTAAGATGCATCTAGGTCATATTTTCAAGCTTTTCTCTTGAACTATTACACAGGAATGAAGCACTAATATATGTTTATTTCAGGGACATCACTATACCCAATCCCCAGAAGATGAGAGTTGGTCATAGGCTCTCCTAGTAGGCCTTGGCTCTTGCGCTCAAGCAGTAATAGTTTTTACTTTAGGCTCAGGGCACCCCAGTTCAATCCCTGATGTGGGCTAAAATGGCAGCTGTCACACACCATGTGAAAAACAGAGGAGAATCAGGTCTTTAGTACCAAACATGGTGCTGACTAATGCAGGAAGTTTATTTCTGGTGTTCCTAACTCATTTATTACACAAAGTCATGCAATTTAATTTTATGAAAATAACATTGGTATCAATTACATTTTAAAATAATGCATTTTTCTTCCCTAGGAGACAGGCAAATTTTTAAATCCCCCAAATAATGTGGATTACTAACTTATAAATAAAAATCCAGGCATAAAAATATCAATGCCGTAAAAACTATTTTTGTAGTGCATTTTGAATGATCTCATAAGAAAGAGTGCTTTTTGTCTGCCATAACAACACAGATACATATGAAAAAGAAAAATATAGCTTGCCCAAGAGTTGAACATAGTTCCATAATATCAACTCTTACAATTTGGATAAAATTCTGAAACATCTGACTCAGTGAGGAGAAGCAATAAAAAAAGCAATACTATTTCCAAGATGCTGAAGTAGAGGAAATGGATGAGTTAAGGCACAATATTTTGAAGATATATGAAGAATTAGAGTGGGCTAGATCCTCTATTGGCTTAATCAATGTAGTATCACTGTCTTTAGTACTTTAATTTAAAATAATCACAGATTGTTTTCAAAGCTTTCCATACACAGCTCTCCCACCATTGACATGCGACCATCTCTAAAGTGAAATTCAGCAGCTAGTAGTGAAAAACATGCACACAATGGTTTGGTACAGGAATTAGTTTGCCTAATTTTCTGGCCTGTTTTATTCAGGAAATCAGACAACATGATGACACTGATCTATTCAGACCTTAAAATCTAAGACCTGATACAACATTATGCTATGGATATTTTGTGCCAGCAAGGCTGAGTTTTGCCTTTTTAATTTTCAAAATTGCTTCTGGCAATTCTCACATGGTGCCATGCAAAGTGCATTGCAAAGGATTTGGAGATTAACATGTAGGTGAAGACAGGGATTAAAACTCAGGCAATGTATTTCACCATATTATAATTAAGAATGCTTGAACTCTCACTGAAACAAGTGCTACCTTCTCCCAATAAATAACATATTTACTGGTTCATTTGGGAACACTGAAATACTAGAAGTTACTATTACTGGTTCCCAGATAGCACTTGGTGATGGGTAAGTTAAAATGCCTAGATATCCAGATCTAGATGTTACAATTCCTCCACAAGGGGCAGGGATATCTCTTTTCACATAGCATCACCTCCCTCCTTCAACTCTTTCACAAGTTCTCCTTCATTATCAAGAATTATGGGTCAGATATTCAGCTGGTATAAATCAGAAAAGGTCCATTGAAGTCAGTGGAATTTCAATACTTTATATAATCTCCCCAGAATATTGGGCTCTAATAATGAGATTTTACTTCCATCATTAGTGCACTCAGCGGCAGTCACCCTCACTGATGTATATGAAATTCTGGGGAGGAAAAAAAAAAAGATTGATCTTCCATGGATTTTTAAAGTATTGCCAGGTGGAAAGACTGAAGCAAAGGAAGGAGCTGGATATTCAAGGAATTTGGGCAGAATTTTAGCCAGAGGCTGGTTACTCAAAATAAACTAATAAGGGAAGCAGAAGGAGCTAATATAAACAGAATTGAAGAAGGATGGCAAGAGTTTGGGAAAATACCATAGGGTATAAATGCAAAACTCAAAGGATGTGAAAAAGAAGGTTGACTTTCTATCCCCCATCTGCCATGAAGTACCCATATGTATAGCAAAGGTTACAGGTTTACTACAGGTCTTTGGTTCTAACCTCCTGGCAAATGCATCAAAAATCCATTGAAGCAGCATCCAAACTTCTGTCAACAACCCAAGGAAAAGAATATAGCTCAAATGTCTATCATTTTGCATATAACCCAGATGGAAGTACAAGTACTTCTGTGTTGAAGTGCCAAAGAACAACTCCCGTAGGGCTTATATTATCTTTGCTTTGTCTTGCCTCAGAACCACTTCCATGCTGCTGGGAACTCTGCAGCTGTGAGCACTCCAGTAGAAGGCTCTGCATGGCAAACCAAGCCTTGTGTTTACTTTCCAGCTTCTGGTATCCAGCTTTCCCTTGTTGCCGTCTTCAGCAGAAATTATTCCAACAAGGAAAGGCAGTTGCAGAATCTTTACACTTCCCTTTGAGCAAGTTTTAAAGAAACAGTCCCTCATTTTGTTGGAGTAGTTCATATTGCGAAGAAAAGGAGCACCATGTTGATGTCTGCTAACGGGATGACAGGTTAGCAACAGAAGATAAAGCCATTACGAGGCGATAACTGGAATTCAGCTGAGTTGATATTGTTTTCCAACATGAAATTTGTACTCGAAATATATTAATTTAAAATTGATACTGGATTCCCTGGTTCGTTTTTTAATTTTATTTTTTAATGGAGGACTTTAGCTGAATATTCCCATATGTCAGAAGTGGAATGTGGAATTATTCCTTCACTATAAATATCAGCATTGAACATATTGAGCCTAGATGTAGTTTTTCATTAAATCCACCCTAAGTGGTATTGGCTAAATAGTTTCACTGACCTATTCACCCAGCATGAGTGTTGATTTTGGATAACAGAAGACCATTAAGTCTTGTATCAACTTTATCTTTTCCATTTTAGTGCCAGGGGATGCTCTGATTGGAATATATTCCTTCCTTCCTAGTATACCAGTATGCTGACAGATTGCTCTTGTAGGGGTAGAACAAACTGTACATTCATTCATTACACAGACATTGGTGGAGCAGCTTCTGTAATAAGACAAGTTTCATTTGTGTTTCTAGTTCTAAAGCACGAGTTTATGTACTGGGGATGTTATCAGCACATACATTTGTGCATGTGTTTTAATTCTAAATGTGCAAACCCTGCTCTTTTTGGCTGTTCACGAGGACAATTTCTTCTTTAGTCGTCCATTATCACTTCACTAGAGATGAAAGGAAAACTGGTCCAGTAGTTACAGTGATGACCTGGGAGTTTAGAAAGGTAGAATCAATTTCCTACTCCAATACAGACTTCCTGAAGGGCTATGGCATGTCACTTAGCTTTTCTAGTGTAGACATAGCCTCAGAGACTAAGTCGACTTAAAGTTGACCTTGTTAAGTCGACTTTGAGAGTCTACACTAGACTACTAAGTTGACTGGCTGTATCCACACATACAGGTTAGGTTGATGGAGAGCCGGGGCTCCCCAGGACAAAGGGTGAAGCAGCTCCCTGGCAAGCAGGGAGCTGCAGCTTCCCCCGGGGACAAGGGAGCTGCATACGGCTCCCAGGAAGAAGGGAGCTGCACAGGCCTCCCTGGCTGGGGCTCCAGCAATGAGGGATTCTCCCACCACCCCAGCCGCTGCCCTGGGGCTCCCTTTTCCCTTGTCACTGGAGCCCTGGCTGGAGAGTCCTGCATGGCTCCCTTCTCCCCGGGAGCCATGGCTCCCTTGTCGAGGGGAGCCGTGACTCCCTCGTCTCCCTGGGGCAGCTTGCGGCTCCCTTGTCCCCAGAGCCGCTGCTCCCTTTTCCTCAGCCTATACCCCGGCCAATTAGGTTGACTTAGGGATACTCCCCGTTCACACTGGCTTAAGTCGACTTAAAAGGTCAACTTAAGCATTAAGTCGACCTTCAGAGGTGGTGTTAATAAGTCGACTTAAGGAAGCGCTTACGTCAACTTAATAAAAGCCCAGTGTGGACATGGAATACTGTAGGTCGACTTAAGCGTCCTTAAGTTGACCTAAGCTGTCAGTGTAAATGCACCCTGTGCGTCTCACTTGTCCATATGGAAAATGGGGACAACTGCCTTTCCTTCCCTTATAGGAGTATTGTGGTGATTAAAAGACTAAAAGCCATGAAGCAGATAACACGGTAATGGGGGACATACAAGAATCTAAGACAGCCAGATACATTGAAGAGGTTAGGTTTGTATTCATTTGGGGAATTGTGGGTGAGAGAGGGTGATCTGTTGCCTGGTTTGCTAGCGGGTCTCTGGACAATTCCTACTTGATGAAGGGAACTGGCCATTACTATGAGAGAGAGAGGTGCCTTCAAATCTACCTCGCCACCTTCCACTCCAACTTCAACTCATTTCTTTAACTTGCCTTCTTTCATATAATGACTGAGTACCCTCTGTATGTATTAAATATTTTAATGTTTAAAAATAAAAAGTTACCAAAAGAAGCTACTGCACTGCTCACAGTTCTCCCTTCTCCTTCTGAGGAGAGGAGGCAAGAACAAGGCACATGATACTTGTGAGTTATAATGCTTAGTGCTTTACTGGAAGGTGTTTAGGTAGCATGGGGATGAGCATGACATAAGAACTTACACGTAATAGATAGTAAAAACTATAGTGGGCATGTCCTTCTGAGGGGTACAAAGGACAGATTTCAATTATTTTCCAAAGTCTCAGATTTGATTGTTTAAAAAAAAAGTCTCTAGCTGCTCAGACTCTAAAGAAGACCTTGAAAATGCTTCTTAAGTATACCAGATGCCTCTATGACCTTCTGAGTTGTAGGCTGTCTGAAGCACTAGCTATGAAAGGTGAGAATTGCCCCATTCATTTCATTGGGTGCTCACTGAGATACCAGAGATGACATCCTACATGGCAGCACCTAACAACTGTACTGTCCACAGCTTGTGACACAGGGAGAGGAAATGTGATGGGAATAAGCGATACACAATCTTCTCAGACAAACAAACAGGGAGCCCTGTGGCATTTTAAAAGACTAACTAATTTATTTATCACATGAGCTTTCGTGAGAGAAAACCCCACTTTGTCAGATGCTTTGAAGAACTTTTAAAGTGTCACAGGACTCCTTGTTTGTTTGGGTGACCTAGACTAGCACGGCTCCCCCTTTGGAACTAATCTACTCAGAGTGTCTGATCATGTTGGATGCCCTTTACTAACACATAGAAAGGTTGAAATAAGGTACAGATGGGTTAGTTGTCCTGAAGTATTGGCTCAGCTTTCAAAAGTTTGAGAAACACTACTTCATAAATCAGCATTAGTGTTTGACTCAACAGCCTGTGCAAGGTATATCAGATTGATTCATTTGACATTTACCTGTCTTTAATTTTATCAAGTGTCACCTTCCCTCATTTTACTTTGGTACATCAGTGGTAACTATTGCATCAAGCAGGCTATTAATGAAATAAGAAGATAAAGGGTTAATGTTTGGCTGTTGTATGGCATTTACAGACTTGGCACAGTCCTTTCTTATACTCAGGTGCTTCCGCTGTTATCTTCTGGCTGAGGCTGGTTTAATTCTCCAATGATGAAGCTTTACTTCCATGATTAATGAACAAATTGCTATTTTCACAAGGGCTCGTAAGACAGCTAGTTGTTCCTCTCTGATTATTTAGGGGGCACTTAAGGCTTTCTTTGGGGACCTCATTATTTTCTATATGGCTTCAAAAAGAAATAAACAAAGCCCTAAAGGACATTTATGTATACATAAAGCAGAGTGAGTTATCCCTCCAAAGGGAATGTTGAAGAACTGAAAGAATCAGGAGGCATACAAGTAAAATTCTTAAATATTCAAAAATTGCAATGGGTCAAGGCATCCTTCCTGCATATTAATATTGTCCCAATATTAATCACATGTAGACAATTCCGCTCAATCGTCGACACTCTCAGGGCTAGACTCGCTCTACAGAGAAGCTTATTTTGTCGGCAAAAGGCAATGGGCCAGGTCCTTGGCTGGTGTAAATCACCACAGCTCACAGATACCATGCAGATTTACACTAGCTGAGGACCAGCACAAAAGGGGTATAAAATCCAATGTGTACTTCCCCTCCCTCCCTCCCCCCGTTGCTCAGACAGGTGAATGGTGTGGCCGAGGAATTTCACTGCACGCTGACACGCGGTTCTTTGTATAAAGATATCGTCTGTTGCTCCTCTTTCCCTGACTACACTCTGGAAACAAAAATCTAAATTTGCAAGGAGCACACAGATCAGTGCAAGGTGGGCCTGATCCTTGGCCAGGGAAAGTGGATGCAGCTCCGCTGAAGACAACGGAGCCACAGTGATTTACGACAGCTCTGCCTCTGGCCTACAGTATTCTCTTTATTAGAGACTTTGAGCTCAGCCTTCCTCATTTATGCTGCTAGCCTTTGTACAGTTAGTTAGTGATAGCAGAAGGGGTAAGGAGAATCCCATCTTGAATTATTCAAATAAGGGCTGGTCAAGAAGTGAAGCGGCTGCACTCTGGATCCACTCCCTAGCTACCGTTAGGGCAAGGCAGAGAATAGGTGGAACCATCGATATCTACCTGCTCCCACCCCTGTCAGAGGCTAGGCCTCCGCACAAGAGGCATCCCTTAAAGAGAAATGGAAGCACATATTTTTTCCCCAGTGCATTGGGGAATGCCAGGAAGCAGAAAGAACAGGAAGATTTATACTCTGAAGTGCTACAAATCCATGCCGTCTCCAATGAAGGGCTGTGCATAAATAATACAGCGTATAACCCTTTGTTCGCCATCACTTCCTTTGTCTAATTTAGGGTGCAACCCTATATGGTGCTGAGAACTCTCCACTTAGGTTTTTCAATTAAATCCAGTCTCAATTACACCCAGAGATAGCTGCAGGCAAAGGGAGAAGAAGGCACCTGTGACATACTGTTTCAGAATGGGTTGTGGATCAAACAGCAGTGTCCTGAATTGGATCTTTTCATGGAAAAGGAAGCAAGCCACCTTCTGAACAGACCTGAAGAGAAGAGCAAATGTCCTGGCCACATCTCTCACAGATGGAGAGCCACTGGTCTAGCTGACATGGAAAAGCAGATGGAATGCTGGACGCTTCTCTGACTCATGAGAGATTTACAAAATGTCTGCGGTTTTTACCCATCACTAATAATGTCAGAGGCAACATTTTTCTGAAGAGAAAAATATTATTCTGGGAATTTAAGAAAAGATTATGCAGAGCTCTGGAAGAAGATATGGGGGGCAGAAGGATGGTGAGGAGGACTCTCAAAATTGCAATGTTTGTTTTTGGCTTTTTCCCCCACCCCCCATCAAGATTTGCTAAGAACTATGGAAATAAAATCCTTTTAAAGTAAGAACAAGGTCAAACAGATGGTGATAATAAATTGAACTGCTTCCATAGAAAACCTTGAATTGGCAGGGAAATGGACTGGGTGACCTAACAGATCTTTTCCATCCATGATTCTTTCTGCACCAAGGGAAGAGTTTTCTGCTTGAAAGCAGTGGGGATGTGCGGCTGTGAAACTGGTGTCCTAGCGTGATGAATCAGATTCTAGGAGACTTAATGAAGAGATCAGTGAAGATATCGCCTCAGTGTTTAGCAGTGAAATTGAAAGCTGAATTAAGAAGTGAATGGAGAATACTTTGCAAAATATTATAAGGCTATTATAGCAATCAATTGCATTCAGTCACTCGGAATATGCCATTCAGATTTGATCATTTCATCTTAAAAAAGAAAGTTACAGAAATAAAATCAGTCCTGAGAAGGGCAACAAAAATGCTTAGCAGCATTAGGAGGCTCTCTATCAATGAGAGATTAAATAGACTAGATTGATTATTTCATTTGGAAAAAAGAGTAATGGAAGACATGAGAAAGGTACATAAAAAAAAGTATAGCAGAGACTAAATGAGGTTGAATCTTATATATACCCAGCCCCTTGTTCCACTGAAGATCTATGAATTTAAATTGGACTGGACTGGGACTGTTTTGTGATATGAAAATTGATAGCATGAAAGAAACTAAAGTACTGAAAACTTTCTCTTTTTAATTAAAAAAAAATCAAAACCCCTCTTCTAATTTAAGTTCCCGGAAAACATTTTTTTCTAAAGACTGTTTCCATATTATTACAGGCTCATATTTATAATCTGGTCTCATCTGGTGATAGTTGTAGAGTTCCTTGTGTTCAGATATATTTAGGGGAGTTTAAATGGCCTGTTCATGGTTATGTGGCACTAACATAGCTTCCATCAAATCCCAACTCGATGTTATATATGGCATAAAACTATGTAATTATTGCAATTTTATTCACTGTGTGAATGTGAGTCAGAAGTCTCCTCTCTGCATTGTGCGGCTGCCATTTTGTGAGGTAAAGGTGATGCAGCATGTTACAGAAGACAAGGATGCCTGTAAACACACACACACACACACACACACACCCTCTCTTACTTCTCTTCACTCTTTTTTTCTTTTTGTCATTCTAATTAAGAATGAAAATAATTCGAAGTGTAAGGATAATGCCCGTTATGGACCTGGTCCAGCACCCATTGAAGTCAACAGAAAGGCTCTCTGACTTGAGTGAGCATTGGATTTTGCCCAGTCTATGGAAAAAAAAACTTATGGAGAATTTAGTTCGTATGATGCCTCATAAATAATAAAGACAGATTGGGTCACAGGTAGAGAATTGGAGGGCTGAGCCTTTTGTGTGGGTCTTGTAGGGGGTGATGACTTTTCACCATAAAATACGGCATATGCTGTGGAGCAGACAGACATACTCCTTTCAGTGGCATGTAACCCTGGTCATTTTAGTAGGAACCTCCATCTACTGTGGCTGGAGTAGTATCCAACATGCTTTTGAACTCAGATGATCATATCAATATCAACTGTAGAGCCAGTCAGGGAACTGATGTGTTTAACAGCCTATATCAAACAGGCAGAACATTTCTGGGCCCCAGGGCAGAACAGTTAATGTTTCCCTCTACTCCCCCATGCAGAAAGGGATGGCTGATGTTTAACAACCATGACAAGTGCGTGAAGCACCTCTTTGTTGAGAGACTAGCTCTTCGCTCAACCTCTTCTGTGAGGGACCCTGCCCATGCTCCACCATGCTTTGCCCCAACCTGTGCCCCCTACTGCATTAGGCCTGGTCTCTTCCACACATCCTTTCCCTCCGGCAGCATGTGACGGCGAAGGGATTTAGCGGGATAGGGTATGGACACAGCAAGCAGCGGTGGAGAGGGTGTACCAGGAGGAGAGGAGTAATGTGGTGAACAGGAAATGGCAGAGCTGGTAGAGGCCTGGGGTGGAGTGGGGGCATACAATGTGGGCGGGGCCACAGGCAGAGGTGGAGCTAGACACCCTGAGCCACCCATGGTCTGGTCACTTTTAAATCACTGGGTGGGCCTCTGGGCAATTGCTCCCTATGCCCCATCGGTCAGTGGGCCTGCAAATGGGGTAATACATCATAGATTGGGGGTTGTCTGTTTTCAAACTTGGAGAAGATAGTATCATACCTGGTCTCATTCAGAAGATAACAACACTCAGAAACTTGGGTTTAAAGCTGAAATTCCAATGAAACTGATGGGATGGCTCCAGGGGCTTCTCAGTCCCTCTTCCCTCTACTGACCCCCACAGGTCAAATTAAGAACAACAAAACTTAGAATGGCTAATAGAATATATATTTCTGTACAACGTATAATTGACGTACTAGTGAGAAGCCCACTGCAGCAGGATATTATTGAGCAATAGCTTAATAAGATTTTTTAAAAAAAGGATTATACATATATGACTAAGAATAGAATCTATAGAGTCACTGTACATTAGTAAGCTAAAGATTTCAAAGGCTATCCATCAATCCTCTTGCTTCAGAACATAAAGTGAGCACCATCAGGGGGTCAGAAAGAGATTTTCCCATGCTATTGTATGAATGTAACAGCAATGGCTTCTGTGTAGGGTGTGATTACCAAAATAAATCCATAAATCAAAAAAAAAAAAAAAACAACCCTTCCCTTAACTTCTTGTCTATCAGTGTCTTTGTCTAGGAGATAGAATATGATTATTGGTCATCTCTGCTCACCTAAGGCCTTTCTGATTTACATTTTTAATTAGCTTCAGAAGGTAAAATAATTTTACAGGAGTCCAACCCCCTGGCTATCCCACCCATTTGAACAGACACTGAACAATTTATAATATGTTTTCTTTGGAGAGGTCACCAAGGAATCAAGTGAGTCCACTCTCTGGGTATAAAAATATCCTCAAATCTCTTTTAGTGCTTTTCTAAAACCATTCAGTTCCTCCTACAAATACCGAGCATCAGCTGGGCATAATTCAAACCTTCCAGCATGGTGGACTTGGATACCACAATATGGTAGGACAGATCTTCCACTGCCTTGCACCTTGCATAGTCAATTACGCCTCTGCAAATGGAGGGCAAAATGTTGCCAAATAAGAACATTGCTAGTTCACATCACTTTGTAGACAATTCATTGTCACTGCAAATTACTATGACTTGCTCCAGCCATTTTCTGACTCCAGTCCTGCTTTGTTTGGTTTTTTTAATTACAATGCAAAATTTTGAATAATTTTGACATTTCCAATATATATCCCATTTATATATTTGTAAGGATGTAAGCAAGGTTAGGAATCTGAGAGCCTCTCTTGCTTAGCAGCTAAGTAGGGAGGGGGGCCACTGATTTACCTGTGCTTGGTATTTGCATGACACTCAGCATAATTTCACCCAGAGGCTGGGCATGATGGGAGTTGGTATGTGTGACTGGTTCAAATCCTCTAAATCTGGTGTTTTATCAGAAGGGGGAAAGGAAATATTGTTCTTTCATGATATGCCACCCTTTGATTGTATATCTGTTATTGACCAAGGAGCTGATGGAAAAGTCACCATCAGCAATAGAGAACTTGGAAAAGTGAGCAACCCTAGTTTTCAGACTTGTAAAACCAGGTGGGGAGGGGTGTGAGCACTAGCTCTGCTGGAGCTGTGCCTTAAGTCAACACCTATTTCCCCACCCATTGTTAAAGAATAGACCTAAAGATTCCTTGTAGAGGCTCTATTGTTACTTTGGTTGAGCTGGAATCACCAGGGAAACGGACACTTCCCAAGGAGCTGAAATCACTAGGGAAGCAGACACTTCCCAGCGAGCTGAAATCACTAGGGAAGCAGACACTTCCCAGTGAGCTGAAATCACTAGGGAAGCAGACACTTCCCAGCGAGCTGAAATCACTAGGGAAGCAGACACTTCCCAGCGAGCTGAAATCATCAAGAGTGGACAGCAGCCGGAACTAGCGGACAGCAGGTGTGACCAATGGGCGGTGCGGCGGAGCCAGGGGACAGCAGGTGTGACCAGCGGGCGGTGCGGTGGAGCCAGCGGACAGTAGGTGTGACCAGCGGGCGGTGCAGTGGAGCCAGCAGACAGTAGGTGTGACCAGAGGCCAGCGGCAGAGCCGGCGGACCCAGGCAGCGTCTGCGGACAGCGGGTGTGAGTGGCCAGTGGGTGGTGTGAGCAGACCTTGAGGTGGCAGAGGACAAGTGGAGGGGAGGACTGAGGGCTGACTCCCCCTTCTCCCCTTACTGGTGGAATGAGTTCTGTCTATTGGGTTTTGTGGGAATCTTTGCACTGTATCCCAACCAGTGCTGCATTTTGATGTTGCCTTTATATAGTCTTTATTAAACCTTTTATGTGCTACACTCAGACTGGTGCTTGCGAGAGGGGAAGTATTGCCCTTCTAGGGCGCCCAGGGGGTGATGTGTAATTTCCCAGAAGACTGGGTGGGGGCTCGAGCCAATTGTTGGTGTAACATTATTTGGGAACCCCTAGAAACAGAACCCGGTCCTTTGCTGCTGCCGTCATGGCTCGGCAAACGGGTTACATATTATTTGGTCAGAACTATTTGGCAAACTCAACACAACTTTATGAACAATTTTGAGCCGAGTGAAATTGCATTTTCTGGTGAATAAACCATTAGCTCTCTCATTTTTGCCCACCTCTAACCTTCACCTTAACCAGTAAAGCTCTATCTTGCAGTCCTTACTGTGGCAAAACTCTTATTTAAGTTATAGAGGTGTTACCTGACTTATTGACCAACTTATTGATCAAGTTCACAAGTGATAAATTACCTCTAACTAAACAGAGCGCAAAGTTGGCCCTGTACCATAAGAGCAACATGCAGATCTCACAAAAGCACAAACCAAATTGGGATAACAAGTACTTTGTGCTTATCTGTCACACCAAACTAATAATAATTGTATCAACCTCTGTAGCGTCAATAGTTTAATACAGCCCCTCTGATGGCAGATCTCAAAGCACTTTAAAATGAACAATGATTGTTTTTAGAATTAGTACAATCGTTTTACATTATATTAATCAGTACTGAGGCCCATTTTGATGAATGCTATATCATGCTGAATGGACAGTGTTGTCCAGATTAATTATTATGCTATATGAAACATTAGTGAATTAAACCGTTATCTCCATTTCGTAGTAGAGAAGCCAACACACAGAGAGGTTAGATTCCATGGCACAGCTCTGAATAAAAGGCATGTGGCATGTTCTGCCTCTTACTTTAATCCTAAGAACAAACAAATACCAACAGTGTAACACGTGATGATAATTTCACAGGATCAGCTAGCTCAAGAGAACACTTCCCCATGTGGAACTAAATGCTAGCCAGATTTTACTATTAACTGTAATGTCTGATGAAAAGAGAGTGGTTACTCAGCAAGTCTCACATCTGATTCCTTTTCAATAGAACGCTCTGGGGTACAGAGCAATTTTTGTACAACACAAATTTACTGGCATAATATGTGAATCCAGCACCTGAGAAACACCAGATGTCCTGTGGGGGAGGCTATAATAGATATTTTCCCCCACTGCATAATTTATGGCATTTTAAAGGGAGGAGCAAAAGAGTATTCAAGCAAGCAAGACACATCGCCTTTCACTGGTATGTTATTATCCTGTTGCAGCTGATATGTCAGTGCAGGAGAGCAATTGCTTCTGGCTTATTAAATAAGGCCCTGCCCTGATTTTTCTAAGGCTGTAATTCTTTCTATGGGTAAGGGATGTTTTCTCTTTGCCAAGGTTTGATTGCTCTATTCACCTATACATATGCTTAACTTTGCAACAGGGTGCTATACACGTGTCTAATTTCTTTTTCTGAGTAAGGATTACTCTACAAATATATCTCATCTCATGGTACAAGAAAAGATCTGTAATTTATTTAGAGTGTGAGCATTTTTTTTTTAAAAGGCATATCACTTTTCCCTGTTCATACATCTTGGCATGAAGGCCTAACTAAATAGATATATCTTTCACATGCACTGCCACATATGCCTCTCTTCCAGTTGTGTGCTCCATTTTCCACAGACAGGGGAGATGTCAAACCATTCTAATCAAAAAGCACTCTCAATTCTGGCCAAGCAAATCATTAAAAAAAAAAAAAGCAAAAAACAAATAAACAAACAAAAAAACTGGAGAGGTAACTTGCCAGGAAACATGCAGCATGGAGAACAAATTAAAGTATGCTGAGCTTAAAGAAAACTTTGGATAATATTCCATTTAGAAACCAGTCTGCTTATAATAATAATTGCATTTGCATAGTCCCTTTACTGCATAGATTTAATAAAGGGTTATTAATTAGAGCCTCAAGACAGCCCTGTTAAGTAGCTGTTGTACAAACAGGGATTATGAAGTACAGAAAGGTCAACTCATTTGGGGCAGGTCTAAAAACCTGGGGCCAAATTCTGATCTTTTATTTTGTTGTAAATCCAGACTAGCATTGATTCAGTGGAGCTCATCAGAATTTTAGCAGGGCTAGTCTCCGGGAATCCCCAATCCGAGTTCTATCTTCTAATCAGTAGGTGACAATACTCCTTTTCTCAGTGAATCCTATATCGACTGGGGCAAAAATCTGCTTTCCTTTACATTTGTGCATATCTGGAGTTCACAAGGTAAACCAGTTGTGTTACTTTGCATTTAGACCATATAACCACGATCAAACTCAGATTCCTTACTAGGTGTTCTGTTGTTCACACCGTCAGAAGAAAACAAGATATTGATTTTACAAAAGCCAATGCTAAGGTCAGAAACTGGCCCAATAATTTCGCTTTTTGAGCATTCACCTGCTCCAGCTGTTTATTGCTCATCTCACTTATACACCTGTAACCTGTGTCATCACAGATGCCCAGAGAGGTAATGAAATCATAAAGCCATGCCATATATAAACAGCACAAGTAGTACACATTCAAGCGTTCTGGTATATTGGGACCTAGGGTATTCTGGACACCATTTTGGCCCAGAACTATAGGCAAATGCCAGTTAGTATTCCTACCAATATTCTGGTCATGAGAGGTTTCCAAAGCTAGTTTTTGTTTCCAATTAGCTCTGGTCCACTTGGGAAATTCTGCTTTGAAGTCAGACACATGATGTGCCCTCATGTGACCACAACAGACTGGGAGGAAGAGAGAATGAGAGATGGGCAGTTGGAAGGTGCTTTAATTAACCTACCCCATTTAACCGAATCGAGGACAGCCTGTAAAATTCAACTAATGCACTAGAAGAGCTGTCTGGCACACTATGTGTATGGAAAAGCCCCTGGAGAGATTGTCTCTCAGGCAGGGACAATCTCACCAGCCTTTCTTTCAGAGTGCTGCAGTTCTGCACAAATCCTGTGAAGGAAAATATCATCCTATCTGTGATCTAGCTCTCAATATAGTGTGGCAAGGTACCCTCACCGGGGGGTGATTTGTCTCGCTGCAAGTGGCTCCCTGGCGGTAGAGGCCTGTGCCACACCCAGCCCAGTCCAACTTCCTTCCCGCCAGGGGAGACCTTGGTCCAGTTCCAGTAGGATCCCCTTTAGCCCCTAGACAGGGCTGCCAGTTTCAGTCCATCAGGTTAAAACAGGGCCCCTCGGGGTGTTGATTCTTCCCCATGGCTGGGGCTGTGTTCTGCATTCCCTGTTTTCTCCACAAGGAGGAAGCTTTACCCCTTCTTACTCCCAGAGAAGCCCCCCGAGCTCCTGGCAGCTTCCCCCATGCAGTTCTACTCTCATTTGGTTTGGTTTGGTTCACCTCTCCAATTCCCACACATCTAGCAGGGCCAGGGGCTTTGTATAGGCCTGGAGAAGCCCTTAATTGGGCCCAGGTGCTCCCAATTGCCCTGCAGTAACCTCTACTTTGCCTACAGGGAACAGGACTTTTTACAGCCTTGGGCTTACATATCTACCCTGGCATACCCACTAGAAAAGGATCTGGTCCTATGGTACAGGGGTTAGGGTAGGAGTCTAACAACCCAGTAGTTTGAATCCCATCTGGGCTTGAAAAGCTGTTGTTCATAAGTTGCCCCTTTTTTGGGCTCCTGAAGAACCTCATATTGAGGTTTTGGCTGCACTTCTCCCCACACTTGTTCTTATATGCACTTCCCATTCATGGCCCCACAAAGTCTTGGGACCTCTTTGCAAACCACCTCCTAGCCTATGTTAAGGTAGCCATCTACAAAACCAGAGAGAGGAGGTTGGCTGAGGGAGATGCCTGCGACTGTGGGGCCTACTTCCGGTCCCTTCTCCGATCACGTCTCCGGGCAGAGTTCCTCTGGGCAGCATCCGCTGGCTCCCTCGACACCTTTTCGGAGCAGTGGGCACTGGCCAGGGTTCTCTGCTCGGTGTCCCCCTCGGAAACCCTCATTTTGAACCTGTAGCCTCACACCCGTTCCTTTTCTTTCATTACTTGCCCCCCGGTTTCACTTGGATCTGGGCCCAGTGCCACCTCCCCTCAGGCTGGGGGAGGGGTTTTAGCAGTGGTTGGGCTTGTGCCCGCCCACCACCCAGTGTCCAAATAGGCATACCCTCCGGTAGCCATCTGGCCTGCCTTTATCACGGTAGATAAATGTAGATTATGTATGTATGGAAGGAGGCAGGGTTCTGAAGAAACAGCAAATGCCCTAGTTCTAAAGACAGCTCCACATTTCTTTTGGTTGCCTCCTTCTGATCATTAGCTGAGAGGCACAGGTGCTCCATGATTTTTTTTTTGGCTGTTTCCAGTTTTCCTCCTTTTGTTAGCCACTCCCAGTATGGAGTCATGAAGTTGATTTTTAATAGGATGTTCTATGGTGGGAAGCTGGAGGGATTTGATTTTTACATTTTCTGATCCCTTGGATTCAGATTTCCCAATTCCATATTAAGGGTGTGTCCTCTGTGTGGTGTGGAAAAATGATTAAAAGCTGGAAGTAAGGATAGTTCCTAGGCCCTAGTTCTGGGAAGCATTCTAGCCCTTTAAAGATTCGCCGATAGCATAAAACCCATTAATGACTTGCTGATAACTGATAGCATGAAGTGTTTCTCCACTGGACAGTCCCCAGCATAAAGAGTTCTCAGTGGGTGTAAACACTAGTGAATCACTTCACCTCAGATCCTGATAAAACTGTGGCATAGAAATCACCAGAGGCAGGAGAATGTGCTCTCAGAGTACCATTCTGAGCTGGAGTACCGGTCATAACTTAGAGAAGACCTTTGGGTCCTTATAAATTGCACTAGGAATGGGCCCAGAATTCGGAGGTCACAAAAATGGCATGCCACCTTGCCACTGCCTTGGGGTGTACCTCTTGAACTTTACTTCTCAGGTGGCACTACTGATTTTTAGTTGATTTTCTAAAATGCTATGTTTTTGACAAATTATTATTAATCTGTTTTTGCTATTGACTTGCGGCATAACCTGGGCAAGTATATGACAGATGTCAGACATGTCACTTAGTTCACAGGTGGAAAGGGCTCATATACGATTGTGGGTATGGTAGAATGACATGAACACCTCTGTCCTTCCCTTTACCCATTTGAAAAATTATTTTAGCAACACTTGCCTCACAGACCTGGTGTGAGGCTTGTTTAAATTTTCCAAATTGCATTGAGAACCACTGAAATACAAATATTACTTATTATCCACGTGAAATGGTGGCACTCTCTTTATCCTACTTTTCTCTTTCTTTACAAAGAGAGCTGTGCAAATTTAGCTTTCTTGTATAGTTTTCTGATTTCTGATTGCATTAATGCTCATTTTTCCCAGAGTTCTCTGACTCCTGCTGCATATTTACATAATCTGAACAGACAATAATATGGAAAACATTATACATAATATACATACAATTGTATTTAGGCATTCACTTGCATCAAATACTTAATTTATCTAGCACTCATTGTACTGTTCAGTCACCAGCCCGCATGCTGAAACAGATGGACAGCACAGATGAGGTTATTGCTGGTCCCCATGGAAACCAAAATTGATAGGACAAGTTACCTTTGGACTTGATCTTGCAATGTTACTCTTTCAATTTAAAAGGGCAGATGCTTTAGAAGGCAGCTAACTCCATCTAAAATCACAAGAAGAAGATTGGGAATTGAGGCACAGAAGAGTTAAACAACTTGCCTACAAAAGCCTGTTACAAAGCAGGTAGTAAACCTTGGGCCTTTTTGAGTCCTCATGTAATAACTAAAAAAAAAGAATCATCCTTCCTCCTAATCAGTACATATCACTGGTGTTTTGTCCTTAGTTATGAATGTGAAATGTTTGCTTACATATAGGGTAAAAGGTTCAGCTCAAGCATTATCAGAAAAAAACAAAACCAATATCAGGGTATCATTGGAAGGTTGAGTAACAGTAATAATAAATCTAGAGAAGGTGGGGAGAATCAGAATAGACAATTATATAGTTTTAAGACATTAAATTAGTTTATCACATCAGAACATTTCTCCAGCATCTCTAAATGTTTGTACAAACATTTAGTAAACAAGCACAGAGTTTTTGAAGGAATGATACACAGCATTGCCAACCTCAAACATTCAAAAGCATGAATCAGCTCCCTAAAAACCACGAGATTGAATTAAAAATCTGAGATTTTAAAATAAAATAGTTAATTTGAGTTATTTTTATTTGTGTTCTAGTTTTGTTTCATATTTTCTAGATTTTCTTCTTAACCCACAGAAGCTAGAAGGTTATGTTTTAAAAATTAAAACAAATTCTCATATAATCACCTGGCTCCAAGAATGGAGCCTTTAAGAAAAACAGCAAATATCATGAGACCTGGCTGTACTTGGGACAATCATTAAACATGGATGAATATGGCATGAGTGGTATTTGCAAAAATTACATCCACTCCAGTGAAAAACATAAATTTCCTTGTTCTGTATTTTTAATCCCACAAAATTTTGCATGAGAAAGAACATCCTGAACAATATGAGCATTCACATCATAAGTGTTTGGCAAGTAGGACAGAAAAAGCAATGCTATGTGATTTAGGTGGCTAATCACACACTGTACGTATTGAATTAAGAATGCTCAGCATTCTGAACAATAATCATATAAAACAATTCATAGACAATTGACCAGCAACATATGTTTGCATAAATCGCCGTCACTGCAGCTGGTCAAGAATGTTCACATTTTATTTTTTTGACAAAATTAGAGAAAGTATCATGACTTTTCTGTGATCCCTACCACCATCTATTTTTTTATTTGCACTGATTTTGAATAGAAAGCAAGAAAGCAAGAAAGATCATAAGCAATAACTCATATATCAGAAAGAAGGCTAAAGTCACCGGCTACATGTTTTGCTGTGAATAATTTATCCTACTCTCATAATCATATCCTGTAAATCAGGAGTGGCAATGGAGAGTATATCTGGAAGGACCCTGGTGATAGAATAATTCTTGGAAGTTTTGAGAAGGACAAGAAGACTAAGAGTGAGGTCACTAAACTAAAAGGAAAAGGGAAGCTGCTCAAAGAGAGCCTATGGTAAGAGGAGTAGTAGTAGTAGGTATTCTTTGGTCTCAAGAGACCATGATTATGCACCCATGTGAGGTAAAAAAATTGCTCAGTTGGTTTTATGGTAGCCATGTGCTGTATCTGTCACCTTTAAAAGTGGTGTTTCGACTGGTTGGTCTCAGCCTTCTGTGAGCTCTTCTCTCTTCTGCTAAGGTAGACTTTTTTTTCCTTTTGTAGCTTTTAGTTTTTAGCTTTTCTAAACTTAAAAGTCTTGGCAGGCTCTAGAAAACCTTTCCATGAGTTTTGGAGATGTGTTGTCATTGCTGCATCATCAACGAAGATCTTAGTGGTGACACCAAGGGTAAGAGAGAGCCTAGAAATTCAAATAGGGGAAGCAGATAGTGGGAGCATGAAAGTGAGCAATTTTAGCAGAGGGAATAATGATAAATGGTGAGGATTTGGTAGGGCAATGTATTCTAAGACCCAAGTTACATAATCAATCTATACAAATCAATGACTAATTGAACTCTTTCTCTTCACTTAATTGGACCAAATCCTTCCCTATTTGACTTCAGCATGGATTTTTCATGGCTAAAGGTTCTGACATTTTAGCATATAGTAGTTTCAAAGCACTTGATATCAAATTGCCATTAAAATTCACTGTACTGAGAACTTTACACAACTGAAAACAATTTGGATTGAATCACTTCCCTTCTTGTAGAACCCTCTATACAGAATCTTAACTCTCACCGATCTCTGGAATTATTAAAGCACATTTTACCTATGACTAAATAGAAAATAATGTTCTATGCCAGAGGATTCTCTCATTGATGAAAGTCCTATTTTTATAACAATTAAACATATATGATTTACATGAAATGTATTTTAAGTTTTACATTTGACTGAAAGGGCCTTTGTGACTACAAATTAATTTTAGCAAATGATTTATTTTTGCAAATGTTAAGCACTGAAAATGTAATTTTAGACTAACTTAAATAATAGAGTTACGATCATAGTTTCAAGCTTTTCTCTGAAGCCTTGAGTCACAGAAATCAGAAGAAAAAGAAAAAGAATCAAGGTTTCTTTAAATCATGATTTAAGCCACTTATTTGGGGGAAATGGGTTGTGGTTTTGCAATGTTTGGGTTGGCAATATGAAAATGTATTGTTATGTGAGATGAAGTCTATGATCCTGAAAAAAGTGAGATGAAATCAAAACTCCATTGAAGACAGAGGGAGTTTTGCCATTTAATTTAAACAGGATTAGGATTTTACCTTTAGTATGATTTTCTGTTTAACTTTGGATTGAGATATTCTTATACATGGCAGCCTAAATGTTGGTACTCTCTGGTACTTTGGTGGGTTTGGGGTTTGTTTTTTGGGGTTTTTTGGATGGAATGATTACACAGCAACAAAGTAAAAAATGTTTTGCAATATATATAATTACATAACAAGGAAAGGAAGGGTATAGAGTGAACTAGTTTCTTACTTCCTAGTGCATTTCTTCTACGTGATAAACAGGAAAGACTGGCAGATTCAAATTAGGGGTTAAACAAAGGGTAGCTAAGAAGAACAAGAATCAAATACTCTAGTTTAAAAATAGAATTAGATTAAAGCTAGCAACCTGAGGGAATTGACATGAAGCAGATTATAAGAAAATTGGGAAGGTTCTTTTATTACAGTTTAAAACAGAGAAGAAATGAAAAAAAGTACCTGCTTTACAAGATTCCAGTTCTGCCTTCAGCCAAGCAGAAAAGCTAGTGGTATCAAACCAATAAAGATTTAAATGAAACTCGAAGGCAAACAGAGATGATCCACATTCCATGATCTCCTTTTTTGTGTGCATATTATAATAATGTAAATGTATGAAGCTTTATGGGATAGATTCCTTTCCTGGAAGATGATCAATTAAAAGGTTAATGTGCATTAAGATTTTAGAATTAAAGCAGAAGCTAAACAGCTATTTTATTACAATTACCTTGAAAGGTTTGATTATTCAAGTTAACTTTCCATGCTGTTTTAGCTTCTTCTTTCATTTTGAAACTACTTTTAGTTGAATGCTGACATTTGAGAAGAGAATTTGTTTCAAAGCATTGAATGGAAAAGACTGTGCATTGTTGAATATTGGAAGACATTCACACAAAATCCTCAAACAAACAGGCACCTCGCTTGTGTGTAATAAACAGAGGATAAACTGAAATGTTTCTGGTATACAGTGTAGTTCCACAACCTATGAACTCTTTGATCTGCCAGTCCAGAGCAGACAATTGACCCATCTAGCATGGTATCCAGACCTTGCAGTGGCTGTGCTAACTGATATTTCTGTAGTATGTGAATTTCCCTTATAATGCACCTAGCCAATTGTGCAATGATGATGCTCATGGAACGGCATGTATGCACCAGTGTAGATTAAGAGGATCAGGCATTTTAAAGAAAGAGCTAGAGACAATTTTGGGTTGGTATCTGTAAATTGGATCCATTCATCCCATGGATAGCAAATATTCATGATGAAGTATTAGTTTTTTGTTGGTGAAGGCTGTTAATTTCTATGTGAGAGCAAGCCTCAATGTCTAGATGACAGTCAGTAACAAGTGAAGTGCCTTGGGGTCAATGCTGGGGCCTGTTTTGTTGAGCATCTTCAGTAATGATCTGGAGAATGGGATGGATTGTACCCTCAGCAAGTTTGCAGATGACACTGACCTGTGGGGAATGGTAGATACCCTGGAAGGTACGGATAAGATAGAGAATGACCTAGACAAATTGGAGGATTGTCCAAAAGAAATCTGATGAGGTTCAATAAAGGCAAGTACAGAGTCCTGCACTTAGGATGGAAGAATCCCATGTACTGCTACCAACTATGGACTGATTGGCTAGGCAACAGTTCTACAGAAAAGGCACTGGGGGTTAGAGTAGACAAGAAGCTGGATATGGATCAACACTGTGCCCTTATTGCCAAGAAGACTAATAGCATATTGGGCTGCTTTAGTAGGAGCATTGCCAGCAGATTGAGGGAAGTAATTATTCCCCTCTATTTAGCACTGGTGAGGCCATATTTGTAGTACTGTGTCCAGTTTTGGACCCTCACCCTATAGAAAGGATGTGGACAAATTCGAGAGAGTTCAATGGAGGGCAACAAAAATGACGAGGAGCTGAAGCATATGACTTATGAGGAGAGGCTGAGGGAACTAGGCTTGTTTAGTCTGCAGAAGAGAAGACTGAGGGGGGATTTAATAGCAGCTTTTAACTATCTGAAATAGGGTTCCATGGAGGATGCAGCAAGTCTATTCTTTATGGTAGTAGATGACAGAACTAAGAGCAATGGTCTCAAATTGCAGTGGGGAAAGTCTAGGTTGTATTAGAGAAACCTTTTCACTGGGAGTGTGGTGAAACATTGGAGTTGGTTACCTAGGGAGGTGGTGGATTCTCCATCCTTAGAGGTTATTAAGGTGCAGCTTGCCAAAGCCCTAGCTGGGATGATTTAGTTTGAGTTGGCCCTGCTTTGATCAAGGGTTTGGAGTAGATGAACTCCTGAGGTCCCTTCCAACCCTAAGATTCTATGTTTCTATGATTCTCTAGTGCGTGTTTTGCTCAGATGGGTGTTTGTTAGACCATTGCTCAGTAAATCATCCCTTGAGTTTTGTAGTTTCTAGAGCTGTTCAGAAAATTAAATTCTTCTTCTTAAATTTTGATGTTTTGAGTAACAGGATTTTTTTTTTCAGATTTCTGACCAAAAAACTGGAGAAGAGTAGACATCTTCTGTAAGAAGATCTTCAAAGTGTCTGACAAAGTGGGATTTTCTCCCATGAAAGCTCATGCGATAAATAAATCTGTTAGTCTTTAAAAGTGCCACAGGAGTCTGTTTGTTTTTCTAGATGTTAATGTTTCCTTTTGACCTCTTCTAACAGAACAATAGTAACAGATAGAGAAGTAGTTCATTTACCTTGCTAACTTCTAATAGGACAGATGTAAACATCAAGTAACGGCCAACGATATACATGCATATCAAAGCCCTAGCCTATTTGTAATACTACCATTGGCTATGTCTACACTTGTAAAGTTAAGTCAACTCTGTTAAGTCGACTTAACAGAGTGGCTGCACTTTAAGTCGACTTAAGTCAACCTTGTTAAGTCGACTTAACAGTAGACATAGCCGTCCACACTGGCTGTAAGTAAACTTAATAAGGTCAATGTAGCGCTATTCCCTGTCCACATTGGCTTTAAGTTGACTTAAGAAGTCGACTTAAGGCTTAAGTCGACCTTCAGAGGTGGTGTTATTAAGTTCACTTAAGCTGTTATTAAGTTGACTTAAGGAAGCACTTAAGGTCCAATTAAGCATACTTATGTCGACCTAAGTTGCCAGTGTAGACACACCCATTGTGTTTTCCTACCATATATTTTTAAAGGTTAGATTTGGGTCATGTACTTTCCAAAATGTCTTGGCCTTTTCAGGCCTAGCATGACATTCATCAAAGCCATTTTCTTGGAACTAAAAGGTACCAAAAGGAATGCAGGTTTAATCTAAGTTAACTAAGGTGATTATGTTATATCAGTAATGTAGAAAGTCTGATTAATAACATTGCAAGGATACATTCTTTATGTGCAATAGTTTTTACAGTAAATACAATTTCACGTTGCATTAGTCAGAATTTTCAAACATATGCTGAACGGTGTATAAGAAAAACACTAACATGCTAAAAAAGGGATTATTTGAAAAACTTAATACCGCTGAATGGGCAATTATGTTTTTTTCCTAGCAGTTATTGGTAATTGCTTTAGGAAGACCAGACTAGCATGAACTTAATGCACTGCTATGTATTCTAATAGCATTGAGTCTGTATGCCAAAAAATCAAAAGCAACAATTATATGTCGTTCTAAAAGGTAAGTACTTGTCTAACCTTTTTCTTTGTAGAGGTGGCCTTGATAATCAAAGTCAATATAACTGCTTGCTAAGGTTCAATTCCTATGGAAATCAAAGGTACTCTTCCCTATGTGGATTCACTTGTAGGAGAGGATCAAAGAAGATCTTTATAAAAAGGACCCGGCTTGACCAAATACCCTGGTTTTCCCAGGAGTATTCCTTGCTAGGCTGCCCCAGTAAATTACAATAAATCTAGGGTTTTATCCCAAATTTTGATATACACCTAACACACCAACACATTTACGAAAGCCCTCCTAAAAACAACCCATACCAACCCTGTTCCAAAGGACAGTCTTCCCATTATCAAAACTTTTACACTACACTCCGTTTCTGGTAACATTACCATTCTACAACTTTCTGAT
This sequence comes from Pelusios castaneus, assembly GCA_007922175.1. Lineage (NCBI taxonomy): Eukaryota > Metazoa > Chordata > Testudines > Pelomedusidae > Pelusios > Pelusios castaneus. The sequence continues at coordinate 6,532,541 of ML685799.1, read as the reverse complement.
TTTAAAACTTGTCACCCCACCTGGCTCTGCTGGTGTGACTCTGAATTCCTTTCCTGTTTGTAAGTTGCTTCCTTTCTTGTCCCCAAGCTAGACCACCTTTGGCTACCACAAGATGCACCTTCACAGTTACATGAGTCAATTTTTTTTTTTTACAGTTCCATCCAGCATGCTACATAAATAATAATTTACTGCATGGAATGTGTGATTGGGAGAAGAAGAAAATAGGTTAATATAATAAAGTTATACAGTAATTCAGGTATGTTATCCACACATTTTGGTAGCACTTAGTACCTGTTCTAAGCAGATTAACACTATATATTCTCCTGCTTTTTGTCTTTAGTCTGCTAATTCCATTTCATGCTTTCATCCGGCCATTCAGAATAAACTCCAGGTCCATAATCTCAGCCCATTTTCCAACCCCCTAGTCAGTTATTCACCATCGCAAGCCCTTCTGCCAAAATCTGCTCCCATCTCCCCACTATAGATCTCAGGATTTTAATCTGCTTTCATCAGCTCTGGATGCTGATGCTGTTGAATCTAAATGGCTCCCATTGTAGACAATTGTGACCAAAGTTTATTTCTTTTCTTTTCCCTCTATTTTCCTAGGATCTAAGGATGGGGTAGAGAAGATGGAGGGAGGTGTGCTATTTCCTGGTATTTCCCATCTCTTCCCTGCCCTATTCTTATTCTCTGTCATTTGCTTTTAAAACATACCTGCCTCTCACTGCTCTCTGCATCTTGAGTGAAGGAATTCAAAATGGAGGGCAAATTATTTCTAATGGAAGCCACTCTCACAGGAGGAATTATGCTAATTAGGGGAAGCCTCCTGAATGCATATCTCTAGGTCCAACAATCAAGGGCAGCTAGGACATGATTCAGCAATGCACACATTTAAACATTGAATAGGAGGAGGAAGAAGGGTGGTCTTGTAGCTAAGGTACTTGATTAGCACTCTCAATGTCTGGGTTTAAGTCCTGGCTTTGCTATGGATTTTCTGTTTGATCATGGGCAAATCACTTAATCTGTTGTGCCTCATTTCCCCACCACAAGGATAGGGATAATAATGCTTCTTTAGTCTATTTGGATTGCAAGCTTCTCTGAGGCAGATATTGTTTCTTACTATGCGTACTTGCTCACACAGCAGGGCCATCGTTGTGGGGCTACTGTGATACAAATAATAACAATAAAGGGACTTAAACTGTTTACCTGAAGCTGGCTACAGTCATTGGCTATGTCTACACTCAGAAAGTTAAGTTGACTTTATGTCGACCTTATTAAGTTGACTTTGAGAGTCTACACAAGACCCTTAAGTTGACTTAAAGGTGACCTTATTAAGTTGACTTAGAGAGTCTACACTAGACTCTCTAAGTCGACTGGATAGGTCAAGGGAGAGCTGAGGCTCCCAAGGAGCCTCGGCTCCCCAGACTAGGGGAGCCGTGGCTCCTGGGGACAGGAGAACTGCAGCTCCCTGCCAGAAAGGAGAGGCGGCTTCCCCTGGGGAGAGCCAGCTGCTCACGTCTGGTGCTCCCCGGGACTGTGAAGCCGCGAGCGGGACAAGCCGTGAGTGGCTTCCCGAGGAGAAGGGAGCCTCTGGGGCTCCCCAGCCAGGGTTCCACTGGGGAGGGAATCCCTTGCTGGGGCTCCGGAGGCAAGGGATTCCCCCACTGCCCTGGCTAGGGCTCCAGGGGAGAAGGAATTCCCGCCACCCCAGCTGGAGCTCCAGCAGGGGATTCCCTCGCCACTGAAGCCCTGGCTAGGGCGGCAGGGATTCCCTCACCCCCCAACCTGGGCGGTGGGGGAAAGTCCTCACCACCAGAGCTCCAGTGGGGTATTTCCTCCCGCTGGAGCCCCGACTGGGAAGCCCTTTTCCCCGGACCGTGGCTTCCCGGCAAAAAAGGAGCTGCAGCTCCTCTTGCCAGGAAGCTGCGGGTCCTGGGGAGAAGGGAGCAGGGGATCCCCAGGGGACAAGGGAGCCATGGGGGCTCCCTTGTCGCACCGCCCTTGGTCGAGTTATGGAATAAGTCGACTTAAGAAGTTGACATAAGCCGTAAGTCAACCTAAAACTAGGTGTTATTAAGTCGACTTAAACTTTCCTTAAGTCGACTTAAGGAACAGCTTAAGTTGACTCAATAAAAGCCCAGTGTGGACAGGGAGTAAGTTAGGTCGACTTAAGGCTCCTTAAGTCAACCTAACTTGTAAGTGTAGATGCACCCATTGATTTTATTATGTATATTCCCCTTCAGAAATGGGTGAATGAGTCTTAATTCTTTATGTGAATTATCTTTGAAGAGATTTTTATTTTCATGCATATGTGTATGTGACATGAGCCGGCGCTTACAATTTTCCACCGTTTGGGGTACATGTGACAAAGGGTGAAATGATATTAGAGTCATAGAACTAGAAGGTTAGAAAGTACTGTGAGGGTCATTTAGGGTGCGTCTACACTTGTAAATTAAATTGATTTAAGCTTGCTTAATTTAATCTGTGTCTACACTACACTTTCCTTAAGTTGACTTAAGCAGCTGCTAAAGTCGACTTAAGGAAAAATTAAGTCGACTTTATTAAACCTCGTTTAAAGTCGATTTTGCTGGTTAAGTCGACTTTAGAAAGTTGACTTAGCCAGTGTGGACGTGGAGTAGCCCTAAGTCCACTTTAAATCAACTTAGGGGGCTCCAGGACTTCCCCCCACCCTCCCTGCCAGGTGGCTGGCACAGCCACAGCCTGGACAGCCCCCCCCAAAGGGCAGGGCAGAGCCCTGCCCACCCTGCCCCTATGCCCTGCCAGGGTCCATGTCCCCCTTTGCCCCATTGTACCCAGGTAAAATGGGGCAAAGGCTGAGCCCCCTGGCACTTGGCAAGAGGTGCCCACCCTGTCCCAGGTCCACTAGCCCCTAGAAGTCGACCTATGCGTCCAATGTGGACGCTCTAGGTCGACTTTGTAAGGTCCCCTTTAAGTTGACTTAAAATTTAAGTGTGGACATGCTATGTCGACTTAACAAAGCTAACTTAGCTAAGTCAACTTAAATTAACAAGTGTAGACATAGCCTTAATCTCTAGCCCCTGCCGAGATGTAGGATTTGTTCTGTTGAAACCATCCAAGCCAGATGGCTATCCAGCCTCTTTTTAAAATCTCCGGTGAAGAAGATTTCCCGATTTCCTCTATTTGTTCCATCGTCCTGCTGTTCTTACAGTTAGGAAATTTTTCCTGAGATTTAATCTACATCTGCTGTGCTGTAGTTTGAACCCACTGCCTCTTGTTCTGCCCTCTATGGCAAGGGAGAACAACTGTTCTTTATCTTTGTTATGGCAGCCTTTCTAGTATTTGAAAATGCTTATCATATCCTTCCTCCTTAATCTCCTCTTTACCAATTAAAATGTCCAGTTTCTTCAGCTTTTGCTCATATGGCTGGCATTCTATTCCATTGCTCATCTTTGTCCTTGCTTCTGTATCCTTCTCAGTTTCTCTACATGCTTTGACTTGTCTATACAGCGGTGACCAAAAGTGGACACAGTACTCCAGCAGCGACGTAACCAGCACTGAGTAGAGATACTATGACCTCTCATGGCTTGCATGCTATATCTTGATTAAGGCAATGAAAAATTATATTTGCTTTTTTTGTAATAGCATTGCATTGTTGATTCATGTTGAGGTTGTGAACTACCACATTTTCCAGATTTTTCTCAGTAATGCTGCTTATCTCCTGTTCTGTATTTGTGCATTTTTTTTTCTTTCCTAAGTGTAGCACCTTACATTTGTCTTGGCTGAATTTTGTCTATCTCCTACTCCTCCAATTTATCAAGATCCCTTTGAATTTTAGTCCTATCCTTCAAAATGTTTGCAGTCCCTCCCCTTAGGTTTGTGTCATCTGCAAAATTGACCAGTATGCTTTCTATTCCTGCATCAAATTCATTAATAAAGACATTAAACAATACCAGACCCAGAAAAGATCCCTGTGGAACCCCACTTGAGACCTCCCTCCAGTCCCACATCATTCCATTAATAGTTACTCTTTGTTTGTGGTTGGTTAACCAATGATGTATCCACTGAATGGTAGATTTCTGAGTCTGCATTTCTCCAGCTTACTTTCTAGAATGTCATGTTGGATTGTGTCTAAAGCGTTGCTAAAGACCAGATATATTATGCTCCCGCATTCCCCCATCCACCAAACCAGTTATCCTGTCAAAGAAGGAAATCAGGCTCTTTTGTCATGATTTTTTCTTAGCAAAATCCATACTGATTGGTAGAGATCATCTGTTCATCCTCGTATTTGCAAATTGAATATTTTATACATTGCTCGAGTAGTTTCCCAGGTATCAAAATCTAGCTGACTGGTCTATAGTTTCCTGGCTCCTCCTTTCCTCCCTGTTATTTAGCTACTTTTTGCAGTCATAGATGAGGACCCCATTTTCCTAGGTGTAGTGCAAAAAGACAGTCCCTGCCCCAAAGAGCTTGCAATCTAATCCCGACTGCACTAATTTTCCCATTGAGTTCAGCCCATCAGTACGGCCATCATGGGGATTCTGAAAAGCGGCCTAAATTAAATGATGATATTGACATCTTACTGATAGAAGCAATATTACCAACTCCACACATTAAAAAAAATGAATCAGGTCCCCAAGAAATAATAAAATTAGTTAAAAAACTTTGAGATATTTAATAATTTGGTGGAGGAGGAGTAGCTTTCCATTTGCTTTATCATTTCTGAACCTTTGAAGTCCATGCTATCCAGCTTCGTGCCACAACTCTGAGGGCTAGGCACTTACTTTTATTTAAAAAGATATGTGCTTCTCACATAATGAAATGACTCCCAGAACTGCGGATTTAAAAAAAACACTAAATATGGCAAAACCACAGTAAAATCCTGAGAGTTGGTAACACTACAGAAATGACTGTGTCGGAGTACTCATGTGCTTCAAGCTAAACGTGTTTACATATCTTGCTGATACTTATCAGGTATCAGAACCATTTTCACAAACTTATAATGAATCCTCAATCTTAAAATTGAATGTGCCAATATGTAGAACAAGGAATATATGTTATTCATTATGTTAATCACCTATTATTCAACATAGCTTAAAAAGACAAACTACGAAGTGTTGGTGTCCTATTAGCTTTTTATACTCTAGAAAAAATGGACAATGTATGAAAAGTGTTGAAAATTGTGGTTACGTTGCTATAGTTATGGGAGGTTCAGAGGTTTTGCTAGCAAAGGAAATGAACAGTTTCAAACAGTTTTTTATTGTGTGCATTTAGTCATTGCTGACATTTTCAACTAGTAGGTTTTGGTTTCCTTTGCACTGAAGTAGTTCAGGAGACAAATGGCAGAGGAATTACAATTCCTTGCACTTTTAGTGTAAAGATCTGAAAGTATTTTTCAAATGAGAATGGGAGATATTATAAATATTATTAATAGAGTTGTTAGAAAAATGTTTCTTTCTCCCCTCACAGAAAAAGTTGATTTTTTTTTGGTGAAACAACCCCACATTCGAAAATTCTTGACCAAAAACTTGAAAAATTTTGGTTTCAGCCAAAAAATTTGTTTCCAAAGAAAATTCAAAATTTTCCATTGAAAGTCAATACTTTTGTCAAAGAAAGAAAGAAAGAAAGAAAGAAAGAAAGAATGTTTACCTGAGTTTTGATGGAAAGGTTCCAGCTAATAATTGTTCACTCTTTCTAGATGAATAAACTAGGGGCTGGTAGCACAAGTGATGTGCAAGAGTTTGCACAGAATAGGCATTGCTGGGGACAGGCACAAATTTCAGAAGTCCTCATTTCCAGGGACCACTAGGGGCTGTCAGAGACCAGGAGCTGTAGCTAAAAAAACCAATTCCTCAACAATAATGTCCCTGTTATAAACATCCTGAAGGCTATTTTCACACCACTTTCCCTGACTGAAAGAAAAGCTTTTGTATTGAATTAACAAAGGTACGGAAGCTTAAAAACACTAAACACTAACTGATAATATCCCTAATACTCTCAGCTCTGCTTCAGTGAATTCTCATAATTTGTAGGGTTGGAAAAAAAAAAAGCACTAAAGCTGAAATACCTGTTGAGGCAAAGTAGGGGCTGTCCATAGAGATTATGGAATCTTTTAAATCTCCACACCTTCGGGGCATTTTAGAAGGTGAATGTGTATCAAAATGGTACCACCCTTCCCAGAGGTGCCTAGTATATACAAAGGTCCCGGACTGAATCATTCTTTAGGGAAATGCTGCATTCAGGCCCCAGGACTCTTGCCTCCTCTGCGGCTGATAAAGAATCAGGTTCTTCCCCATCCTTCCCCTCCCCCTTTCAAAGTGATGTGGAAGGCACACTCCTTTGAATGCAGGACTGAAATTGTGACAAGCCCTTTCACTGGATACAAGGACTGGTACCAGTCCTAAAGTACTGTAGACCTCTCTATAGAGGTTAGCCCCTCAGGGTCAGATCCTCAGAGGGATTTAGACACCTAGCTCCCATTGGCTATGTCTACACTTGCAAGTTAGTTTAAATTAAGGAAGCTTAATTCAAACTAACTTAAGCCTTGTCCACACTAGGCTTTCATTAGTTCGAATTAAGGGCTTCCTTAATTCGAACTAATAAATTCGAGTACTTAATTCGAACTAATGGTTAATTCGTACTAGTTAGTTTGAGCTAAGTCCAATGAGGCCATATTAGTTCAAACTAAGTGCTTAGTTCGAACTAATTGGCATATTGACCTTCCTGAAACTTACTAATTCGAACTAAGCAAGTGCCCTGAATAGCCATGGCTAGTTTGAATTAAAATTCCAATGGGACGATGCTAGTTCGAATTAACTTAATTTGAACTAACGAAACTTAGTTCGAATTAATTAGTTTGAATTAACTAATTTGAACTAGCATTTGTAAGTGTAGACATAGCCATTGAAATTAATGAGTCAGGTGCATAAATCCCTTTGAGGATCTCGGTCTCAGAGATCAAACTGAGGCAACTGGCTTCTGGGCATTCGGAAGAAACTCCCAGTGGAGTCAACTGCATTTTAGGAGGCTTTAGCTGTGAAAAAATATCCCACCACCCCAAGTGCCCCTTCCAACAACTTCCCCTTACTACGTGTATTTCCTTTGGCTCCCTCATGAATGCTTGGCCTCTTCCATCATGTCACAAGTCCCCTTAACTTATGCATTACAAAAATAAAATGGTTGAGTTGTTTTACCATTAGGAGAACTATTAGGCCATTTACAGGACCGCCTAGTAGGAGAATAGCAACTCTCATAGTAGATCTGACCAGTAGTCCAATCATACAGCAATCTGTCACCAGCATTGAGAAGCCAATACTAGATGCTTCGGAGGAAGTGCAAGAAACTCTGTAGTAGCTCAAGAGATAGCACCCAATAGTTAGAGAGATTGGCTTGTGCCATAAAGCAATTGAGTTTATATCCCTTTCAAGATGCATATACTAAAATCTTAGTACATGGGAACTTGACTATTGCCTTTCTGGAGGGAGTTTGACACAGATTTTCCCATCAGAATTCTAATTTAATTTCTTTTCTCTTCCCCCCCCCCCCCCCAATCTGAAGAAAAATCAGTTTTGCTGAAACAAAGCCACATAAAACTGGATCTTGATGCCACTGACAATATGTGGGAGTTTTTCCATTTACTTCATTGGTCTATTTTATTTTATTTTTGGTTGAAGCTAACTTTTACGTTTAATATACAATTAATTAAATAAATAAAAGCACCACAATAATAATTTTGAAATGAAAAATATGCATGTGTCACCCACATAAATGTTCTGGCGGGCTATAATTTCTTAGCGGTGGTTTCCTTCTTCTATAAACCTATTATTTATAAGCGAATTAAACAACATCATCAGATGACTTAACTGACTCTGAAATTGCAGCATGAAAAAAAAATGTGGAAGTGAAGTGCCAGCCTACCAATTTAAACATGCTCTAACAATGGCCAAGGCAATCAACGAACAAAAAAATCCACATTTCTACTCCAAACTATCAATTAGGGGAAAACCACTCATTCATTAACATGAACAAATTAGGCCAGAAATCTCTATGTGAGCTCTCTGGGGGTTTTCACAGGCTGGTAAAAGTTACTAGATTGATGGGACTAGAAAATGAAATCTTCTATTAATTCTGGCTAACTTTCACCCCCTCGGCAAAGAACCAGCACATGCCTATGCATCTGTTATGCATTCAAAGTAAGACTTAAGTGGGAGTCCTTCAATGCATAGATATCATGCTTTGTGCTCTGACTAGGGCCGTTTCACCCTAGGAGCAGATGCTAACAGTGTACACTTTTACTACACTGTTCCACCGATGTGCATCAGCTTTGTTCTGGGGGAGCCACAGTTCCTATTTGTTACACTAGTGTTAAGAGTGTAACTTTTACATTGGCTGAAAAGAGGTCATGCTGGTGTAACAGAGATCAGAATCTGCCCTGTTTAATGTATTTATATAGTCCCCTATTCCATAGTATCGGAACACCTCACAAACTTTAGTTTATTTCTGCCCACCAAGGTCCTGTGAGGCAGGGCAGAAAGTACTGTTTTATAGAAGGCGAACTGAGGCAAAGAGGGGACTAAGGAGTAGATTTTTAAAGGGATTTAGTTGTAGTTCAGTGAAGCAACACCTAACCCTAGGCTGCTCATTGCCTACTGGAATTTTCAGCTGCAAGTTACACAGCTTTTGTTATATAGGTTCCCTATAAAGTTTACGGGGATAGCTAAGTGCCTAAGAAAAGGCTTTTTGGAAGCTGGCCAGCTGAGCAGGAAGACCACTAGGATGAAACGCTGAGGAAAGGGGTAGGGAAAGGAAAAATATTTCCCCACCTAATTTAAAAAATCCACTTCAGAGCCTGTGGTGCTTTGGATAGAGCTAGGGCTTAAAGCTGTTTATTGGATGTGATGGGCAGCACCTCTTGGTTTTCTTTGAAAATACTGTCTGAAGGAAATTTAGCTATGGCTTTGAAAATGTCAATGACATCTAGATGATGGTCTTAAAGGCTGCGTCTACACTTCAAAATTAAGTCAACAAAAGCTTGCTTAAGTTGACTTAATTTACTCTGCAAGCTTCCTTAAGTTGATTTAAGGAAAATTAAGTCGACTTTGTTAAACCTACTTTTAAGTCGACTTTCTGCTTAAGTCAACTTTCTAAAGTCGACTTAAGTCAGTGTAGACAGGGAGTAGCCCTAAGTCGACTTTAAGTCAATTTAGGGCTCTCCAGGACTCCACCACTGCCCTCCCTGCCAGGGGGGGTGGCACAGGGAGAGCTTGGCATGCCACCCAACAGGGCAGGGCAGAGCCCTGGCCACCCTGCCCCTATGCCCTGCCAGGGTCCCTGTCCCCATTTGCCCCATTGTACCCAGGTACAATGGGGCAAAGGCTGAGACCCCTGGCACTTGGCAAGGGGTGCCCCCCGCCACCATGGACCTGTCCAAGGTCTCCCTAGCCCCTGCAAGTCGACCCAGGCGTCCAGTGTGGACGGTCTAGGTCAACTTTGTAGGGTCCCCTCAAAGTCGACTTAAAATTTAAGTGTGGACATGCTAAGTCGACTTAAAGTCACAAGTGTAGACATAGCCAAAGTGCCTATCTAACTGTTTAAGTGCCTAAATTCTTTTAAAAATGTGCCCCAGAGTGACTTGCTGAAGGTCCCACAAGAAGTCTTCTAAAGAACAGAACACAGGTCTCCTGACTACCAGATTAGCGTGCTAAGCACTGAAGCATCCTTCCTCCCTAGATCTGTAGTCTTTGGTCTTTCTGTTCATACTGCAAGCTTTCAAGATGGGATTTGTACAAGCACTCAGTGCTGGTGTTGGCCTAAGTCTGCTCCATTGGTGGCACCAGGAATTTTATTAATCGAGTCTATTGGCAACAGAGTTGGGCCAAGACAATGGCTTAAAAAAAAAATCCCACCCTGAGGTGATTAAGCTTCCAAACGTGCTTTCCTTATGCTCCTCTGACTTCCACAGCACAAAGAATGCAGAAAAGGACAAGCATAACTGAAGTTTGTATAGTGCTTTATATGGTATTGAGGGTGTATACACATTTAAACCAGTATTCTTCTTACCAATATCAGTCAGTGAGACCTCTGATTGAAGTTTTTGGTCATATGAGCAGATGTTCAAGAGGAAATGAATGGAAAGCATCCACTCAGCTCATATGAGTCACTAAATAATTTTCAGATACCAATGAAATGCAATCACTATAAACTGATGATGGCCAGGATGAGGGGAAGTTGGGTATAAAACTGCATAGGGCCAGACCCACCAATATGTTCTTTTTTATTCCATTTTGATGGAAAGTAACCAAGAACCCCATTTCACCATCCATATAAACTGGTGTAATCTTTTCTCCCTCTGGATCACTGGATGGTTGCAGTTTGCCAATCTTTTTCTGTCACAGTAACAGGTAACATTCCAGGTTCTTTATGATTCCAAGGCAAATACAGACAGCTCTTGGCTGTATACATTCTAATACCTGACTGGTGTACTTCAATGCACATCTTAGACAAAAAAAAAAAAAAAAAAAAGTGATATATTAGGTTATAAGAAGCAATGAGAAAAGAGGAAAGCAAAAAACAAACAAACATCAAACCCCAACCCACTATAGCTCTGGCTTGTACTTTAAGGAGTTATAGTTCCAAATAAATAAACACAAAAAATAAAACAACAAAAAATCAAAGTCCAACCAAAATGGAAGTTGTGAACAGCCAAAGAAACACCCCAAAAAGTTGGGTGTAGGAGAGAAAAACAGCAGATGGCATCCTCAGGTGGTGAGAAGATGGAAATGCTAATTTAGAAATTCCAAGAGTTAGTGACTGTTGAAAAGCATGACTGTTGAAATTCAGCAACAGACTGTCTAAATGTCTGTTCACAGCTTTGGGAGCACAGCTGCTTTGTGGCTCCTGTCTTAGTTGTCTCTATTGAAATCTAAAAATCCTAAAAACCTTTTAGATAATCTAAACAAAAGGAACATGCATGAAACTCAGATATGCCACTCTGTAGAAATAATCCCCCAATGTTCTGCAAATAGGAGCTATGAATTACTGAGTGTTGTGTTTGTCCATACACAGAGGATGAGCAAATACTTTTAGATAGACTAAATTAAAGTAACAAAGTATGACAAAACAAAAGCAAAGTCTGTATGAAGAGGCTTACAGTGTGTGTGTGTTGGTCTCATTTGTGGGCAAAGTCTGCACTAAAATGCACATAAAATGGCTATTTGTCTCTGATGACAGCAGCCATTAGAGAACTGAAGATTCAGTAAAAAGAAAAGATGTAACTGTTATACAACTAGCACTAGAGGGGTAGTCATGTTAGTCTATTTCAGCACAATAAACCAGAAGTCCTGTGGCATTTTTAAAGACTAACACATTTATTTATCACATAAGCTTTCCTGGGCACAATCCCAGTTCATCAGATGCATGATGTGGAAATTGTAGTACGTTAGGTGTATATATACTTTGACAAAGTTTCTCCACTACCTTGGTGGGTCCCACACTTCCCTGTAGTGGTGAGTCTGTTTCCCTCAGGCCTCCGGGCCTGAGAAAGGTCTTTTGCCCCCTTTGGGCAGGTTTTTTTTTCCTTCCCTCACTCTCTGTATCTGGGGGGCTTTTCCTGAGCCACATTCTTCTTCTCCAGATCTTTCTGCTTTCCAACCATACCTTACCTCCTCTCACAACTCCCACAGCTCTCCTCACTCTCACACCCCAGCCACACACTGTCTCTGGAGGGAAGGCTTTTAAAAAGTCTTGGGCAGGGCCTTAATTAGCCCCAGGTGTAACCACTGCTCAGCTACAAAGGGAAAAGGAACTTGCTCAGCCTGGGGCTAACATATTGGCTTTCTAGAACTCTCCAGAAACCCTCTAGTATGACCCTGTCACAATACCTACAGAGACGGGTGGGTCACAAGGTCAATTCAAACAGTTTCAGAAGGACAGTCAGCTTACTCCCTGAGACAAGTTGCGAACTCCAAGTGTTGAAAAACTTGAGTCAGGCTCCAAAAATCATGTTATTGGACTTAAAATCATGAATTTTAAAAATAATGCACCTGAGTTCTTTTTATTTGTCCTTTGACATTAGAACCCTTAGGATTCATATTTTTAAGCTTATCTCTGCAACTGCTGAATTTCAGATGCAATCACATGACTTCAGGGTCTAGGGCTCTAAGAGAAACATGAAATATTATGAGACTGATAATAAAAATATAAGAGTTAACAACACTGCAAGTTCCTCAGCTTCTTTCGCTGCTCTGTTTCCCATCTGTAAAATACAGATAATACTTGCTCCCCATATTTTTACTATTGTGAAACTACTGTATTATTATTTCAAATACAAAACAAAACAAAAAATCTTTCAATGCAATTTCTTATATAGCCAGAATTTAAATGAATGAAGAAAACTGGAAGGAAACTTGGGTGTCCAAATATTGAAGTAACGTGTTTGTTTCTCAGGACAAAAATATGAAAAAATAAACCACAAAGGACTGAGTTGCTTATTTGTGTTCATTTTTAAACAAGAATAATACTTACAGAAATGCTGTGAGAAATAATTAATTAATCTTGATACTAGTGCTTTAAAGAAGCAAATTGTATATATAGTGGTCATACTTTAAAAAGTTACAGTTTTGCTTTGGATAACTAGATTACTTTCTCCCAGTGCAGGTAACATTCACCTGTCCATGTGCAAAAGGCTAGCATAAAGCTTATGCACTTTGTAAGTCAAAACAGGATTTAATAGAATTTGACCGTGTGAATTTTGTCATACATGTAGTGTCACTGATATTCATATTCTCTGGTATTCCCCATTTCTGCGGTAATACCCAAGGATGTTAAGAGACCATCTGGCACTTACTGCCAATACTGAGGTAAAGTTATAAGAAGAGAAGAATGGACATACTGGGTCCAGTTACACCAGTAACCTATCTTCCAAGGCTATGTCTACACTTGTCAGAATAAGTCAACTTAATTTACAAGTGTAGACGCACCCCAGTAGTGGCCAGATACTGGTATTTCAGTGGGAATGAACAGAACAGCGAATTGTCATCCATTCACAGCTTCTGGCAATCAGAGGCTAGGGACACTCATCACATATGGTTGCATCTCTGACCATCTTGGCTAATAGCCATTGATGGACCTTCCCTCCGTGAGCTTGTCTAGTTCTTTTTTTAACCCAGTTATAGTTTTGACCTTCAGAACATCCCTTGAAAGTGAGTTCCACAGGTTGACTGTGCATTATCGGAAAAAGTACTTTCCTTTATTTGTTTTAATTTCATTGGTGACCCCGGTTCTTCTTTTATGTGATGGAGTAAATAACTCTTCCTTATTCACTTTTTCTACAGCAGTCATGATTTCATATTCTTCTATCTGATCCCCCCCCCCCCTTTAATCATGTCTTTTCCAAGCTGAAAAGTCCCAGTCTTTTTAATCTCTCCTTATATGGAAGTTGTTCCCTACCCTTCATCATGGTTCCTTCCAGTTTTTATGAGTCTATTGTCCTGGCTGGGTTTGTGACTCAGCAGACTGTATAGATTTTGGTGATCAAGGACGATAACTGAGATTCAGAAAAACTCAACCTAACCTTTTGGGAACTCTGAATTACTTCTCACTGCATTTTTGTGCGGACTGACATGTATTGATTTATTTGTTTTCTTTATTTATGTTTATATGCCACAGTGAAGGTTATGTATGTGGATTATAAAGTAGCTATCTTATGCTGTAGAAATTAAGTTATTCTTACTGGTATTATTATCATGTTTCTTTAACTTTATAAAGTTACTTAAGAATTACCTTAATTCATTTTCCAAAGGGGTAGCCGTGTTAGTCTATTGTAGAAACTATTGTAGAAAGACAACAGAGTCCTGTGGCACTTTTAAAGACTAACAGATTTATTAATCGCATTAATGCCTTCCACTGTTACGATTATTTATTTGGATGACTGTAGTAGTGAGAAGGTCCAAATGAAAGTAAGATTGCCATGTGCTAGGCACTGTACATACTCATGATACATATGACAAAAGAGCCCAACCCTAAAGAATGAACAGCCTAACTACACAAAGAAGACAAAAAGAATTGTGCATGCTGGTGGTAGAAAGAGGCATAGAAGCTACTTCAGTGAATGTGAAAGGCAAATTCTCACCACTGAGTAACAGGAACTCCTGGCAAGATAGATTTAAGATGGATGGGCACCACAGAATGCTTTAGGATTCTTTGTAATGTGATGGGGCATTTTCCATGAAAAGTGTCCATTTTACTGTCATGGTGAGGAGCTTGAATAATTGTTCTATACAAACTGGAGGTGAAAGCCAATCTATGACATCAGATATTCACCTCTAAGACTTTATCTTCAAGATACCAACATTCTGAATGATTATTAATGAGACAAAAATCCTACTCTTAATGAATATTCAGTTTCTCCTATAACAAGCTTTTTTTTGCCCAGCATCGCTGAACAGATTTTCACATTAACAGCTCATGTAGAGAATGGTTTTCAATCAGAGCTGAAGACTGGTGCAGTTTTCTATTGATTCAGGGGCTGCATATGAGCCTTTCTATCATAGAAGAATTTTGATGAAAATATCTGAAAGGCTGTCATGCTGGGTAGCACCAAAGGTAATCTTGCTGATCTCTAAACAAAAGTTTCAGGTAAGTGTCAATGATAAGGCCAGGCACTCAGAAGAACAGTTTTTCATGGGGTCCACTTGTCACATCAATCACTTCTACATAAATGTTATTCTAGTTACATATAATAAGCACAGGTTCATCAATACAGACTATGTACATCCTGCAGCCTGGATCCTTTGGTCTCCCTAATCATGGCCACACTGGAATGTCAGTTCAAACTAAGGAAGCACTTGCTTAGTTTGAAGACAACAGAGTCTTGTGGCACTTTTAAAGACTAACAGATTTATTA